>ML777283.1:162175-264703 GCA_009831015.1 Picea engelmannii | reverse complement strand
GTTTCAGCATCGTGGCGGCCTCCTCTGTGTCTCAGCATCTTCTGAACTGAGTGCCAGCTCCGTGTTTCAGCATCTGCATGAACCGTGTAACTGCTTCGTGTTTCGGCATATGCATCCTCGGACTGTGTAGCATCTCCGTGTTTCGGCATCTGCGTTCTTGAACCGTGTAGCTGCTTCGTGTTTCGGCATATGCATCCTCGGACTGTGTAGCAGCTCCTGTGTTTCAGCATCATCTCAACAGCGGCTTGGGCAGTTCTGTGTTTCGACAACGGTCTGAAATGCTATTCTGCAAATATGGACACTTCTGCACTTCTAATCAATGGTTAGGTTCAAAAGTAATGTAAAGTATTATGCAAAACGGATTAAGCATAAAATAATGAGAAAGGACGTTGTATACCTTGGAATGATCAGATGAAATGATAGTATAAGTCAAAATGCAGGTGATGAAGGGTAAAATAATAGCAAAAAGTATGGGCAAAAAGGGTACAATATGTGGTCCTAACAGAAATCAGAACAATGTCATTCAATAGAACACAACTATGTCTATCCATATTAGTAACAACTATAATCCAGTGGTACACTGCCACACCAAGTAGCACACAGATACTTGATCAGTGACATATAGTCAAAATCAGTGGAACACATCCACCACAGTAGTATACATCTACTATACAGAGACATACAATCTCCATAACAATCATATCATCTGATATTAACCTACATAAAAAACATTTTTATGATATAAAATGAATTATTTGGGCCATTCTTCCACTCACATCTGTGAGATCTGGAAGATCATATGCCCTTAGAAGGTAAATGATGAGCTATTTGGACTATTCTTCTCAATAAAGGAAGAATAATTGTCCTAATTTCTAATCCTGGACCATTCACCTATGTGGGCCATTCCTCTGACACCAAACAAAGTGAAACCTAGAGAGAATGAATCTGCCATAGGGAATTTTTGTCCCTGATTGATGAACCTGGACCATTCACCTATCTAGGCCATTCCTCTGGCACTAAACAAAGTGAAACCTAGAGAGAATGAATGTGCCCTAGGAAATGACTGTCCGGACCATTTCCTAAGGAAATGTTTGTTCTGCACCAACCTCCAAAATGGACCATTCTTCGAAACTGCTCACAACTGTGAGCTTTGAAAGAATGATTGTTCGACGAGGCGGACTGGTCTTCTTTACCACTACTGAGAGTGATCGTCAAGAACAGAGACTTTCCTATACCATTCCCCATGTTAACCATAAGGGAAATCATTATCTATGGTACATCAAAAATCCATCAAACCATTTTCATTATGAAAATGATCGTTCAATCTTAACCATTTTCCGAACTGGAAAATGTTTGTCCGTCAAAAATCTCAACCACTTTCCGAACTGGAAATGAACTGCTCATCTTGGACCATTTTTCAAACTGAAAAAATGACTGTCCATAAATAAATAACACATCAGTTATCCCTCCCAACCTGGGAGTCATCTCTTCCTTTTTCAATAAGGAAGTCATCTCCACGAGCTCCAACTTGAGTACGCAAACTCTTTCATTTTTGGACATAGGCTTTACCAAAATATCTGCTTATCTTCTCATCTGTGGAGATATGTATTGGAGAACCACTTTCTCTTTTATGGGCTTCATCATGGAGAATGTAATGCTTGATCTCAATGTATTTTGGTCTTTCTGGAACACTGGTTTTCTCTGAATGCTTCATATATCTCTGATCATTATAGTATATCATTGTTGGATTCATCTTTTGTTTCCTGCTAGCTCATAACATCATCGCAAGGGTCAAACTGGAACATATCCAAGTGGTACTTCTTCTGCCATCATGAGATCTTTGTCATGGATTGTAAATCCATCATCCTTTGGTTCTAAGTAACCATTCTGATACAGTATCTCTGTTATAGAAGGTTTTTCACCACGCTTTTGTTGTGCATTGGAGGTTCTCTACCAAGTTGTCTTCTTTCATCTACATACAAGGGTTTCTTTCTGGTATACCTTAAAGCCTTGAGGTTTCTCTTCATACACTCTTTTTTCAATTATTTTGGAGAATAGTCTTTGCATTCATCTTATGTAAACTCCAACCCATGGATATTGTGGACGATATAATGGCTCACGTAGAGGTATGTCTAGTTTACTTGAACAAACAATCATCATAGTCTTCTCCCTCCATCTGGGAGAACCTCTAGTTATGGATCTTGCAATGCTTTCATTCATAATTCTTCCATACACTATTCTTCATCACAACTTTCAGTTCCTCTGCTTGATTTCTTTTATTGAGTTCATATCAAGCTAGTAGTATTGTGATTCTTTATACAATGACTAGTTGTTCTCGCTTTTCTTTCTTTCTTGGAATCTTCATGTTCTTCCTCATGTTTTTGTTTATATATTGGGTCCATGTAGTTTTATATAGACTCCATGCCCTGAATATTTCAACTTCTTTATTTCATCATAGGATCATGGATGTGGATGGACAACCAGGGATACTTTAAGGCTTCTTTTCGAAGCAGACTTCTTCTAAATTCACTTTGAACACGTGTTGTTTTTCATGGTTTCTACCATGGATAGATACTTCATCATCTTCATTGGATCATTAGGATTATCTCCCTCCTAATTCTTGCTTCATGAATGAATTCATTCTCTTCTTTTGGAAATATATAACCGGCTCCCTCCATCTAATAGAGTCCATGATTTTGTCTGCATCCTTATTGCCTTCTGCAAAGTTTCATAAGTATTTTTCCAATTTCCTCTTGATTGCTGACTTCTTTCTGTCTTCACTTCTTCTAGGTTTCTTCAAGATTGATTCTGATTTAGGCTTATCTTTCAACTGTTAATTATGTAATAACTTCCACATGAATTGTTACCAAGGTTTTTTGATGTACTTCATCCTTTCATGTCTATTTCCTTACTTGTAGTCATTATGATAACAATCCTTATCTTGTTGTTCTTACATAGGTATAGTTTCTCTTTGAACATATTATCTTCTAGGAAATGGATATGCAAGATATGTACATAAAACATGGTATGTAGAAGAACTATGAAGAGTATTGTTACCTTGTCTTAGAAGAAGAAGTATGTTTTGTACTACTTGACTTTCTTTAAGGGTTCCCTTTGTTCGACAACTGATGCTTCATGTGTTTTCTTACTTTTCTTTAACTTGGGACAATGATTCTTGTAGTGACCATACTTTTGACAATTGAAGCATTGTATTCTTGACATGTCTTTCTCTTGATTTGGTTTCTTCCTGGAGCCAACCTTCTTTTTATTCCTGAAATCCTTGAACCTTGTTGTGAAGGATTGATAATCATACTTCTTTTGGGGTTTCTCTTTTGCATTGATCCTTGATTCTTCTTGTGCACAACAAGTCCAAAGTTATTCAAATGTGGGATACTCCTTCCTTGTGTTCATGCTTGTGGAAAATGCATCCCATGTCTTGGGAAGACCATTGAGTACTATATTTACCAGTTCCTTCTCTGAAATAATATCTTCAATAGCTTTTAGTTGATCTCTTAACTGAGAGATTCTCACAAAGTATGATGTTATGTTGTCATCATCATTCATCTTCATGTCACGGAGCTCATTCTTCAGACTCATTACTTGTCCAATGTTTCTGAATGAGAAGAGGTTTGTTAGGGCATCGTACATCTTCTTAGATGAATCAAGATGGGAGATGTAGGGTATCAGGTGGTATTTTATATAATCCATAATGATACTCATGGAATTGATGTCATTGTCTTTGAACTTCTCCATAACTACAATGTTCTGCGGTTCCTTTTCTTTTCCTTCTTCAAACTCTAGTTCCGCAATATTTCCTTTCACAATATCCAACACTTTATTCTTGGCAAGGATGATATCAATCCTTGTCTTCCATGCTTTGAAGTTAGAAGCCCCATATAACTTGTTTTCTGACTTCGTAGAGTAATTCATGGTTGTTTTGACTTGGTCAACCCTAGATTTGACTAAAAACTCAAACTTGATGTCTTAGCTTACTGAGAGTACCAGAAGATGCGCTAGGCTAGGGCATACTAGTCTATCCAAAAATTAGGTCAATCCCTTCACTTAAGGTTCCTTAATGAGAGGGTTAGGGTTTCTTCAACTGCACCTGCTAGCAACCCTAGAGGCATTGCTTTAGTAACTTCTCCTACTAGAAACCTTGGCAACAATTCTTCAACGAGCTTAGTATCCTTATGGCTATGCTCCCTTCCAGGGGTTAAATTGAATGAAGGAGGTGTGGATCCATAACCTGTTAGAATATGATGGATGTGCTCATTTAACCATAGACAATATCACTATTTTCACCCAACCATAGGCTGAAACCACCCCCGAGCACCTTAACCTTGATAGAGAATCATTCTGGAAGCAAACCCTAGGCTAGATAGCCAAACAAGATAGCGCACCTGTCTCCAAGGATAGCGCACCAAAAAAGAGTAACAAGAGATGATCAATGATTCCAAACCATAACTAAGAAAGATTCCAAGCCGAAACCAAAATATGCTAGCTGCAGCAGCTGCAACGACAACTCTCCTCCAAACTTGCGCACAAACTGGCCAACTGTAGTGTGCACAAGTGTTTCTTCTGCAGTTCTGAGAATACTTGCCAGAATGAAGACTGGCCTCCTGTATTTATACTAAATATGGAAGACTGCCTAGGCCGACTTCTCATTCTGGGTGCCTATTTACTTAGTATATAATATTTCCTTTAGCCGACTTCTTCTCTTGGAGGCTAATAACCTAATACAAATTATCCTCTTTAGATGACTTGTCTTCTAGGGTTGTTATCCAACTAATTAGGGTTTCTTATTGCTTCCTGGAATATTCTATCCTCATCTTGTTTACACGTGGAGGTAAATACCTCCCTCAACTACCATAATATCAACACCAAGTGCAACCTGAAAACTGTATCGAAGCCCCGAGAGTTAATGGGATGACTCCTAACTAGGAAGAAACAGCCGTGCCAGAAGAATCATAGACAACTACGTCAGAACAACCATAGGAGGGAGCAGTGGCAGTTGTCACTAGTCGATCAGAGGGGTATGTTGAAGAATGAATAATGGAAGATGGAACCTCAAGTCAGCCACCACAACGAAAGGGAAAGGAGACGATACCAAGGTCACCGCGCAAACAACCCACCACACCAATTGTTTTCTGGGCATACCAGAAGGGGTACGTGTACCAACAAATTTGTTAGGCTATGTAGAGAAATTGAGGTACTCAGACCATGATGTAATAGACACAGACAAGTTCCCAAATTTTGCTAAGCAAGTCTACCTACAGACTGTGGGTATAAGACCCTTTGGGGAACCAATTCATCAACCAGTCGAGTGGGAAACAGGACTAGCCAAAATTGGGATTTTAGGTCTGTTGGACCTACCACACTTTGGGAGAGGCCAGTATGCAAACAACTATGTCAAGGAGCTGATGGCGGTCACACATGGTGGATATCTATGGCTGGAACAACTCATATCAATAGACGTAGAGCTCATTGCACACATCACAGGGCTGCCATCACAGGGCATGGATCCCGCACAGTTCCTCGAGGAAAAAATAAAGGAGAAAGAACTGGCCAAGGAGAAGAATAATAAATACAACACCGAAAGGGGGTCACATGGAATCATTATCAAGCATATTAGTGACATTGTGACAAGAATGACCACAAAAATTATGGCATGCAAGTTGCTCAGGAAATCCCACAAGGAGGAAGTCAGGACTAGGGTTTTCGTAGCTGCAGCACAGTGTGCCGAAGGAACCACACTCAACTGAGCCCCTTATTTGTTGAATCTATTCCTAGACGACTGCAAGGATGCATGGGATCTGGGGATATAATTTCATTATTCATGGATCCTCATCTTGATAGCTATGATGGGATGGAAGGAGCCAAAATACTCATTTTTCACTACTAGACCCAAAACCTGCCACGGAGCACAATACTTATCGTTGGGAGCCACATCAGATGCCAAGAATAGGAAATAAAATGCATTTATATTCGAAGGATATCTCCGCGATCTACAAGACACAATCACCAACACTTAGAGGATAAAACCAAAATTCGTTGCAACATATCAGGGCATAGCCAACTTCAAAGCCACTAGACATGTGATGTGGATATAGGCATGGAAATACCTCGACAATCAATGGCTACGGCTGCATTACTGCATCATGGAGGGGGACATACAATTGTCCATTAAGGATTGGGAAGACGAATGGAGGATTCTAGTCCTCACTCGAGAAATACCCGCAAAGATAGAGGAGGAGGAGATAAGACAGGAACACACACATGTTGAGGAGGTAGGTTAGGAACAAACACAGCATGAGGAAGTAATAGTGCCTAAGAAAACAAAGACATGTCAGAACAAGGCACAATAGAGGAAAGGGGAGACGTCCAAGACAAGCATCCAGACAGGGAAGAAAAACAACACACAGGTTCCCCAAGTACAACAAAAACAAGCCGAGGCATCACAAGGAACTACATGAAGTGTTATGCCACAAGATCAAGGCTATACTAAGTGGCCAATCACCGAGATGGGGGGTGCACATAAAAAGGTGAAGGCACACAGAACACCCCTAGAATACGCAATCACTGAGGATGATGCATACATGGTGGCTCAAATGATCCAGGATTGCACACTCGAGGATTTTGAGAATGTTGCGCGCCAAAGGGAAAAAATTGAGGAAGAGATGGGACACATATGACAACTCCTCAAGAATATCAGGGAAGCACAAACAATCTATGACAATATAGAAATGGGCCCATCAACATCACAGATAGGAGGTGAAGATGGATCAAGCAATAAGGACAGGATCCATACAAAAACACAACTGAGCTCAACATTTCACATCACACCCAGCATGTTGTGCATGGACAAAATCATGGGGCAAAGACCCCTAAATGACTTGGCTCAACTACAATTGGTATTGACTTGGATACCAACCAAGGGACTATATATATTACAAGTCAGCATTACACAAGAGGTACAGTCTCGCACACACACAGAGACAACATAATTGCATCAGAAAAAGGATGATCAAGATCAGTTGGAATTGGTACTTGAGCAAGCCAATATCGAGACCAAAGAGGAGAAGGAACTCATGAAGAGACTATAGAAGAAAGTGGTCGCAGCCTACGAGAAGATCCTAAACAACACGCAGATGGTCGAACTCACGAATACATATAAAATTGATTAGATTGTGTAGACAATCGATCAATACCAACATGAGATCTATCATCTCCGGGAGCAACTCACACCTACCACTCCACCAGTGGTGAAGGAGAAAATACAACAGGAAGCAATTGTGTAGATAAACGAAATAGAAAGACAAGTCCATGTGACGACCAACTTATTTGAGAAAGAAACACAACTCTAGACGACGTTGGAAGAAGATCAGCAGGTCCAGCAGTGGGACCAAGAAGGAGAAAGGATAAGCGCAACTATCGAGGGCCTCAAGAAGAGGAAAAAGACAATGTTGATCATGGATCACGTCAAAGGAGTGCAGTACATGAAGAAACTACAAGAAGAACTCATAGCTATGAAAACACAGAAAAAGGAGCGCCATGATCAAATGGAACCAATCCATGAGCAAGAAAGATAGGTCATTTCACAGGTAGAGGAAGCCAAAACATATATGGCACAAAACCAAGCAAAATGTGCAAGGATGTTCATCGACAAGATTGCAGTTTAGATATTGGACGCACTCAAGGAGAAGACCACGTAGGCTCAAACACAAGCAACAAAGCTCATGGAGAAGTTCCAAGCGATCACAAGGGAGATCAATGAAGCACACGGGGGTTAGGTGGCTCGGGATGAGCCACATATCAGTGTTGGGGGCTTGTTGGAAGCAGGACAAATTGGAAAGAAAGGTTATTTTGGGAAGAAAGGCATGCATGAGGAAAGCGACAGCTGGAAGGAAGAGTAGCATGCACGCATGCATGTAAGACCTAATGACATTAGGGTTAGGGTTTTTGTAATACATTGTAATGGATGATGAGCTAGAAATGTATATATATATATATATACCTAGGAGGTCTAGAAAGGGAGAGGGCTAGAGAGTCTAAAGAGACGATGGAAGAAAGGAGTCATGTTTTGATAACTAGTTTGTAATACTCTGTGATACGACCTAATTTTTTAAGTTGTTGAGTTGTAGAAGGACAAGAGGATAGATATTGAGGGTTATATCATAGGCTGAGAATCCTGGTGTGATGTAGTCTACCTCATAATAGATCTCAACCCGACTAAGGATGAGTTGTAAAGCACGCGACGTTGTAGTTTTGGAACTACCATATTAAAAGAGCTTGAGAGACAGATCTTTGTGGGCATAGCCTAAGGGGGTGAACCACGGTAAAACCTGTTTTATGTGATTGAATTTTTGTGTCTCTTTTACTTTTTATGAGTACTAGATGTTAGCATGATGAATGAATGAGATAATAAGTTTTATTACATCACATGTGTAATTGGGAATAAAAATATATTGATTTAATAATTTAAATAGAACTATCCAAGCACACTTCACAGATCTCCATTCAGTCCTGGACTGCAAACACCTAAGTATTGCAGTCACCCATTAAGACTATCTCGAGTGAGACTACGCAGTGCACCCTGTGTATTGCGTTTCCTTTTGGTTTACTAGGAGGGTCGATAGTTTTAGAGGCTTTGTTGGAACCCTAGTAGACTTGAACCTGGGTCAATCATGTTAAAATTATAACACAGGGGAACTTAAACCAACACATGTTATATGCCTCAAGTCATATTTATTTTGGGGTTGGCCTTGAATAACTCCCTCTTCCCCTATCTCAATATCAAATTGATCTGACAACTGTGCTACCTCATAATCTTGTTGCGTTAAGTGATTGGTGCCAAAATTTGTTTCATTGAAAAGTACAACAACATCATCCACATCATCACTATATGCATCCATCTTCTCAATATGATTGTTTTGGAAAGTCGGTACTACTCTTTGGTCATCAACATTCCTCCTCTCTCTCTGCATTATCTAAGGGGCATCATTCGGCCTTCTAAACTGGTTGGGAGTTTTGTTCCTAGCCCCTTGAAAATATTTGTTTGGTTTTTTAGATTCCCATTTCAGCTTGTCTATTTCAGATTTTAGATCCTTCAAATTTTTTATCATTTCATCAAGTTTAGCATCAGATGTCGCTGGGTTAGAGGAGGTGGGGGAATCCTCTCTCTGTTTCTTCTTGTCCTTTTTATATTTAGTCTTTAACTTGTCTGATGCCAATATGTTGGACTCAACCTCAATGGTTGCTTCTTGCATGGATAGAAAGGTGGTGGATCTTCTCTCCCTCAAAAGAAGAGAAAATGATTCATCAAATGCATTGGCATAAGTGATCTTGGCAGAGGCTTCAATTGGTTTTATCTCATCTAGGATCCTACCATATATCTGATTAAATATCTTGGTGAATTTCAAAATAGACTCACCATTATTTCTCTTAAGGGCACCAAACTCAGTGATGTAATGCATATAATCCCTTGTATCCCCCCATTTCTTTATGAAAGCCTCATATAAAGCATCAATATCTGCAATGGAGGCTGGAGGGAGGCCCTAGAACCATTGTCTTACGTACGCATCAAGTCTTTGTACAAACAACCTCATCCACACATCTGCATAGTCAATGTTAAAGTTGTCTTCAAAGCTATAAAAGGAAACCAAATGTTCCTCAACTGTGACATCCCCTTCCCCATTATATCTGGGTAAATATTTCATGTAATATGTGGATGGAGTGCATGTAAGCCTACATGCAGAACTAGGGGTGCATATCTGGAAGTTATTATGACATCCATCGTGTTAACAACCATTGTTTGGGCAATAGGAATATGAACATTGATTAAATATACAAGGGTGGATGATGGACTGGATGATGTAGTAGATGCAGGAGTTTAAGGTGTTTGTGGTTCCTTAGAATTTTTATTCTGAGGGCTAGCAAATTCAAGTTGCTTGTGATAATGGACATAAGTAGAATGTTTAGGTGCATCTTTACCCTTGAGGGGTGAGGTATATCTCTAAGCTAAGGTGGATTTTCTTAGTTGTCTTTCTGGCTCAAAGACTACTGCATCCTTCTCAGGGTTGGGATGAGCCTTAGTCTCTCTGGTGTGCTCATATTTGGATTTTTTGAGTCATTTTCTGGGAGCCAATATTTCTTTTGAATTTTACTCATTCGAGTCACCAGGTGAAAGATGGAAATTTGAATGTGCCTGATATTTTTTCACCATCAAAGGTCGGATATGATTGTTTTCGTTCTCCCAGGGAAATATATCTCATTACTCCATTCCTTGACAATGACGCCAAAAGATGTTGGTCCTAAATTCTACACCTGACTGCTAAAGGAAAAAGCTAGTCCACCTCACACTATGAATGGTTGGTTTTTTTATTTATGGGTCAGTTAGAGGGTTGGTTTACCAAGACATGAGCATGGTTTGGTTGGCCAAATGACATGGATGAGGGTCCTCCTTGGTTGGTGGCACACTAAGGAGATTAAAGTGAGACAGTAAAGGTAAGAAACAAAGAAAAACACCAAACCATTCAATGAACAATTTGTTGCTAGAATTTTAAGCCTTAAAACGTCATTTAAAGTATTAAACATGTACCAAAACCACTGTTATTCCCACAGGTTGCAACAAAAACAAATCTTCATCAAAGCATAGTTGTTATCACAGATTGCATATTAATAAAGACAAGTTATATAGTAGCTGAAGGAAATTAAATGTACTTCACACAAATCAAAATTGTATTCAAAATAAGAAACACATACGAATTTGGACACAAACACACTGTCATCAATAGTATCTTCACCAGGAAGAGAGATTTAATCCATGTGTAGAATGGGTCCAACCAGTTGTTGTATTGATATTTTTCTCCCAAAACCTAAACCCTTCTAACATACACATAATGCCTATTTATCACATATGTGGAGGCCCTTGACCAGTGTGGAACTGAGTTTTCTCTCTACACATCGATTATAAAACAAATTATTAACTTAACTAAAACACACTACTGAAGTATTTTCATGAATACTACGAACTTCACTTAAAAAAAGGAGTGGTTCTTATCACACAAAAAATACCACTTATTATTCCTGAAACTAAAACAGTTTTGCATTTGAACAATTAAGAAATACTACTAGTAATGAAAATAGACTGATGTTATGCTGAAGAAAACTGAGATTTGACCGAAAATGACTAGGAGTGATAGAACTGAGTTATACATTGAGCATTGGAATGGATGCGTGTTGTTTGAGGCCACTAGAGATAATTGGATATGTTGGCAGTGTTTTTCCCCAACTTATATCCTAGAGGAAATAATCAAGTCATGTGGCGTTTTCCTGGAGTCTCTGATATTATTTCTGCATTCTGGATTATAGCTTCTCGAGTTCCCTAGTTGTGGCGTTACAGTGTCTGGATTCCAGAACTTTTTTTCTGTACTTATTGGTTATCCCCAAACCACTGCCAGATGAGAAATCTGATGATGTGGACTGGCTCGACATTCCCTGGTTTGGAAACCTTTTTTGTTTAACAACACAAGTATTCCAATAGAGGAATAACACCTTCAGTAACCACTCACACAACCAAATCAAACATAAACACACTGATGTTTTTGGCACAGGGGAAAACCCAAGGTTCAGCTCCAAGAGTGCACCAAAAATCACTAACTATTGGCCCTTTCAGCAACACCTGTGAGGCAGATGCAGTCTCACCCGAAGTATCTATAGGGGGTTGCAGGACACAGGTGTCTACAACCAAAGGAAATGCAAAATGGATTCAAGGCAACTACACATAGTAACCTAGTATTCTTTATCTTCCTTAGGCCTACTGCGCAAGTTATATCTTATATCTAACACAATGTCACAATAGAATTATATAAAATGACAAAGAACCCAACATCAATCACACATAACACAAGGTATACGTGGTTCACCCTCTCTCTAAAGCTACATCCACAGAAATGTGCTTTATAATATATTAAGGTAAAAGCATACAGTTCTTATCTGCGCTATTAGATTGCAGATATCTCTCTCTTCTTCTTTCTCCCCTCCCTTCACACCCAGTTGTAGGGTTGATCTTCGCACCCAGTTGAAGATCTTACAATACAGAAGGCCCTCTCACACAACACTTCTCTCTCTTACATTAGTACTCACTCAATCACACAATAACAATGAACTCTCAACCAACTTAGAACCAACCCATCCTAGGTCCTTTGGACCTTTATTTATACATAAAAATATCTCTCAAACATACTTAGGTTGAAACCTAAGTGTAAAAACCCTAGATACCAAAACCCTAGGTGTCTAAAACCCTAGGTCAACTTGACCCGCATTTTCAGGGCTTCGCCAGCCTATCTTTCCTTCCTTTTTGGGCGATTCTCCAAAGCATCCAATGGTGGATTTTTACACTTGTTGAGTTGTCCAAGATCCATATTCCTTGATGACCTGTCATCCTCGATCTCCTCTTACAACGACTTGCTTTATCTTACTTCACACAATATTTTCTTCTCTTCTGCTTACTTCGACCCAATATCAGTCAATGTATCTTTTGCGCAGTTTGCATTCCGTCTTTTCTACCTTAATCTTTACTTACTTCTATACCTAAGGGCCAATAGGCCCCCAAAACTCACCTGTGACTCGTCCCGAAGCACTTCAGGTCTGATCCTTCTTATTTTCTTCGAATTTAGGCTACGCAGAGCAGCCTATGCTTTCTTCTCTTTCTTTCCCTTCCTTGTGCAAACTATATTTTCTATGTCTAGTACCCAGTTTCAACTGCACCTGGTCCCTGGACCCTTTTCTGAATGATGTTAATGAGAGTTGCAAGGCATCTAGTTTTCATAATACAATTTTAATCGGCTCCCATTCACCAAACCTTCCTTCCATTCTCCATTCAAAGTCTTCAAATGCACAACTCCTCCTTTTGTAACATAGGCAACCTCATATGGCCCAAGCCAATGCATTCTGAACTTTCTTGGATTATTTATGAACTTACAATCATATACCAGAACCAAATATCCTTGCTTAAATGCCTTCTTCTTGATGTGACTGTCATGGTAGGCATTTTCTCTTTCCTTCTGTACCTGCTAATGGAATCCTGCAATAAATCGGTCTTCTTCTAGTTTGACCAACTGCACGAGCCTATCTTGAATAGCGCCAGTGTCATCCATATCTGTAAAGGATGTGATTCTTAAGCTTGGGACCAAATATTCCATCGGGACAACTACTTCGAGACCATAAACCAACTTAAAGGGGGTCTGCATGGTCAGCTTCTTGCAAGTGGTTTTGTAGGCCCATAGTACTGCGGGTACTCTTAAATCCCAGTCATCCCTCTTCAAACTGCAAATATTCGTCAGCATTGTCTCTAATATTTTATTGAATTCTTCAACTGTCCCATTCGCTTGCGGATGGTAGGGTGTGCTCTTCTGGTGATGGACTCCAAATTCCTCAATCAAGGCTTCACCGGTATTATTGATGAAATGTGTGCCTTGATCGCTCATCAGGATCTTCGGGCATCCAAACCTAGTTATGATGTCATCAAATATGAAGCACGCAGCTGTAGTTGCACTACAATCCTTAACTACTCTTGCTTTGGCCCATCTAGTCAAGTACTATGTCGCAGTGATTATGTATCTGGCTCATATGCACTTCCCTAGTGGTTTTATAGGTCCCACAAAATCAATGGCCCATTTCTCAAATGCTTGTAGGGTCAGTTGTGGTACTAAAGGCATTTCATATGTTCTGTACGGCTTCCCAACTCTTTGGAATACATCACAGGCTCTGTAATAGTCCTTGTCATCTCTGTGTAAGGTAGGCCACCAAAGGCCAGCTCTAAGAACCTTCTACGATGTCTCTTTCCCTATGTAGTTTCCTCCTGCGATGCATTCATGAGATTCTATGAGGATCAATGGTCACTCTCCCTCCATAACACACCTCCTCAATATTTCATTAGGCCCCATCTTGTATAGTTGTCCAACTATAAGTGAAAATTCTGCAGTGTGCACTACCAAATGTTTCTTCTGGGTGATTGTATATCCACTCGGTGCCATTCCTATTGAAAGGAACTGGACTATCTTCGTGAAGTGATCATCAATCTTTCTAATTGCCAACAATTATGCATCCGATAATGTATCCTCCAAACTAGTAGGCTCTTCTCCATGTTCTAACCTTGACAAGTGGTCATGACCTTTGTTCATTCTCCCTGGCTTAACCACAATATCAAAATCATATTCCTGAAATAGTAGAATCCATATGCATATTCTCCCCCCCAACACAGGCTTGTTGACTAGGTATTTCAACACAGAGTGATCAGTAAACATTTTAAAGTGTCCTCCTAACAAGAAGTGGCAAAACTTCTGCAGTGCATACACCATGGATAACCCTTATCTCTCAGTGGTGGTGTAATTAATCTCAGTCGTTGATAGCTTCCTACTAGAAAAGGCTAATGGGTGGTCAATGTATCTAGATCTCGGTTGTGCTAACACAGATCCTAATGCAATAGAAGATGCATCGACATGCATGTGAAATTCCTTGCTCCAATCTCGGAAAACCAGAATAGGCGCAGTAACCATTTTATGTTTCAGTGTGTCAAAGCTCTATTGTCATTATTCTATCACATTAAACTTACGGTATTTCTTCAAAAGCTTATCCATGGGTGTTTTGATATGTGCATAGCCTTTAATGAACTTCCTGTAGTATCCAGTGTGTCCCAGCGCAGTGCGCAACTGTTTGACTGAAGTAGGAGGGGGCAGATCAACTACAATAGCTATCTTAGATGGGTATACCAATAGTCCCTGCTTACACACAATATGACCTAACAACACTCCAAATGGTGAGAAGAAGATGCACTTATTCAGGTTCAAGGAAATCTGACACTGCCTGCACTTATCCAACATTGGCCTTAAACATTCAATATGATTTTGTAATAAGATAAAAACAGTCCAATCATCAAAATATGCTTCTAGGAATTTATGTAAAAAATCCTTGAACGCTTCGACCACCACCCTAGAAAATATGGTTGGGGCATTCTTCAATCCAAACAACATCAATGTATATTGGTAGTATCCCCATTCTATTGCAAATGTGGTCTTATGGCGATCTTCCTTTGCAATCCAAATCTAATGGTATCCTAAAAATCCATGTGTAAAAGAATATACCTTCTGTCCTCCTACATTATATAACACTTCATCAGTAAAAGGTGTAGGGAATGGGTCATGCAAATAGGCATCATTCAGCTTTTGGAGATCTACGCAAATCTTGATTTATCTTGTCTTCTTGTCTTGTACCACCATAGGGCTAATCTACTCTGACTCTTCAACAGGTTCTATGATTCCTGCTTCCAACATTTTGTCAAGTTCAATCTTCACTTTCTCCTTATATTTAGGGTTCAATCTGTAGGGTCTCTGTTCAATTATCCTTTCATTTGGTTTCAAAGGGATCCTCATCTCTCCCATGGGCCCTTTAATGCCCTTCATATCAGTGAACTTGGATGGAAACAAGTCTTGATATTCATGTAGTAACTCTATGATCTTGTCAATAGTGGAAACATCCCAATAATATCCAACATTTGCAACCTTCGGTGTTTGCACTGTTCCAATATTGACTTTCTTGATCTTGATTGGCTGTCCAATAAAAGGTAGTTCAACTCTCAGTCCTTCTATGTCTCTTTGGCCTTCTGTTTTGGTGATGTTCACCTTCCTAGGATCATCATCTTCATCAACATTTATATAGTAACAACCTTGCAATTTCTGGAGAGGCTCAGTCCATTCGTCCTCTTCTTGTTCTAAAGGGAGGCTAGGTGCCTCCTCAAATACTTTTTGTCTTACAATATGTAACACTTGATCCACTACAGGATATTGGCTTTAAAATAAAAAGGTAGTTACAAATTTATGAGTCGTACCTTCCCAATCTGCATTGATGAGGCACAGTTCTTCTTATAGGAACCAATTGATAGGGGTTGTGTCCAGTGTGTTGATGAATTTGTGCACCCACTGCTCTTGAGGAATGTTTCTCTAGGCTTCCTTGCAATGTCTCACATGATCCTTCAGACAACTTCGACCTGTGTACCTAACTTCGCAGCCTTCTACTTGCTCTAAAAATCGTGTTGTCATTAAAGTGCGACATTGTACCCAGTTTGTAATGTTGTTTTTGTGTGTCCCCCACCATATTTCTGGGGTTGCTTTTAGGGCCTCATCCATTACCAACAATATTTTTTGTATTGGTACAATTTCTTCAAATTCCAACAAGAAATCTTCTAAATGATTTAGACCATCAAAGGTGGGAAAGTTACTTACTGTTGTGTCGATCCAGTGAACTTCTCTAGTTAATATAGCACATTTCCTTATAGATACTTCGTACATTTTGTTCTGCTATTTCTCCAGTGCTTCTTCTGAATCTGATGAACATGCGTTGTCACTTTTCCAACTTAGGTTCCCATCCATCGTAGGATTAATGTGATCTTGTTGTCTGGCTGTTAATTTGTATATGCTTTCTAGTTCATATGCACGGTCTTCTTCCCTGATGGGTTTTGTTGATCTCTGACCTTTGTCAGGATCCAACAATGAAATGAACCTAAGGCCATATCCTTCAAATGCCATTCTTCTTTTCTTTAAATCAACCATAGTGGAATTATTGAAAGCCCAATCAATTCCTAACAACACAGGGTAAGGACGACTATCATCAACTATCTCAATCACCTCAAAGTCTGCAAACCTCCTTACTCCGTCAATGTCCACTGGGACATGTTCCGATCTTCCAAAGGGGCTTACATATTGTTTATTAGCCATCCTAAGACTTATAGGGGAGTATATCAACTTAGGTTTTCCCATCAGTTCCCAGGTCTGCTTCATCATGACATTGACCTCCGACCCTAAGTCGAGGACTACATAGTCTATATCATACTCTCCAATTTGAGCATTCAGGTGCAGTTTTGTATTTGTCCTTCTCTTTTTATAGACTTCATGTACTTATCTATTCAACAAGGGATCTATCTTTCCTAACTTGTATTGTCTGATTAAATTTTGTAGCTCTTGTACAACGCTTTCATCCTCAATCAACTTAGTACAAGTATATAACAATTCCATGAGCTTTCTTACCTCTTTTCCTTCTTCTGGTAGAGAAGACTGGTCGAATGCCAGAGGCATTCCACATTATATTACTTCTGGTCATGTCTTCGATGAAGAACCTTGGTCTCTCCCAAATTATTTTCTGTCCTCCTCAAATATTTGTTTTTCTTTCTTTGCATCAAAAACTTGTGTCTTATCTGTAGCTTTCCTGACCCCTGATTCTTCTATAGTCTTTCCCTCAGTCATTTTGTCGTCTCTTGTAATAGTTCCTCCTCTAGTGATAACAATGACTCTAGGGTCCTCTCCACAAGTTTCAGCATATATCAGTTGCACTTGCGGGTTCTTATTAGGTCATCGTCTCTCCTGAAGTTTGGCTAGCATCACAAGACAATATTCGATAACATGTTTGAATGAGTTGCAGTAGTTGCAAGTGGTACAGGGGTTCTGACAGTCCCTTTCTTAGTGTCTTGGTTGTGCACAGTTGTAACAAATGATTTTTCCTCGACCTCGACCCATACCTCATCCTCTTCCTCTTCCTCTGAATCCACCATGAGGGTTGAAGTTTCTGATTCCTGGGGAATTATGTTGTGCAGTGCTTCCTTCTTACTGTACTTCACCTTGAATTTTGTATATATCCCTTGACCTTTCATGCATGAGGTCATAATCCCTACAATCCCTATCATCGTGTCCTACCGACTTATAGAACATTCAATACAAATTTGTGGGTGTCTGGACATATTTTTGCAGATAGTAACATTCACTAGGGTGATGTCAATTTCTACATACCTCGCACCAGGGTAGGGTAAGTTTCTTCAAAGGGCTCAGAGCTCCAGAGGCCAAGTACTCATGAAATAGGGGGAAGTGCTCCTTTTCATGGACTTCTGATTTGTATTTGATACACCATATGTCTTCTCTTTTATGTTTTCCCTTGTCTTTCTTCATATCTTTGACCTGTATAGATAATATAGTTAGCTGACTCAATATTTGACTTATACATGAGATGGATTCTCTCATAGGGGTTGATTCTAACTTCATGGCGATCTCTAGCACCTCATCCTGCGAAGAAATATTCTATTGCATCAAAGGAACTCTGATGTGTGGTAAGAGGGAAACAATGAACCATTCCTTGTTCTTCTCATCTGGAATCTGGAAACTCAAATGACCTGTCAAGGTCTTAAATCTCTTATCAAACTCCCACAAAGGTTCAACTATTCTCTTCTTGATTTATTTTAGCTTTGTAATGCACTGTGACTCTGACTTAGGTTTCTTTAATTCAACAATTAGTGCAGTATTAATGACATTCAACAGTTTTGGTGCATCTCCTTGGACAAATTTCATGTACCAGCTCAGTGTGCGAACTCTCAGGGTAGTACTAAACTGAGCTCATTTAACAGCTTCATTGGTGATATTCTTAATACTCCATACATATTCACATAGAAACCAGTGTTGATCAGGATCTTCAGATCCATCTCCTCTGAAGGTGGGTAACCTCATCTCATCTTCCATAGGTCTTCCTAGGTTTCCTGACTGAATATGTGGTGGACTGTTGGGGATAGTTCTCAGATTTTTCTGGTGACTCTGACTACTCTGATTGCTTAATGTTGTTGAAACAATACAAGGAATAATAGTACATACTTCAATAGTTGGCGCGGTTCCTAAAGTTTCTGGCTCTTCCCGGCAAGGTTCTTCAACTTTCCCTTCCTCTGCCCTAGCGGATTTTGAATTCTCTTCGTCTATCAGATCTACCTCTTCTCCATTGTAGAAGCCCTCATCCCCATAGGTCTACTTAAACATGTTCGCAAGAGGGACTTATATGAATTATCTTCCACTACGCATATGTCTAGCCTCTGTGTTGTTGTCACTATCTGAGTTCTTGAACATTATCCTTTTCCAATCTGACCAACTACTGTATCTTCAATATGTTCTTCTTATGCAATAGCATCTTGATCTTCAACTTCACAAAGTGTATAATTTTTCCTATGGGTCCCTTAAAGAAATATTTCTCAGCTTGGTTATATGACTCTACTCTGTCAACAACAAACTCAGTGATATGCCCTCCAATGGTACTATTGAACTTGTGATCTACTGCTCTTGAAACAACATTATCAATTCTCTTGAACTTCTTGATCAGAGCCAATGTCCAAACCATAGGTGGTCTATATCTGATCTCAAATTGGGTGTCTGCTAACCTAGCTAGCCACTCGTATAACTCCTGATGAATTCCTCCAAAGAAAATCTAGTGTATATCAATAAATATATATCTTCCCAACCAATCCTCTGTACTAATATTAGGGTTCTTGTTATGGGCTTCAACGGAGTCCTTTTCTTGATCCTCTATCCACTTCTGAATCTCTTTCTTCGATGGAAACCACCTTGACATTCCCTCAAGAAGATTCATTTCCCAACAATGGAACCATTTGTTAGCATAGAGGCAGACCCAAGGTTTAGCTCCAAGAGCGCACCAACAAGCCCTAACTATTGGCCCTTTCAGCAACACCTGCGAGGAAGATGAAGTCTCACCCGAAGAAGCTATAGGGGGTTGCAACACACAGGTGTCTACAACCAGAGGAAATACAAAATGGATTCAAAGCAACTACACATAGTAAATTGGTATTCTTTATCTTCCTTAGGCCTACCTCACAAGTTATATCTTATATCTAACACAATATCACAATAGCAATATATCAAATGACAAAGAACCCAACATCAATCACACATAAGACAAGATATATGTGGTTCACCCTCTCTCTAGGGCTACGTCCACATAATTGTGCTTTATAATATATTAAGATAAAAGCATACAGTTCTTATCTGTGATATTAGCTTATAGACATCTCTCTCTTCCTCTTTCTCCCCTCCCTGCGCACCCAGTTACAGGGTTGATCTTCACACCCAGCTGAAGATCTTACAGTACAGAAGGCCCTCTCACACAACACTTCTCTCTCTTACAATAGTACTCACTCAATCACACAATAACAATGAACTCTCAACCAATTTAGAACCAACCCATCCCAGGTCCTTTAGACCTTTATTTATACATTACAATAGCTCTCGGACATCCTTAGGTTGAAACCTAAGTGTCAAAACCCTAGATGCCAAAACCCTAGGTGTCTAAAACCCTAGGTAAACTTGACCCGCATTTTCAGCGTTTCGCTAGCCTGTCTTTCCTTCCTTCTCGCATGGTGCTCCAAAGCATCCAACGGTGGATTTTTCCACTTGTTGATTTGTCCATGATCCATCTTCCTTGTTGATTTTTCATCCTCGATATCCTCATCCAATGGCTTGATTTCTCTTACTTTGCATCGTCTTTTCTTTTCTTCTTCTCACTTCGACCCAGTATCAGTCACTGTATCTTCCGCGCAATTCGCATTCCGTCTTTTCTGCCTTAATATTCACTTAATTCTATGCCCAAGGTCCAACATATGTTTTGACATGGTAAAAACCCTACGGGGAAACATCCAAGGCCCCAACCAATGTGGCCACTTGGAGCAGTTTATTAATGCAAATGAAAAATATTACAGAGAGATTTTACAAGGGATTTTCTCACAATCGATCATCGACAAATTACCCTCCATGCTATTTAAATATATATCATGGACCAATCAAGTGTTAAGCCACAGATCAATGGTTGTTAAGTTCGAGAAGAATATAAACCATCATATCACTTTACGTTGGGAACATATCATGACCTTCATATTTCCTAACTACAAATGCATACTAAAGAAACACACTTTTACCTAATGACACATTAGACCAAGTAGATCTTAACTAACTCCTAAGTGTTTTTTGGCCCTCGACCAAGTTTTGAGGAAACATTGGTCAGGATTGACCACTTTTTGGACATCGACAGGTTGGTCAAAGATGGAGCGCCTAGGCAGAGCTGAGATCGCAGGATCTCATTTGTTTTGTGGACACAAAAAGGGGCTCATTAGAGTTTATGTAATGGTTTATGGGATGTCATCCCATGGGTTTACCCATGATTAGGCCTTTTTGTAAAAGTATAAATAAGTAAACATTGTAAGCTAGAAGTAGCGAAGTAGTAAGTAGTTAAGTGCAAGAAGTAGTTTGTAGCTAAGTGCAAGAGGCAAGTGGTTCTAAGTTTCTTTGTGCAAACAGAATGTGTATGTGAGGCTTTGTTCCTCATAGAGGATTTGGATCTGTGCCTTGACTTGATTTTGAGAAGGTGAATCTGGTCTACACGTACATCACTTGTCTGGTGCGAAGCTTGGCTCTATGGCTTAGTGCACAGGAGAATAGGAATGTAAGATATTGAAGCCTAATAAAAAAGAAGAAGCAATTGGTAGATGTAGCCCCACACTAGGGTGAACCACATAAATATTATGTTGATGGTTTTCTTTGTTCTATAATGTTATACTTTGAATATTCTTAGTGCAAGGAATGTTATGAATGATAGATATATCTATGAATGTTTAATACTTTTCATATGTTGAATGTGTTAGATATAACTTATGATGCTAAGTGTGATGTATATTTTATCATTGGTACTGCGCTGATATGTACTTAAGTTTTGATTTGCGATGTGAGTAAAGCTAATGAATTAATGTGTGTTATTCCTAAGTACTCTGTGAAGTGTTATAATTGCAGATATGTGTCCCAGCATTGGTTGCAAACACTTGAGTCATGTAACCCCCCCTACCTCTACCTCGGGTGAGACTTCACCTTCTTCGCAGGTGTTACCGAAAGGGTTGGTAGTCAAGGTTTTGTTGGTGCGTTGTTGAAGCATTGAACCCTGGGTCTGCCCCTATGCCAACAGTTTCTAAATATCCTAACATCCCCCCTTAAGAACAACTTGGGATAGGATTGCAATATTTACAATAGTGACACAATAGGAGAAGGAAGGAGGAATTAGAGCCTATCTCCCCTTAATGACAACTTCCTAAACTCCTAACATAGATCAAATTTTGGAAAAATTCGCATATGTAAGAGACTTTGTGAAAATGTCTACAACTTGATCTTCTATAGGGAAAAAGAGCACTTCAATAACTTGATCATGAATGAGATTTATGATGAAGTGCATGTGTAACTCGATTTGCTTACTGTGCTGATGTTGAACTGGGTCTTTGGTGAGCTTGATGGAACTCTGATTGTCCCACCAAAGGCTATTCAAATGTTGTTGCTAGAATCCAAACTCTGAAAGAATCTGTTGAAGACATATGGCTTCCTGACTTGCATTTATCGATGCTTGGTACTCTTCTTTTGTTCAAGAAAGTGCAATAGCCTATTGTTTCTTACAGATCATCACGGTTTTCAACCCAATATGAATCATTGAAACCAACCAATAAAGGAGTCCCCCCTGAATTGTAATGTATCCCGAACTGAATTGTACCTCAAAAATAGTGAAGTATCCTTTTAGCTGCTTTCCAATGGATTTCATGGGGTGTTTTAATTTACTAGGAAACAATACCAACATCAAAGGAAATATCAGGATGACTATGAGTCAAGTATAAGAGAATACCAAATAATTGACAGCACAGGGTGGCATCAACTTCGGGATAAGTACAAGTGGTAGTAATCTTGACTCCATACTCGACGGGAGAAGGGGATGGTTTACAATCATCCATGTGAAAAAGATGAAAAATGTCACAAGCATACTTAGACTAGGAAAGAAAAATTCCTTCATTGGTTTGCAAAACTTGGAGGCCAAGGAAATAGTGCAAAAAACCTAAGTCTATCATTTAAAATTTCTTCTTAAGGCTAGTTTTCACATGGTTTAAAAGTTTTGAGTCACTACCAGTGAGGATAAGGTCACCAACATAAAGGACAAGGTCACCAATTGTTGGCACAGGGGTAGACCCAGGGTTCAATGCTCAAGAGCGCACCAACAAAACCCTAACTACCGGCCCTTTTGACAACACCTGCGAAGCAGATGAAGTCTCACCCGAGGTAGCGGCGGGGGTGGTTGCAGGACTTAGATGTATGCAACCTTAGTTGGGACACTGATCTGTGATTATATTTTTTACAAGGCACTTAGCATAGATCATTCTTCAATATTTAACACTTACGGTACTTCGCAAATAGCACAGAGCATCGCAATGAATAATTAGACTAAAGATGATTCAGTACTTAGCCACAAAAATATGGATTGGATTCAACAGATCAAGCACTAAGCATCTTATATATCAGATCTAACATCCATTCATATATCATAAGCACAGAGCATAACTAGATCTATTTAATCACAGCAAGCACTTAGCCAAGAAAGAGATAAACACATTAGGTCGAAGCACAGAGCACAATACACACAGTTACTGTGGTTCAACCTCACCCTGGGGCTACATCCACAAAGTCTTCTTCCTTATATTATCTCGGTCAAGCGGTTACAGCACAGAGCTTCAGTGACCCTTACTTTGCACGGGACAGAACATCTGCGTAGCTCGCTATATCCTTCTTCCTTGCACTTCAACACAAAACTACAAAAACTTGCACTTAGCTTTTCAATCTCCTTACAATCATGCACAGAGCACTTGCAATATACATCCGATCACACAAATCGAGCTACTAGCACTAAGCCTTTAGCTATACATCACATAGATGTACTACTAACCTCTACTTACATTGCCTAAGTATCTATTTATAGATTACAAAATGGGCCTAGGCATGGGTAAACCCACGGGCTGACATACCTTTCTCTTTACATCAACCCAAAACCCTAAAAGGGACCCAAAAATAGGTCTTGCTTCCCTAATTTCCACTTCACATTGCACTCCATATTTGGCAAGCTGTCATAGTATCAAAACGGTCAAATATGACCACGTATTCTTCAAAACTTGGTCAAGGGCCAACAGGCCCATAACACTCACCTGTGACTCGTCTCGAGTCACTCGAGTCTGATCAATTCCGCCTCGAATGCCTCGAGTTGCTTCGACCTGTTGTAGTGCGATAGCCTCTTGCTCAGTAAATTTATGGATTACTGTGTCGTTGAGTGGTCCTTCCAGGCATTGTTCTGCAGTGATGACCACATGTTCGAGTTCAGCTCCCTAGCTTTCAATTTCAGTGAACAGTTGGCATGCCTTTTCTTGGATTGGCTGAAGTCGTTGGGAGACTTCCATCACTTTACTTTGCATCGTATGTACCTGTTGTTGAGATGTGTGTTATTCTGTGAACCTCTTCATTCTTTCGATTGGGGTCAAAGTCTTTATCTGCGCCTGTAGCATGTCTACACGTTGTTTTGCTTCTTGGAGTTGTGCCTCCAATGTCTGCAATTCTAGATTCTCTGCGAGGGTTTCATAAGTCAGGGTGCTTCAAGCGCTCAGCTGCTTGCATTCCAAGAAAAAAAAAATTAATCGACCAACTATGCTTCGTGCAGTGGCCTCTCTTAGATCTCTTATTTATTGGGGGGTCTCAGGCACGGTGCGGAGCTCTAGATCTGTGATGCACTTTTGGAGTTGATGGATTACTTATTCTAGTTGGGTCACCTGTTGTGGAAGACGGTCTTCCATATTCACTTCTATGACCGTCACAAAGTGTAGTTCTTTGTGAACCCTTTCCTGTACTTCAAGTTGCTCTGCTAGAAATTGTTCTTTTTCCTCGTCCCACTTCACTTTTAGGGAAATATTTTCCCGTTTGCCTCATTCTGTTGTTCTAGAAGTGATTTATTTTCTTGCATCAAAGCCCGGGTGGCTTTTGTTGTGTCTTCTTGAGCTCATTGAAGGTGAGATTCGACTTGATCAATGATCTCATGTAATTAAGTGGGCTCATCGCATGTTCCTAATGTTCCACTTATAAGGGCATTGTAGAAACTTCTTGGCTGGACTGGAATTCCTGCTGCACTTCTTTGAGTTTTCCCTTGATTCGGTTGAATATCTCCTCCTACTTCGCTTCTTTCTTTTCTGCGAGCTCTAGTGAAACATCATTCAGCTCGGCAATTAAGAAGTCGAAGTCATCTAGGGTAAGGGTAGTTTTGAGTGTGGTCCGGGTGGCCTTAGATTTCTTTAGGGAGTAGGGTTTTGGTGGTGTCATATTCCTTTTCATGGAGGGATCCTCCTCCTCTATAGGTGGAGTAACCTTGCCTCTATTTTATTCAACTTTTGTATCGCCTAGCTCATCACCATCACCTCCCTGCACAGGTGAGATCGAAGTAGTCTTTGTGGACATGCTAGGGACATCTTGAACTTCGTCATTCTTCTTAGTCATGCTTGGCCCAAGTGTATCCATCATAGCTTCAGGGCTTTCCTCGTTGGACATGTCTGTAGGGTCCATTGCAACAAGGAGGTCCACCGACCATTCCTTGGTAATCTCCTCCAAGTCATATTATGTCATCTTGTAGTAGGATTGGAGCTATTGTTTATGCTCATCACTGCATGCTGTAATATAGATGAAGTGACGGTCCACGCTAAATTTCATCAAAGGTATAAACCTATGAAGTATGTTTGGGGTGATTTGTGGTGTAGACTGAATTGCATTCTTTAGTTGGTTGAAGTAGGTGTGGAAGACAGCATTGGACTGCCACTACTTATTCATGTTGTTGGAGTACCACATCATACAGAACTTCGTGGCTAGTGGTTCGAAAGGTTCGATCTCCGAAAAAGTGGCTCCATCTGGCAGTTCCCAAGTGATGAAAGCGATGAGTATGAGCAACCAACTAAAGTGGAACTCATACCCTTGGTCTTGCGCTCCTCTGCAATCCATCTCTAACTGGTTTACAAGATACTTTGCCCAATTCATATGTAGTCCCTTAGCGCACTTCCCTACAAGGTCAACTACAAATCCAGTCACCTATGTTGGTCTATTGTTACGAACTAACTTGCCCGCAATCAGCTGACATGCAAGGTGCACTGCGCCACTCTGGATAAAGGCTACCTTGTAGCCTCGCGTACCCTTCTCTACATCGCCATAAGGTTCCTTTATCCACTGTGCTAGTGCTCAGTCTAAGGTCTTTCCTGGGTAAAAGTATTGTGGGTCAGGGCCTTGCATGTTAAGTCCTGTGATCCAATTGATTAGAGTCAGATCCACAGTGATGCAGTGGTCCAACCATAAGTATCTGTCATGGTAGCAAGACAGCAGCAACCTGACACATGTGTTGACTTCCTGGTATTTTCCGAAGTGAGGTATCTTCATTACGTTGAGCAGTGTAGACTGTGCGAGGTTCTGAGTCCAGGACTGCGGAACAATCTTATGATCTCTACCTTTGGTCTTGGTTAAGTATTTATGCAGAGCTAACATGTTGTAGGTTTTGTGATCTCCAAGGTTAAAATCATTAAATTTCAGTGTTGCGAGCTTATCCTGGTCAACACTTACTACGGTCACCCCTTTTGGAAGATACATGGTGATCAAGGTGTAATCAAAGTCTCTAGGTACACTATCACGGTTAATATTTCCTCTCAAAGGTGGTATGTAAACCGACAGAATGCACGAGATCAGCTTGGCATTTGCAATATCGTCTTTGTGCTTTGTTCTTGTCTCGGTTGTGGTTTTAGAAGGTCCTCCTCCACAAGAAGTGCAGGGAGAATCTTGGACTCCTCCTGTTGATGATGCTTGCACACCTGCAAACATCCTTCTCACTGACATGACTCTCTCACCCATTAGGTCAATCGAAACTTCTTCAACTACTTTCTCAACAGCGTTGAGTTTGTCTGACATACAAGCTCGGGTCCACTAGCTCAGGTGTGAAAATGAATTCAGAGACTATGATGAACAGTATGGGAACAAGGAAATGATCACAAGGTGAATTAATCTCAAGTTTCAGGCTCAAATTCTCACTTAGAAAAAAGTATTCTCGGTGCATGGCACAACGGACTAAGTAGGGAAACTTAGAAATGGTCTGCTTGCAACGAATATGGGGCCTTCATTAACTTTGTTCTATCCGTTCTGGTGCTTTCCAACGGTCTAGTGGGAACCCATAATTTATTTTCGACCCATTCGGGGTAGAAGTCAAATGGGTATATCGCTCCAACGGCTATATTGTTGCGCCATGGAAAAGTGTCAGATGTCATTGTTCTGATATCTTGGCGAAGCTCAATTGTTGTGATTTTTCCTTCTACAAAGTTTCCTCTGGAGTCTTCTGAAACTTTTCGATTTTGGCCCTCTTCTTACTTAGTTTCCTAGCCTTTTTCCCAGTGAGCTTAGTCTCGATCATCCTTTTTCCATTCTGAGTCTTATCTTCTCTCGACATAGTTACTTCGCGTTGTTTAGGTTCTTTATTCATATCCAAGGGCAATACTCCTTCCTCATATGGATTAGGTATTTCAGTCTTCTGTGGTTCCTCTAACGCTCTTATAGCTTCGACATCCAGTTCCCTAGTGTTTAACAGCTGAGATCTATTCTCTTGTTCCTCCATCAAGTAGGTGATTCTTCTAGTCATAAATTCCATGAGTTCTTGCTTCTTCTGTTCTAGGGATTCCTTTTATTCTTTCCTCCAGATCTACTCTTTTTTAATCTAGGCCTTTCCTAACAAATATGGCAATGGGGCACAGTCCTTAGTAAATCTAATGACTTCAAACTCTTCCTTTGTCGAAGTTCCATGGGTAATCAAAGCTATTTGGGTAATTCTGCCACATAGGGTTACCATTTTTCCTTTAAATAATCTGATGGTTCCTCGTGAAGGGACCAGATCAGGCCTTCCTAGGGTTTCCCAAGTGCTTTTTTTCATAATGTTCATCAGTGTTCCTTCATCTAGAGCACAGTTAATGTCGAAGTCTCATATTATTACTTCGATTTTCTCCTTTTCTTTGAATATCTCTGACAAACTGACATCCTTATGATCATCTAGGGTTTCTTTTATTTTCAGTAACATGATCTCTGATTCTTTCTAGGGTTCTTCCATAATTTTAGTCTCTTGATCTACTTAAGAGTTTTCTTGTTCCATATTCAGTTTTTCAAGTCTAGCAATCATTCTAGGGAAATCTAATACTTCATGGTCCATAGATTTACAACAAAGGCAACTAGGGTTTCTCCCAGGAAATTCCTTAGCAATATGTCCTAGTATTCTACAATTGTAACAAAGAATTAATCCTCTCTTTCTCAACCATGATCCCCAACTCTTCTTGTACTATGTGCTAGGATCATGATGGCTATCCTGAAAAAAATTCTTTCTAGGATCCTTCATCCAATCTGAATCAGTGAAACCAACCAATAAAGGAGTCCCCTCTGAATTGTAATGTATCCCGAACTGAACTGTACCTCAAAAATAGTGAAGTATCCTTTTAGTTGCTTTCCAATGGATTTCATGGGGTGTTTTCATTTACTAGGAAACAAGACCAACATCAAAGGAAATATAAGGATGACTATGAGTCAAGTATAAGAGGATACCAAATAACTAATAGTACAGGGTGGCATCAACTTCGGGAGAAGTACAAGTGGTAGTAATATTGACTCTGTACTCGACGGGAGAAGGGGATGGTTTACAATCATCCATGTGAAAAAGACGAAGAATTTCACAAGCATACTTAGACTAGGAAAGAAAAATTCCTTCATTGGTTTGCAAAACTTGGAGGCCAAGGAAATAGTGCAAAAAACCTAAGTCTGTCATTTAAAAAAATTTCTTAAGGCTGGTTTTCACATGTTTTAAAAGTTTTGAGTCACTACCAGTAAGTATAAGGTCACCAACATAAAGGACAAGGTCACCAAATGTTGGCACATGGGTAGACCCAGGGTTCAATGCTCAAGAGCGCACCAACAAAACCCTAACTACCGGCCCTTTTGGTAACACCTGCGAAGTAGATGAAGTCTCACCTGAGGTAGAGGCACGGGTGGTTGCAGGATTCAGATGTCTGCAACCTTAGCTGGGACACTGATCTGTGATTATATATTTTACAAGGCACTTAGCATAGATCATTCATCAATATTTAACCCTTATGGTACTTCGCAGATAGCACAGAGCATCGTAGTGAATAATTAGACTAAAGATGATTCAGTACTTAGCCACAGAAATATGGATTAGATTTAGCAGATCAAGCACTAAGCATCTTATATATCAGATCTAACATCCATTCATATATCATAAGCACAGAGCATAACTAGATCTATTTAATCATAGCAAGCACTTATCCAAGAAGGAGATAAACACATTAGGTCGAAGCACAGAGCACAATACACATAGTTACCGTGGTTCAACCCCACCCTGGGGCTATGTCCACAAAGTCTTCTTCTTTATATTATCTCGGTCAAGCGGTTACATCACAGAGCTTCAGTGACCCTTACTTTGCACGGGACAGAACATCTGCGCAGCTCACTAGATCCTTCTTCCTTGAACTTCAGCACAAAACTACAACAACTTGCACTTAGCTTTTCAATATCCTTACAATCATGCACAGATCACTTGCAATATACATTCGATCACACAAATCCAGCTACTAGCACTAAGCCTTTAGCTATACATCACATAGATGTACTACTAACCTCTACTTACATTGCCTAAGTATCTATTTATAGATTACAAAATGGGCCTAAGCATGGGTGAACCCACAGGCCGACATTCCTTTCTCTTTACATCAACCCAAAACCCTAAAAGGGACCCAAAAATAGGTCTTGCTTCCCTAATTTCCGCTTCGCGTTGCACTCCATCTTTGGCAAGCTATCGTAGTCCCAAAACGGTCAAATATGACCAAGTATTCTTCAAAACTTGGTCAAGGGTCAACAGGCCCCCAACACTCACCTGTGACTCATCTCGAGTCACTCAAGTATGATCAATTCTGCCTCGAATGCCTCGAGCTTGTCTCGAGCTGCTTCGACCTACTGCAGTGCGACGGCCTCTTGCTCAGTAAATTCTTGGATTACTGCGTCATTGAGTGGTCCTTCCAGGAATTGTTCTGTAGTGATGACCACCTGTTCGAGTTCATCTCCCTGGCTTTCAAGTTCAGTGAACAGTTGGCATGCCTTTTCTTGGATTGGCTGAAGTCGTTGGGATACTTCCATCACTTTTCTTTGCAGCGTATGTACATGTTGTTGGGATGTGTGTTGTTCTTCGAACCTCTTCATTATTTTGACTGGGGTCAAAGTATTTATCTGCACATGTAGTGTGTCTGCACATTGCTTTGCTTCTTGGATTTGTCCCTCCAATGTCTGCAATTCTGGATTCTCTACGAGGGTTTCATAAGTCTAGGCACTTCTAGCGCTCAACTGCTTGCATTCCAAGAAAAAAGTTTTTAATTGGCCAACTGCGCTTCATGCAATGGCCTCTCTTAGATCTCTTATTTCTTGCGGGGTCTTGGGCATGGTGCGTAGCTCCAGATCTGTGATGCACTGTTGGAGTTGATGGATTACTTATTCTAGTTGGGTCACCTGCTGTGGGAGACAGTCTTCCATATTCACTTCTATGACCGTCACAGAGTGTAGTGCTTTGTGAACCCTTTCCTGTACTTCAAGTTGCTCTGCTAGAAATTGTGCCTTTTCTTCATCCCACTTCGCTTTCAGGGAAATATTTTCCCGTTTTGCCTCATTCTATTGTTCTAGAAGTGCTTTATGTTCTTGCATCAAATCCTAGGTGGCTTGTGTTGTGTATTCTTAAGCTTGTCAAAGGCGAGCTTCAACTTGATCAGTGATCTCGTGTAATTGGTAAGGGTAGTTTTGAGCGTGGTCCGAGTGGCCTTAGATTTCTTTAGGGAGGAGGGTTTTGGTGGTGTCATATTTCTTTTTCATGGAGGGATCCTCCTCCTCTCTAGGTGGAGTAACCTTGCCTCTATTTTGTTCAACTTATGTACCGCCTAGCTTGTCACCATCACCTCCCTACACAGGTGAGATCGAAGTAGTCTTTGTCGACGTGATAGGGACATATTGAAATTCGTCATCCTTCTTAGTCCTACTTGGCCCAAGTGTATCTATCATAGCTTCAGGGCTTTCCTCATCGGACGTGTCTGTAGGGTCCGCTGCAACAAGGCGGTCCACCGACCATTCCTTGGTAATCTCCTCCAAGTCATATTTTGTCAGCTTGTAGTAGGATTGGAGTTGTTGTTTATGCTCATCACCGCACATTGTAATATAGATGAAGTGACGGTCCACGCTAAATTTCATCAAAGGTATAAACCTATGAAGTATGTTTGGGGTGATTCGTGGTGTAGACTGAATTTCATTCTTCAGTTGGTTGAAGTAGGTGTGGAAGACAACATTGGAATGCCACTACTTGTTCATGTTGTTGGAGTACCACATCATACATAACTTCGTGGCTAGTGGTTCGAAAGGTTCGATCTCCGGAAAAGTGGCTCCCTCTGGTAGTTCCCAAGTGATGAAAGTGATGAGTATGAGCAACCAAATAAAGTGGAACTCATACCCTTGGTCTTGTGCTCCTCTACAATCCATCTCTAACTGGTTTACAAGATACTTTTCCCAATTCATCTGTAGTCCCTCAGCGCACTTCCCTACAAGGTCAACTATGAAGTCAGTCACATGTGTTGGTCTGTTCTTATGAACTAACTTGCCCACAATCAACTGACATGCAAGGCGCACTGCGCCACTCTGGATAGAGGCTACCTTGTAGCCTCGCTTACCCTTCTCTACATCTCCACAAGTTTCCTTTATCCACTGTGCTAGTGCTCGGTCTAAGTTCTTTCCTGGGTAAAAGTCATTTGGGTCAGGGCCTTGCATACTAAGTCCTATGATCCGATTGATTAGAGTCAGATCCACAGTGATGTGGCAGTCCAACAATAAGTATCTGCCATGGTAGCAAGAGAGCAGCAACCTGACACATGTGTTGACTTCTTGGTGTCTGCCAAAGTGAGGGATCTTCATTACATTGAGCAGTGTAGACTGCGTAAGGTTCTGAGTCCAAGACTTCGGAACAATCTTATGATTTATACCTTTGGTCTTGGTTAAGTATTTATGCAGAGCTAATATGTTGTAGGTTTTGCGATCTCCAAGGTTAAAATCATTAAATTTTAGTGTTGCGAGCTTATCCTGGTCAGCACGTACTGCGCGCAACCCTTTCAGAAGATACACGGTGATCAAGGTGTAATCAAAGTCTCTGGGTACACTGTCATGGTTAATATTTCTGCTCAAAGGTGGTATGTAAACCGGTAGAATGCACAGGATCAGCTTGGCATTTGCAATATCGTCTTTGTGCTTTGTTCTTGTCTTGGTTGTGGTTCTAGAAGGTCCTACACCACAGGCAGTGGAGGGAGAATCTTGGACTCCTCCTGTCGATGATGCTTGCACACTTGCAGACATCCTTCTCACTGATATGACTCTCTCAGCCATTAGGTCAATCAAAACTTCTTCAACTACTTTCTCAACAGCGTTGAGTTTGTCCGACATACAAGCTCGGGTCCACTAGCTTAGGTGTGAAAATGAATTCAGAGACTACGATGAACAGTATGGGAACAAGGAAATGATCACAAGGTGAATTAATCTCAAGTTTCGGCCTCAAATTATCACTTAGAAAAAATTATTCTTGGTGCGTGGCGTGATGGACTAAGTAGGGAAACTTAGAAACGGTCTGCTTGCAATGGATATGGGGCCTTCATTAACTCTGTTCTATTCATTCTGGTGCTTTCCAACGGTCTAGTGGGAACCCATAATTTTTTTTTTACCCGTTCGGGGCGGAAGTCGAATGGGTATATCGGTCCAATGGCTATATTGTTGTGCCATGGAAAATTGTCAGATGTCGTTGTTCTGATATCTTGGCGAAGCTCAATTGTTGTGATTTTTCCTTCTACGAAGTTTCCTCTGGAGTCTTCTGTAAATTTTCGATTTTGGCCCTCTTCTTACTTAGTTTCCTAGCCTTTTCCCAATGAGCTTAGTTTCGGTCATCCTTTTTCCATTCTGAGTCTTATCTTCTCTCGACATTGTTACTTCGCATTGCTTAGGTTCTTTATTCATATCCAAGGGTAATACTCCTTCCTCATATGGATTAGGTATTTCAGTCTTCTGTGGTTCCTCTAACGCTCTTATATCTTCGGCATCCGGTTCCCTAGTGTTTAACAGCTGAGATCTATTCTCTTGTTCCTCCATCAAGTAGGTGATCCTTCTAGTCATAAATTCCATGACTCCTTGCTTCTTCTGTTCTAGGGATTCCTTTTATTCTTTCCTCCGGATCTGCTCTTTTTTAATCCAGGTCTTTCCTCACAAAGATGGAAATGAGGAATGGTCCTCAGTAAATCTAATGACTTCAAACTCTTCCTTTGTCGAAGTTCCATGGGTACTCATAGCTATCTGGGTAATTCTGCCACATAGGGTTACCATTTTGCCTTTAAATAATCTGATGGTTCCTAGTGAAGGGACCAGAGCAGGCCTTCCTAGGGTTTCCCAAGTGTTTTTTTCATAATGTTCATCGGTGTTCCTTCATCTAGAGCACAGTTAATGTCGAAGTCTCCTATTCTTACTTCGATTTTCTCCTTTTCTTTGAATATCTCTGACAAACTGACATCCTTATGATCATCTAGGGTTTCTTTTATTTTCAGTACCATGATCTCTGATTCTTTCTGGGGTTCTTCCATAATTTTAGTCTCTTGATCTACTTAAGAGTTTGTTTGTTCCATATTTAGTTTTTCAAGTCTAGCAATCATTCTAGAGCAATATAATACTTCATGGTCCATAGCTTTACAATAGAGGCAGCTAGGGTTTCTCCCAGGGAATTCCTTAGCAAGATGTCCTGGTATTATGCAATTGTAACAAAGAGTTAATCCTCTCTTTCTTGACCATGATCCCCAGCTCTACTTGTACTACGTGCTAGGATCATGATGGCTAGCCTGCAAAAATTTCTTTCTAGGGTCCTTCATCCATTGATTAGTCCAAAAATTGTTTCTATGCATAGGTATAACATATCTTTCACTATTCCTATCAGACCTATTCATATCAAACTTTCTTTTATCTAACAATTCTCTAGTTTTTAGTCTACGACAAAATTTATCAAGCATACCTAAATTCATGCTTCATAAACAAAAAAAATCCCACTTATCTTATCTATATAGAGCAAAAATCTTTCAGATCTAAAACTTGAACTATTCTTACCTTTACTAGAGGCTAGAGCTTATAGATCTTACCTCTTTTCTGCGGAAATTTCTACTTTTACCTTTCTCAGAGCATAAAGTGTTCAGATCTCACTTATTTTCTTTAGTATCAACCTCTTTCTCTCAGATATGACCTCTTTCCTTTAGATCTAACCTTTATTTCTCGGCACAAATCTTCGTAGGTCAAGTATAATACTGCGCACTAGGGCAATAGATCTATGCACAGATCTTTTTTCAGACAAAGCTTTTTCTTCTTTAGTTCCCAGCAATCACAGTTTCAGGTCCCGAAAATGGAACCATTTGTTGGCATAGGGGCATACCTAGGGTTCAATGCTCAAGAGCACACCAACAAAACCCTAACTATTGGCGCTTTCGGCAACACCTGCGAAGTAGATGAAGTCTCACCCGAGGTAGAGGTAGGGGTGGTTGTAGGACTTAGATGTCTGCAACCTTAGATGGGACACCAATCTATTATTATACCTTTTATAAGGCACTTATCATAGATCATTCATCAATATTTAACCCGTACAATACTTCGCAGATAGCACAGAGCATCACAGTGAATAATTAGACTAAATACGATTCAGTACTTAGCCACAAAAATATGGATTACATTCAGCAGATCAAGCACTAAGCATCTTATATATCAGATCTAACATCCATTCATATATCATAAGCACAGAGCATAACTAGATCTATTTAATCACAACAAGCACTTAGCCAAGAAGGAGATAAACACATTAGGTCGAAGCAAGGAGCACAATACACACAGTTACCGTGGTTCACCCCCACCCTAGGGCTACGTCCATAAAGTCTTCTTCTTTATATTATCTCGGTCAAGCGGTTACATCACAGAGCTTCAGTGACCCTTACTTCGCACAGGACGGAACATCTACACAACTCACTAGATCCTTCTTCCTTGCACTTCAGCACAAAACTACAACAACTTGCACTTATCTTTTCAATATCCTTACAATCATGCACAGAACACTTGCAATATACATCAGATCACACAAATCCAGCTACTAGCACTAAGCCTTTAGCTATACATCACATAGATGTACTACTACCCTCTACTTACATTACCTAAGTATCTATTTATAGATTACAAAATGGGCCTAAGCGTGGATAAACCCATGGGCCGACATCCCTTTCCCTTTACATCAACCCAAAACCCTAAAAGACACCCAAAAATAGATCTTTCTTCCCTAATTTCCTCTTCGCATGGCGCTCCATCTTTGGCAAGCTGTCACAGTCCCAAAACAGTCAAATATGACCAAGTATTCTTCAAAACTTGGTCAAGGGCCAACATTGCCTTTATCTTAGTGACTTACAAAGGTGACTGTGGGGGTATACTGTGGTACCTAGGGTAGACATCGGGCCACGCTTTGTAGAGTATACCCAGAGGGTGCTTCCATATTTGAGTTGCACTTGCACCGGTAAGTTTCTCTAGTGTTGTCTGTTGTAACTATTTTTCCAACTAGCTAGTGATCTGCGTGTCTTAACTCATAGGAAATTTTTTCTAGTGTGTGCTAGTTTTTAAAATGATTATAGAAAGTCCTAGTGTGTCATTGATCTTCTCTCATAGTAGAGGATCATAAGCTCCATCGGTCGTGAAGGATTTTGGGCCTGCCACCAATTGATCTCAAGCCACCCCTTCCACCGCTAAGGCGAAAACTAGACCAGCAAGGGTCTTTTGAGGCAACCGGGTTACAAGAAACTATGCCCGACTCATCTTCGAGAGGAGAACATTCGATTCTCAAGGAGCCAATCATTTCTGACCTCGGAGTGCAAGATTTTGGTATGTATAACCCTCTAATCATTTATCTATCAGTGCCCATTGTCATACAGGTTCAACCTTATGAGCGTCAAGTAGTGTCACAAGCAGGGATGGAAACAAATGTTGTTACTTCTTCAGGGAATACTCATATTCCCTCTACGGTTGTCACTACAGGGAGTTTTTCACCTCCTAGCCAACCATCTCCGGTTCAGACCACTATGGTCTCGACTTCCTCTACCTCGGGCAATGGTCTAATTCCATATATAGCGGCGATCACTACTTTGTTCACCAAGAGTGCGATAGACCCTCCATTCTCATACGGGATGCCTAGATTTTCTACGAACTTTGTCCTTTCCTCCTCCACTCTACAGAATTTAGGTCTGAGGGAAGGGAGCTCGAACACTCCTCTACAAGGATCCATGGGGGGCACTTAAACTCCCTATAACTCTTTCCCTTATGGAGGGGGTCATATACCTCCTTCGTCCACTTCACTTGGCGGTGCTCACCAGCACTCCGTTGGGCCGAACGTAAACTATAGTTCATTTGGAGAAGGTAGTCAAGGAATTCCTACTTATATCATGTTGGTAGGTTCAACATCGTTCTCTTTGTTCGATGTGTTTGGTAACAACGCTTTCTCGTCAGCTGCCATCTCGATCGGGAGCAACCCCGGTTATGGACAACAACATCCTGTAAAGGGTACCATTCTTGCACAAGGGGAAAACTTAGGAATTCCTTCCTCACAAGGACCTTGGAATCTGTCGTGGGGATCAGTTCCCTTGTCAGGGATGTTGACCGGGGGAAACCCCTTCCATATCCAATGGAACCCTGGGCAAGTCTCAACACCTATTCCCATCGGATCGGCAGGGGGCAACCCCTCCCAAAATCCTTGGAATGTGATGCAAGCCCAGCCCTTTATGTCCTATTACAGGAGTTAGTCGATGACATCTCAACAAGTGTAGAATCCATACACTAGTCACGGCCATGGTTATTACCAGAACCCTGGCCAGCAACCTAAATTTTCCTGGCAACCTGGTGCCAACCAAACTCTAGGCTCCTTTTTCCTTGGTTACAATCAATAACCCAAATTACCGTTTCTGGCAACACTGCACTTGACAGACTTGATAAGGTTATTAAACGACCCCATCTGTCATGATCTATGTTGGCCTTCGATGCTGACCAAGTTTCCTTCGGACATTCCAAAGTTTGAGGCCAAACCTAATGAAGACCTAGGCGATCATGTGACTACCTTCCATTTATGGTGCTCGTCCAACTCTTTGAGAGACTACTCCATCTAGTTGTGTTTGTTTCAATGCACTCTCATCGGGAGTGCGGCCAAATGGTACATCGAGCTCAACCACTCAAGATACTCTTCCTTCGGCGAATTGGAAATGGCTTTCTTAAACCATTTCCAATTACATGTGAGATACGATGCTGGCACCGAATTGTTGGACAACTTTGAGCATACAAAAGTGTACCATATCTCATATCACATTTGAGAATGGAGACGTTGGAAGAGTTTGATAAAAGTGCTAGTCCCACCAGCATTCCTGATAGAGTGGTTCCTTAAGTCTTTGGTACCTTAGTTATCTAAAGACGTTGCAACCTTAGGGGTGTTTTCAGAGGAAGAAGCGATAATGAGAGCCCAACAGCTAGAAATCATTTACTCTCAATCTGGTTTTCTTTACGAATTTTTTCCAGATGCACCAAGGTCAATACTTGACAAGACCGAACAGAGGTATGAACCACATGCCGATGGTATTGTAGGTTCAGCACAAACGAAGCTTGTTGATCAACTGTCAAATCAATTGTAGCAATTGGAAATACAATAGATAGCAGCCATCCAGACCATTGGTTCGGTTTCTCCCCCTACTCAAATGTCGGATGTACACAGTGTGCAATTGACAATCCCGAAATCCATTCAACAGCCTGATGGAAAGAAGAAACAATGAAAGAAGGGTAAGGGGGATAAGAAACCTACCAATAATGTTAGCGAGGGCAACACTGAAAAGAAAAAGTTGAAGTATCCTTGTAATCTTTGCAAGGAAGACCATACGACTCACCATTGCCCTCGACTTGCGGAGGCCTAGAAGTTATTGGCACAACAGCCACCTACCATGTTAACGAATCCATTTCCTTATGGGAAAAATTTAGCTCAAGCTTCTTCAAGCATGAAAGGGGCCAGTCAGGGACCCCCTTCAGCTTCGAGTAATCCTTCATCCGTGAATGTGTACATGATGAAAGGTAGCATTGACATAGAGACTAAGACATGTGACTACGGAATGCCAAACACTCCTGAGAAGGGTAAAGAAGTTGAAAACCCATCTCGTCCTTTCCATATTGAGAAGACATTGGGAGAAACAATGACACGCATCCCCAAAGGTGCATTCAAGAAATCTTCTCACAACCTAAACGCAAGGGTCGCCCACAACTACTTTGTGGTGGAGGATTTGTCACAAACCCCTTGTGCGATGTAAGCTTTGGAAGTCCTCCAGAGCTGCCCTTCCCATAGAGAGGCTTTGTTAGATGCCTTAGGATCTACTGAGACTTGTAATCTGTGAACGATCATGATTGATATGACCGACTTAAAACCTCATCTTCCTTACCACGTAGCGTTTCATATAGTAGTGACTTACACCATGAAAACTTTTACTCAGAACATTTTCTGCACAGTGGTTGATGAGGGTGCATCGACATACGTGATGTCTTTGGCATGTTGGAAGGCCATCGTCCAACCCATTTTGTCTCCATCACCTACCCTTATTACCGTTTTCAATGGTCGTTCGTTCCGACCATATGGAATCATCCCCTCTTTTCCCATGCAGTTAGGAGGGAAGACCATGTGCATCAAAGTTGAAGTGGTCAATGCATCTCTCGACTACAATCTCTTGTTAGGAAGGAGTTGGACCTACGTTATACAAGCAGTGGTCACAACAGTTTTTCGGTCTTGTTTTTTCCACACGAGGTTCAGATCATGACCATTGATCAGTTATCCTTCTCCTGTCCTGACTCTTCAACAGGGGTATCCACAGTCTCAATGATTGTTAACCCTCAGCCTGGCATCGTCAACGTAGGGGTTGGTTTTTGCCCACCTTTGATGGGTACTTTTGATTACCCGCCTTCGACCAACAATGTCCAATACATATCGATTGTCCCTGACCAGCCTAGGGCTGAAATCTTTCAAATCTCGTTGTTTCGCACGACTTACTTTAACAATCCATGGACTCTTCCTTCCCCATCAGCCATGATCATGATGGAAGGGACAGGGCACCATGGCATGGCCATGCCTTTTTCTGCGGAAGAAGTTGCGTACTCTACAGTCTAGAAAGTTTCTGTCGACTCTGATCTGACTCCCGCACAAGAGTTAGATCCAGTTCTCGAGCCTATATGGGCTCAAGGTTCCCTCGTCGATATTGATTCTTTAGACTTAGTCTTTCCCTCAGACGAGGTGATTATTGAAGAAATGACTAGTCCGGACAGACCCTAGGATGATCTTCATCACCAATCTTACTTCCTCCCAGAGTTAAGAAGAATTGAAGTAGGTGAATTCACTCTGACTATGACTGGAGATAAGGCTTGTCCTATCAATACTTTGGATATGAACATTTTTTACACTAAAGGAAATATGGAAAACATTGCTCAAATGATACTTATCAATATCTCTAGAATCCCTGGCATCGTGGAGAATATCTTCGTTGGAGCGGACTGCTCCCTCGAGGAGATTCAAATCTACAGAGATCTATTTAAATAATTTTGCGATGTGTTTTCTTGGTCTTGTGAGGAAATTCCAGGCATATATCCAAGAATCGTCGAACATAAAATCACAACATATCATGATGCTAAGCCGGTCTGGTAGAAGCTTCATCCAGTCAATCCTTGGAAAGAAGCAGTTATTAAGGCTGAAGTAGAGAAACTTCTCCAAGATGGTTTCACCTACCCCGTCCATTTAACTCAATGGGTGTCAAATCCCGTTCCAGTCAACAAAAAATAGGGTACGATTCATGTATGTATGGACTTCTATGATTTGAGCAAGGCCTGTCCAAAAGACAATTTCCCCACGCCATTTATTGACCAGATAGTCGATGAATGCACAGGTTGTGAATCCTTTTCTTTCATGGATGCTTTTTTAGGATACAATCAGATACATATCAAGCTCGAACACCAACACAAAACCGCTTTCATTTTTCCGTGGGGCACATTCACTTATCAGAAGATGCCTTTTGGTATGAAAAAAATTGGAGATACATTTCAGCAGGCCATGTCTTTTTCTTTCCATGACCTCAAACACATAGTCGAGGATTATCTCGATGATTTAGTGTCACGATCTCGCAAGAGAGATGATCATCCTACACACCTCTGACTTATCTTTGAGCGATGTCGCTACTACTGGATCCGCTTAAATCCAAACAAATGGAGTTTTTGCATCACATCGGGTCGTTTTCTTCGTTTCATTATTTTGACAACAGGGATCATGGTCGATCCTCTAAAGGTTGAGGCAATAGTTCAGTTGCCTCCCCCGTGCACAATCCCTCAACTTCAGATTCTACAGGGAAAAGTAAACTTTTTACGGCGTTTCATTGCGAACTATGCCAAGATCACAAATGGTTTTATGGATTTACTGAAGAAGGACGTTCCTTTTCATTGGGACGAAGCTGCTCAATGCTCTTTCAAAGCGTTGAAATGTGCCCTCACATCCACCCCTCTGCTTCGTCCACCCAATTATAATAAAGATTTATTATTGTACTTGGTCACTGTGGAGTCGACCATTGGTATGGTCTTGGTTCAAAAAGGATGATTTTCTCTCAGAATACACGATTTATTACCTGAGCCGAGGCTTGGTTGGATCGGAACTCAATTATTCCCACATTGAAAAAATCGCATTGGCGTTCATGTTGTCCAACGGTTCCGTCATTACATCTTGTTTCACAAGACCACCTTCATCGTCATTGTGAATCTGTTTCAATACGTGTTGACATGATGTGTGATCGATGGAAATATCAGTAGATGGATAGTTATCCTCCAGGAATTTGACTTGGATTTTGTTTCGGCGAAATCCAAAAAGTCATTGGTCTTTGCAAAACTCATTTCGGAACTTCTGGTCGAATCAGGTGATGTTATACCTGAAGATTTTCCTATCAAAGGAGACATGTTTCTGATCACGTCTTTAGACCCCTGGTATGGAGATATACTAGTCTATCTCTAGACTTTGAAGTGCCCTGCCTCTGCTTCTCATGATGAGTGCTATCATATACACCATCAGGCCAAAAACTATCTCATACTCAAGGACACTCTCTATCATCGAGGTGTAGATTGCATCCTTCGTCGGTGTATCACCCATGAATAAGCGGAAATCATGCTTAACGATTACCACACTGGAGCATGTGGTGGTCATTTGTATGGGTTGGAAACAACCCAAAATATTCTACGATTCGGTTACTTTTGGCCGATAATAATCAAAGATTGTGTTGAATCGGTCAAGAAGTTCCACGTGTGTCAGATCTTCTCTTGGAAGATGAGGGCACACACCGCTCCCATGTTTCCCATCATCACAGTTGGTCCTGTAACACACCCCATTCACCCACTAACCGGGGAATGTCACTTACTCAGACACTTAGCTTAGTTCTGACAACATAATGTAACACCCAGTATTCAACTGAGGTATGTCACATAACTTCTTTTTTTTTCTCTAAATACGTATATACACACACAGACATACATACATACTAAACTGCATGCAATTAAACATATACATAAAATTCTCTAGCGGAAACTTCACATATAAAAGATAAACAAATAGTTGTGTTCTGTAAATATATGATTTTTCAGACTAATTTAATAGTGAACACAAACATGCAGTGTATACAGGGTATATCCTTAAACATACGGAAAATTATGCTCACACAAGCAATAAAACCCATAAAATAACACATAAATGACAATGCAGCATGGAATTCAACACATAATCGGTACTTATCTTGGTAAGAATGTCAGCAATTGTGTGCAGACCATCCACGAACCTCCCAGCCTTACACTACATTGTTCGTCACTCTCAACGGTGAGTCACCCCCGAGCTGGGACTAGACTCCACCTGGGAAAGGGATTCCTAACTCGGCTAAAGCTTCATGGTCAATCAGAAAGACTCCCTCTCAGGTGTTCACTCAACCACAGCCTACAGCCTCTCCTTCCCCACATGCTTGTCCCACCCAAGGAAGTGTGCCCCTTCTCTGCTCAACAATCCTTCGGTTTCCCCACTTCCCTTCTAGGGCTTCAGCAACAGGCCAAACTGGAAGTCTCAGAGCGTTGTAGCCACAGTTTATCACCTTCAGGAAATCTATCCTCAACAATTCCCTCACTCATAGAATTGCTCACGGGCCTGAAAATCGACTTATTCAATCCCGCTCCCAAGCTGAAAGGTACACCAACAGGAATGGATATAAATCTGGTTTGGGTATGGTGGTAGGAAGATATGAGGTAGATCAAGGACTGATAGAATGTATCGTAGATATTGGTTCTCTAATCGAAGGAAAAAATGGTAAGATTCTCCTCTTCACAATGGTCGATCCCCCCCCCAAAGGAACTAAGTCTTGGAAATAAGTATGCATGTCTCCAACTTGACATTTTTCATGTTGGAAGCTACTCTGATACACTTGTCCCCTACTTTAGGACTTAGGATAAATTAATTATCTTTACTTTATGTTTTTAAGAAATAGTAATATAATATTTATTTTCATCTTTAAGCTCTCTAGCTTGGCCCTGTTCTTAAATTTAGGCCCTCCCTTTCCCTATTTGGTGGAATCTAGTCCCCCTTCTCTTTTATCGTGGTCGGTATGCACGCAGCGATGTATTTTTATATTAATCATGAGATATATACAAAATAGGTGCTCTAGCCTTTAACATCTAGGTGCGCTGGCCTAATTCCAAGACATAAGCATTCCAGCTTATAATACTGGCTCACCAGCCTATAATGCATATTATATACACAAAGGTTCGTTGAACTTAATATTGTGCACACTTTAGTTACTGTGTGCGGTATCTGTTGACCTCAAGGTTGTGCGCTCTTTAGTTATTGCGCATAGTATTCTCTATATTTAAGGTTGTGCACACCTTAGTTACTACGTGCAGTATTCAGAAATGTGTACATTACATCCATTTACTGCGCAGTATATGCGTGCACCATGCCATGAAAGGTGTATTACAAAAATGATCTCTAAACAACTCACTAGGTTAAATATACTTGGATTATATTTACATTTGGGTTAGTTCGAGGTATATTACAATCCCCTCCCCTTATTTATGCACTATCCTCAGTGCATCATGTACCCATATACAACAAAATTCTCAAAATTCTTCAAAAACATGCGGGTATTCTACCCGCGTTGCATCCTCATGCTCCCAAGTAGCGTCTTCAAGTCCATACCAGGTCCATTGGACCTTTACAAGCCCTATGGATCGATTCCAGAGTTGTTTGGTTTTTCGATCTAGGTTGCGCACCGAATGCACTTGGAAAGTGTCTTCTTGCTCCACCTGAATAACATTCCAATCAATAACATGATTAGCATCAGGTATGTATTTCTTTAGCAATGATACATGGAATACATTATGAATAGACATAGATGCAGGCAATGCAATCATATAAGCAACGGGACCAATCCTCTCTAGGATTTCAAATGGTCCACAAAATTTGGCTGTCAACTTGGAGCAGCTTCTCAGCTTCATGGAACTCCTATTAGTTTTTACTTTCAGGAAAACATGATCACCCACTTTGAATTCTCTGTTGATTCTATTTTTATCAACATAACTTTTATGTTTGTCTTGGGCAGTTTTCAAATTCTGCTTAATTTTTAACATCTGGTCCTCCATCTCCTTAAGTAACTCTGGCCCGACTACTGTTCTATCAGCTGGATTATCCCAGCTTACTGGAGTATTGCACCTTCTTTCGTAAAGTGATTCAAATGGGCTCATTTTCAATGATGCCTGATACCCATTGTTATAAGAGAATTCTACTAAATGTAGGTAGTCTTCCCATTTTGATAGTTTATCCATCACATACATTCTCAACATATCTTCTATCACTCTATTCACCCTCTTTGTCTGTCCATCAGTCCAAGGATGGTAAGTTGTACTAAAGTTCAGATTCATTCTGAATCCTTTGAACAATCCTTTCCAGAAATTCGAGGTGAATTTTGGGTCTCTATCAGACACAATCGTTTTAGGAATTTCGTGCAATCGTGCCACTTCCTTCATGAAAATATCAGCAACATCTGCTACTTTGTGAGTAGTTTTTAGTGGAATAAAATGGGCATCTTTTGTAATCTTGTCCACCACTACCATAATCGAATCATGTATCTTGCCTGTTCTAGGCAATCCCATAATAAAATCCATTGTCACCACTTCCCACTTCCATTCAGGAATGGGCAAAGGTTGCAACAATCTTGTTGGGTTCCTATGCTCTGTTTTAACTTTCTGGCATTCCATACACCTAGTGATGTATTCTGCAATTTCTCTCTTCATACCTAGCCAAAAGTATTGGCTCTTGACCGCTACTACATTTTTCTAATATCCAGGGTGCCCTACATAAGGAGCATTATGCATCTCATGCAAAATTATATGTTTCAAGTCCTGGACATTTGGTACAAAAATTATGTTCTTGTGCAACAGTATTCCATCTACTCCCAACTTATAAATATCCATCTTATGTGGTGTCTTACCTTGTTGTAGTTTTGCTATCAATTCTTTGTATTGCAGGTCTGTATTTGTAGCCTCCAGAATTTTTCTTTTAACATCAGTCTGATACATGCTAATGGTTGTAGCATGAAGCTCATGCACCCTCTTGCTGAGTGCATCTTCCACTTTATTTTCTTTCCCTTTGATATGCTTTATATCAAAGCAATATTTGCTTAGAAATTCTATCCATATGCTTTGTCTAGCATTTAGATTTGGATGATCAAATAAATATTTCAAACCATTGTGGTCTGTTCTTAACTCAAACCTTTTTCCCATGAGGTAATGTCTCCATTTCCTCAGGGCATGCACTATGGCTGCCAACTCCAAATCATGAGTGGCATTGTTTCTTTCATGCTCCTTCAACTTCCTTGATTCATAACATATCACAAATCCATTTTGGTTGGGGACTCCACCAAGTCCTTCATTACATGCATCTATGCATACAATGAAATCTTCATTTGGGTCCGCAATCCTTAGTATTGGAGCACTTGTCAATAATTGTTTCAAATGTTGGAAACTCCTTTCACAGTCTAATGTCCACTGAAACTTCATACCTTTTCTTTGCAAGGAAGTGATTGGGTGTGCTATCTTCGAGAATCCTCCAATGAATCTCTTGTAGTAGCATGCAAGGCCCATGAATGATCTGACCTCTGTCACATTATTTGGTGCTGACCATTCTCTAATGGCTTCAATATTATCGGGGTCGACTGTTATCCCATCTTTTGAGATGATATGCCCCAAATAATGAATTTGTTTCTGATAAAATGAGCACTTGCTCAATTTGGCATACAACTGATTCTCCCTTAATACTTGCAACACCATCCTCAAATGATGTGCATTCTCTTCTTCTGTCTTAGAGTATATAAGAATGTCATCCAAAAAAACAATGACAAACTTGTCTAAATATTCTCAGAAAACACCATTCATTAAGCACATGAAAACAGTCGGTGCATTTGACAACCCAAATGGCACCACTGTGAACTCATAATGACCATACCTTGTCCTGAAGGCGGTATTGTTGATATCCTCTTCCTTATTTATTACCTGATGGTATCACGATCTGAGATCTATCTTTAAAAATATCTTTGCATCCTTCAATTGATCAAAAAGATCATCAATCCTTGGCAGAGGATACTTGTTCTTTACAATGACTTTATTCAACTATCTGAAATCAATGCACAATCTTAACGTTCCATCTTTCTTTTTCACAAACAAGACTAGGGCACCCCTAAGGTGATACACTTGGGCGTATATACCACTTCTTCAGAAGTTCTTCCAGTTGCATTTGCAACTCCTTCAATTTTGGTGTACTCATTCTGTAAGGAGTCTTTGACATGGGAGATGCTCCTGGTGTCATATTTATAGAAAACTCGAGGTATCTCCTTGGGGGTAGTCCTAGTACTTCCTTGAATACATCTTCAAACTCTTTCAGGACTACATAATTATCCAAATTTGTCACCTTGTCTTCAGGTGTCTCCTCCATATGAGCTGCAAATATTTGGCATCCTCTTCTATAACATTTCTTCAGCTGCAATGCTAAAATTTCTCTAACGGTTATTGCCCTGGGAATTCCCTGCACTTTCCTTTGGTTCCCTTCTTCATCCAAGCAAGTGAATTCTTTTTTATGACAATCCAATAGAGCGTGATGTGGTTCCAACCAATCCATCCCAATTAAATAGTCATAGGAACCTAAGGATAAGCTATTCAAATCTGCCTTAGTGTTCAATCTGTTCATGTCCATGAGACATGACTTAACCATCTCATTAATATTTCTTTTGGTTCCTGTAGCCAACTGTACCAACCAAGATTTTCCATGCCTACTTCTTGGCAATTTCAAACTTTCTACCATCTTAGGATATATATAACTATGACTAGCTCCTAAATCAATTAAAATAGCAATGGTTTGGTTGTTAATCATACCTTCCACTTCAATCATGTTGTGACTGATATTATGCTTGCTTGTTATCCATGGCTTCATAGATCCTTGACACATTTCTTCCCATGTCCTCCACTATTTTAGCTTGTTGTACATTATAAATAGTCCTTCCTTTTTCACCTCTGTGAAGACAATCTTTGAATCTATGATCTCCTTTACAACCCCAACATTGACTAGGTGGTTGCCTTGGCCTTTGGCCTTCTGCCTCTATCGTTTTGGGCTCTTTAGAAGTTGGTGGTCCCTGTGGACTATTTCTGAAGAATGATGTTTTAAATCATTTCTTCCTCTGATCCACCTTGAACTTCGTTTTGTCTTCCCAAGCTTTTTGGAAAGTTGGCCTTTCTTTCTGTTGATCATATAGACATTTAGCTCGCCTTACGGTCTCTTCCAATGTCTTGGGATCATCATATTGTATTTTTTCACTGATGAATGTTGGAAATCCACTCAAATACATTTGAATTTTAATTGTCTCATCCTTGATGAAGGAGATGTACTTTAGCAGTTCTAGGAATCTTCTTTCATATTCATCTATGGTCATACTTCCAAGTTTGAGTTCAAAGAACTATTTCATTTTCTTGTCATAATACCTCTTAGTCAAGTATTTCTTCTCAAAATACTTCTTAAATTCCCTCCAAGTAACGCTCTTCTCTTTAATGTGGTGTACCTGCACAAGTTGATCCCACCACATGGATGTCTTTCCTTTGAGTTGATATATGGCAATTCTACCCTCTACATGGGAAGAATAATTGTGTAATTGAAAATACTTCATCATGACCAGCAACCATGTTTCTACATTTTCATCCTTCTTGTGCTCACCATCAAATGTAGGAGGATTGTTTTTGTTCATTTCTCCTCGTAGCTCATCCACCCCAAACCTCTTATGCTATCTAACAGGGGATGGACTTGTGTTGCTACCTGCTCTTTTCTTGGAATGCTTTCGGGAGTGATGGTGGTGTCTACTAACATTTCCTGATCTCTTTTTCTCATCCAAAGGTTTTTGACTTCCAAATTTGCTTGAGTCACTTTCTTTTTCCAATTTATTTTATATTATGTTCATACTTTGCAATAACTTCATGTTAAAGTCATCCTGCTGCTCTTTGGCTCTCATAAGCCTTTCATTATTATCTTTATGACTTTGGACATCCTTTTGCAAATTTTTAATAGTCTCTACCATATTCAAGTTTCCATCCCTTTCCTCTCCATGTCCATTGGAGTTTGTTCCTTCAATGTCCAAATGGACATTCATCCCTCTACTCTCATTTTGTTAACTATAGTTTCCTCATGTCTCTTCCATTCCTATGGACTTGGTACTTGATCGGATCTGATCTAGTTGTTGTTAGTTCTGCAAAATGTGCAGCCATTAAAAATTATTAGTTTAACTAAATCAACAATCCACAAGAAATATGAACTATTTCGGCTCAATAATTATATCAGAATTATCTTTTTTGATTTCTTGGTGTTGCCACCATGTCAATTCTCAGACACGACCCAAGTTTTGAGAACTTATCAAGCACTATATCATCTCACAGAGATACATCGAGCGCAAGGTGGTTTTCCGAAACCACTTTTGCATACGTTCTGATGTCATGTGCTTCAATATGTAAAATCCACCATTTGTGGGATGGGTGACGGTTAGTCAGATCACTCTGTCTCATTTGCTCATACATCACAGTCGTTTGAGTTAGGTGAACGCTACCATGTAACAAACTCAAAAATTTTAATCATTGAATTGGATTAGCCGAGCATGGAAATCCATTTCACTTGTGTGCAAGTCTGTCAAGGATTCATGATTGAGGTTCTATAATTACCAACTCTCGGGTATGGAAGCATCATCTTATCCATCAGCAAGCAGTCTCCAAACTGGTTTGAAATTCTCATCTCTACAAACGTATTTCGGTGTCCACAAAACTAATATATATGGACCCATTTAAATCCAATGAGACTGGTTATTCGGTCAACATGCTAAATTTTCCTGTGAGTACGAAGGAAAAGGTAGTCGCGCAGATATTGGTGACTAAATTTCACATAGTACCTGTTACTGATTTGAGATTGGAAATCAGGTTGAATCTAATCATGAGGGATCTGGTTATCAATAGACCAACTGCTAAGAAGAAACGAAGCAAGCGACCGAAGAAAGGACCCGTCGCTAAAGCGGCTGAGAGTGTTGGAGAGAATCAACCGATCTGGTTAGATTCTTTAAAGGAGGAGCTAGCTAAGCTAAAATGAGCCCTCAATACAATTGAGTATATTTCAGTGATTTTTGGATAGATGATAGCAGACATAAGGAAGCTCCGGAGATGATAGACCTGTTTTTGTACGGTCTCTTTGAATAGGGCCAGTGCTATTTTGAATCATCCCCTTTTTGTAATTTTGGATTTTGAATGAATATATAAGCGTAGAAGCGGATTTTGTATTGCTTAAGACAAGATTCCACCGATGATGTTATGAATCTTGTTTCCTTTAATATTATGTGTCTTCTTGTAACTTATATTTCACTTTACTGTTTGAATAAAACCCAAAATTCATCCCATTCGCTTGACTCATTTTAAATAATACTTCAATGCAGTTGTGTATTCCTCTTTCTTTGAATACTATGTAAATTTTTCTAATTAAACGCGGCCTGTCGTATTAATTAGCTTTTCAGATGATTTTGCGCACATAAAAATTCAACCTGTGTACCTTTATTTATCGTGAAAATGAATTTATAAGGTAAATCATGTTTCTGCGCACCTATATCTTCTATACATTTCCTCTTCATTGCGCCAATAATTTGCACGCCAATATCCTCTGCGCACTATTTCTCTATCACACTTGGATATTCCACATGCATTGAACCGTCCTAAAGTTCAATATGCCTTACCGCATACAATAATTTGTATGCCCCACCAAATACTCTGTCGCTACTGCGCACAACTACATGTGCGCACCCTTGCCTGCACTGTAGTGATACAACACATACTCCTATTGTGTGCGCACCAACCAAACTTCATTGTGCCTCACAACACTGCACACACCATGTGCACCTTTACTATGTGTATGCACTCCGCACAATGCTAAATTTAGCGTGCACATCTCTACATATTATTCTTCCGCGCGATGGCTCAATTTTCCATAAACACAATATACTGTAAACCATACTGTAATCGATACCATACTATAATCTCATCTCCATTCGATTGGTTTGGCCCATTCAGGCTCAGTGTCGAAAACTGACACTCTAATACCATACTGTAACACACCCCTTCCACCCACTAAATGGGGAATGCCACTTACTCAGACACTTAGCTTAGTTCTGACAACATAATGTAACACCCAGTATTCAACTGAGGTATGTCACATAACTTTTTTTTTCTCTAAATACGTAGATACACACACAGACATACATACGTATTGAACTGCATGCAATTAAACATATACATGCAATGCTCTAGCGGAAGCTTCACACATAAAATATAAACAAACAATTGTGTTCTGTAAATATACGATTTTTCAAACTGATTTAACAGTGAACACAGACATGCATCATATACAGGGTATATCCTTAAACATACAGATAGTTATGCTAGCATAAGCAATAAAACCCATAAAATAACACATAAATGACAATGCAGCATGGAATTCAACACATAACCGGTACTTATCTTAGTAAGAATGTCACCAATTGCATGCAGACCGTCCACAAACCTCCCAGCCTTAGACTACACTAATCGTCACTCTCAACAGTGAGTCACCCCCGAGATGGGACTAGAATCCACCCGGGAAAGGGATTCCTAACTCAGCTAAAGATTCACGGTCAACTGAAAAGACTCCCTCTCAGGTGTTCACTCAACCACAACCTACAGCCTCTCCTTCCCCACATGCCTGTCCCACCCAAGGAAGTGTGCCCCTTCTCTGCTCAACAGTCCTTCGGTTTCCCCACTTCCCTTCCAGGGCTTCAGCAACAAGCCGAACCGGAAGTCTCAGAGCGTTGTAGCCATAGTTTATCACCTTCAGGAAATTGATCATCAACAATTCTCTCACTCAGAGAATTTCTCACGGGCCTGACAACCCGCCTCTTCAATCCCGCTCCCAAGATGACAGGTACACCAACAGGAATGGATATCAATATGGTCTGGGTACGGTGGTATGAAGATACGAGGTAGCTCAAGGACTAACGGAATGTATCATAGATATTGGTTCTTTGGTCTAAGGAAAAAATGGTAAGATTCTCCTCTTCACAATGGTTGATCCCCCCTAAAGGAACTAAGTCTCGGCAATAAGTATGCATGTCTCCAACTTGACACTTGTCATGTTGGAAGCTACTCTGATACACTTGTCCCCTACTTTAGGACTTAGGAAAAATTAATTATCCGTACTTTATGTTTTTAAGAAATATTAATCTAATATTTATTTTCGGCTTTAAGCTCTCTAGCTTGGCCCTGTTCTTAAATTTAGGCCCTCCCTTTCCCTATTTGGTGGAATCTAGTCCCCCTTCTCTTTTATCGTGGTCATTCTGCGCGCAACGATGTATTTTTATAATAATCATGAGATATATACAAAATAGGCACTCTAGCCTTTAACATCTAGGCGCACTGGCCTAATTCCAAGACATAAGCATCCTGGCTTATAATACTGGCTCACCAGCCTATAATGCATATTATATACACAAAGGTTCGATGACCTTAATATTGCACGCACTTTAGTTACTGCGCGCGGTATCCGCTGACCTCAAGGTTGTGTGCTCTTTAGTTACTGTGCGCATTATCCTCTGTCTTTAAGGTTGCGTGCACCTTAGTTACTATGTGCGGTATTCAGAAATGTGCACTTTACATCCCTTTACTGCGCATTATATGCGCACACCATGCCATGAAATGTGTATTACAAAAAATATGTCTAAACATCTCACTAGCTTAAATATACTTGGATTATCTTTACATTTGGGTTCGGGTGAGGGATATTACAGGTCCCTTCACCAAGTGGGGGATTGATTATGCTACATGCAACCCTCCTTCCTCAAGGGGGAACCATTATATCATCGTAGCAGTAGACTACTTCACGAAGTGGGTTGAATCTATGCCAACGTTTAAAGATGATGGCGAGACCGCGGCTCTCTTTTTGTTTAACCAGATAATAGCAAGGTCCAGCATCCCGAGAGAGATTTTCACTGACCATGGCAGTCACTTTCAGAAAAAAAAAAATGATATTCAAGTTAACATCAAATCTTGGGTTGAGGCAAGAACATTCATCACCCTACTACCCACAACTGAATGGTCAGGTGGAAGCTATGAATAAATCCCTTAAGACTATCTTACAGCGAACGATCAATTCGGCCAGGTCAAATTGACATTTGATGTTGTACTCAACATTATGGGTTTACCGAACGTCTATTAATACTGCAACCGGTTTCTCACCTTTTCAACTTGTTTACGGGTTGGAAGTTGTATTGCCTATAGAGTGTCAGATCTCCTCTCTAAAGTTGGAAGTACAGTTATTTCCAGACACTTCACCGCTTGAAGAGCATTTATTATATCTTGAGCATCTCGATGAGCAGCATCGGGATGTATCATTGGCTAACAAGGCTCACAAACATAAATTCAAGTGTCAGTAAGATCAGTCTGTTCGTCCTTATATTTTCTCTGAAGGCGACCTTGTCCTAGTCTATGACCAAGATAAGGACCACCTGGGGGCAGGCAAGTTCAAACCCATGTGGTCCAGAGCTTTCATCGTGAAGGAGGTTCTAAAGAAGGGCACTTATCATCTAGTGGTTTTTGAGGGAAATGATTTGGTGGAGCCTAGAAATGGGCTCTACCTCAAGAAGTATTACTCGTAGGTGGGTCACCTTGGGTGACTTCTTGTAACATATGTATAGTCATGTACATTCTCTTTTTAGTTTTTCGTCTTTTTGGTTTTATGGACATCTCATTTTTGATGTCATATTTTTCACTGTGGAAGATGTCAAGTGAATCAAAGGTGTTCGTTGGGTTCGCGGACGGCGCTAGCCGGCACACTTGGAGGCTTGCTTCCGCAGCTTGGGTGATTTTCACACCTCAGGGCCAGTTGCTATCTTCAGGAGGTATCTGTTTAGGTGATGCCACAAACAATGTCATCGAATATAGCGCAGTATTAGAGTTGCTTCATGATGCTTTGTCGCATGGTATCTCTCATTTCTGGGTCTCAATTAAATGGGGTTTATCGCATTTACGATCCTACACTACACCAACGGTTCCTTAGGGTACATCTCTTAGAACAAAGTTTTGATTACATTACGTATATCCATGTTCCTAGGAGATTGAATCAAATCACAGATACTCTAGCTAATCATGTATTAGATTGGCATGTTGCACACATGTAAGAAAAATCACACACAAGAACATGTAAATACATTTTTAAAATAGATGTAATCCATAAGACATTAAAAATATGAAAAATATCCATATATATATCAAAAAATATCAAAGAACATGGGTGGGCACAAGCGCCTCAAAAATATGTCCAGTCAGAGTCATAGGGATTATGCCCTCAAAAATATACAAAAGGTGCTCTCGGCAAGTAAGTATTATAGCCTAGCTAAGGGCGGGGCATGTTGGCCCTACCATAGTCAACAACAGCAGTTGTCAAATGCCGAAAAAGATGGACACGGGTCCGTGGCACCCGAACTATGTGAGGTTTCATCGATGGTGGGAGATCCTCGATATCTACCATAGGTATTGTATGAGTGAGCGCAGTAAGGTTCCATTGTAAACATCTCAATACTCTCTCAGCCTCTCCGGTTGGAGGCCCCCCTATTGTTGTTCCTAGTTCGGCGGCTCCAGTTGGTCCTGCCTCTGGTCGAGGACACCGCCTAGTCCTTGAGAATTTTGTTGGATGCACTGGTCCCACATCTGTACATAACAGATATGTAAGTGTCAAATACTCTAGTATACAAAATGGTATATATGAAAATACATAAAAATTAAATAAATTTGAAAAGAAAACTTACCCATCTCTCCTCGCTCCGCTCCGGGAAGTATAGGCATGTCAGGATCTCTGGAAAAAATAATCCTGGAATAGGGGTAGTCCTCTATTGCCGGAATATGTCGTGACCACCAGTCAAAAAAAAATTCATCAAAGGCCTCAATGGTCCTCCCCCCACCCTGTCACGGAAACAGTGCCTCCCATCTGCATAGCGCCAGGAGAGTGGCCTCGTTCCCTCGTATAGTCTCTCAAGGACTAAGGTTGGGTACCCTCTTGAAGAAAAAGGAGCACAAAACGGTCCCAAACCTGAAGTTACGGTGCTCTCATATCCAGCACTCTGTCAATTGTCTCTTCATGCAATCCAACATGGTGGTACTCCAATCAAAAATATGTGCATTTAAGCATTGTACCACACAATGCATGTGTGCCTGGGAAGCCTGATGTAAAGATGCAGATCTAGTGATCCACCCAATAAGTAGAACTATCACTTTGAGCGATAGGTTTTTGATCTTGTGAATAGGCACCTGAGAACCTACTTTCTCAGTACCAGCCTCGCAATGGAGTCTAATCAACTCCTCGATGTTGTGTGGCCTGGGGGGAAAAGTGTGCAAGTTGACTGGATCCCCTCTCCTCGAGAGACCAGTTAGAAAGTAAATGTCCTCATTCGTTGGAGTCAACGACTACCCCTCGATCATTAATGCCTATGTGTCAGGATGCCAGTAATATATCAATATATTTAGCAACCTGGGTTGTGCCCTCAGAAATGGACACTGGAAGAACTTTAGCAACCCACATTGTGACGAAACAGCGATAGAAGCAAGGTCCTCTGAGACAAAAAAAATCAATTTCCTCATGCTCCCTCTCTCTCCAATGCAAATACATCCTGCAAACACAAAAAAATGGAGAGTTAACTCTTGCATTCCTTTTTTTCCGACTTATTAAGGGTGTACGCGGGCTGTCTTGAGGACAGTCACATGTACATGCGGACAACTTCTCTTATGACTTTGTGTACACGCGGGATGTGCTTGGATAGCCCATGCACATGAAAGGCCAACCTCTTTAAAGGTCCTCCCCCCAAAAAATAACCAAAAGAAATAAAAAAATGGAAGATGGAAATGCAAGGGAGGTTAGTATGTACTTACTTGGTCCAAATGGAAGTTCGTTTCGTCCACTGAAGCTCCCAGAATCAACTATTTTGGAAAAAGGGTTTTTTTGAATTTTGGTCAATTCTCAAATTACAATGGTGATAATGAGCTTTCAGCTTTCTATTTATAGACTTTTTGGCCCCTTTTTGTCATTTTTTGGACCCTTTTGCCATTTTTTTCTATCTTGAAAATCATTTACTATGGTTCTTGAGTTTCTCAGGGGATGTTATGATAAGTGTTACTTTGGGTATTGGGAATTTTTTTGAGAGTTGGATTGGTTTTAAAGGTCTTTTGGTAAAAATTCATTTTTCCAACTTTGTGCATGTAAGATAGGATTTTGCCTCCACTTGTTGCACCTCGTTGTCTTTTTCACTTTTCCATAGGATCGATCCTATCGAATTGCAACATAGAACCCTCACTTTTTCTCTAGAAGTGTCGTAATTTAGTGGTAGAGCCTACCTATACATGGATGCCCTAAGTAGATCCCAGTTACATTTTGGTGTCCATGCCATCACTAATGACTATAGGCTCGGGAGTCCTTATTAGTTTTTCCTGATTATGAGTATGAGCCTCATTTGCATGATTCATTATCACCCTTGACCTCACCCTCGGGACTCCCAAAACACAACGGGTCTTCTTTTAAGCCTTTTTCAGACTCTCTAAACATGAAAAGATTGTCGAGCGATCTTATTGACCTTCACACTCGCTAAATTGAAATTTGAAGGCACATCTATCTGGTGGTATTTTACCCCTTTTTCGGTCCTGATGGTCAAAAGTACGATCAAAGGTATACTCTAGGAGCCTCAGTTCTCAAGAAGAGTATTTTCAGGTATATATTTAACCCTTTTTCGGGCCTGAGGGACTAAACTTATGAAAAAGGAACCCCCATGGAGTCCATAGTTAAGCTCTTTTCAAACTCCCTAAACTTGAAAAGATAGTCGAGTGACCTTATTTCTTCACACTCGTTAAATTGGTCCAGAAGAACATCCATTACGGAGTCCATAGTTAAGCTCTTTTCAGACGCCTTCAAAATGAAAATATTGTCGAGTGATATTGTATTTGTCACACTCGTTAAATTTATTTTGAATAGACGTTTTTTCGGTGCTAGTTTACCCCTTTTTCGAACTGACTAGACTGCCTTCGAAAAAGGTACCTCAGTGGAGTCTCCTTTTACTCTTTTTCAAACTCTCTAAAAATGAAAAACCGTCGAGCTTACCTTCTCTGGGCTTGTTAAAATCAGATCGAAGTACATTATCATTGTGTCTTATTAATCGCATTTGCATTCCTGTGTCTTTGGCCTAATTCTGACTCCATGTTGCTCTCAAATGAACCATCTAAAGCATGCCTCATACGCAAGCCTTGTAGCACTTTTCCTCTATGTCTTGACACCTTGACCCATGGAGTATTTTTCTAGAGTGCTTGGAACTAGTATGTTTGTGACACTCGATCCTCCTTTGTAACGTAGCATTCTTTATTCTTTTTCAAAACTTTCCACAATTATTGAAAAAAGACAAAAAAAAAACAAATATACCCCAAAGAGAGGAAGGGAAAAGTCTTTTCTTTTTTTTGATAGCACAATGAGTCACCCTTGGAAAAAGCACATCCTTTCGTTTGTTCATCAATATATAGGATTCAATATGACCTTAGGAAGATGTTCTGGCTACATAGAGTTGTGTCCTCCTCTGTTTGGTTACCCTTCTAAACATTTGGAGAGTTCATGTTGCCTCTTGCATCATGAACTTGTGTGAATACCATGCTCCCTGAGTCTCATATTTTGTCGTGATTTTGTCCAAGGTAAGTCTTACTAAACTTGAGTCGACCATTCTACAGTTTGTCTCTTGTCCTCATGTCCGGCCACCCTGAAAGAAAAATCAACTCCTTGTTCAAAAACTAGTGAATTTTTATGCCTGATCGTCAAGATCCTCTTGTATGTTCCCGACGAGCCGTCAAAGACCTATGGGTAGTGAAGTTGTACACTCATATTACACTCCTACCTGAGTTTTGAATATTTTGAAGTTGTTGCTCGAGATATGAAGACCTCATCTCCAGCCATCGAGCATCATTGGCTTCTAGAAGATGGATATTGTAGACGTATATCTTTTGATTTTTAGATGTAGATCCGCTATGTACTACTCGCGGATATACTTTATATAGTTATATGACATGGATCTGCAATGTATTTGATTGGAAACCATGATTTTATTTCATCCCGAGCATGGGTATGCCCGCCTCGGTGAGACAAATCATTATTTTTGCAGATGGCACATCCTGAACTCCAGTCCATGGGCTCACTCGTGTCATACAATGGTGAATATTTGTAATGTATTTCGGCCATCAGATGCTCTTATGACCTCACACATTAGGGGGCATCTGTTATAACCCTAAATTGCACTTGACATGCATACCTAGCATCAAGTCATCTAACTTTCTATCTTTACCAAGCCATTATTGAAAAACTCTTCTAAAAACCATCATTTTGAAGGTGTACGCACCCTGCACCATTACTTCCCACATACACATGCTTACTAAGCCACTACAGTGCGTGTACACTCACAGAATATCGTGAAATGTGGAAATTTGCATAGGATACAGGTTTCTGGGTCGTTACTTAACCGTTTGACTGCCCATAGCCAGTCACCCCAACTGTTATTGTCCCTTTTGGCCTATAAAATAAGGGGTTGGGGTCCCATTGCAAGGATAAGCACGAGAGTATAGAAACTCTACCCATTTTTCCCCCTTTGCCCCATTTGTTTGCAGCCACATTGTGAGTTTGAACTAGAACCCCCTTTTCCTCCATTGCAAGTCATTTCCATTTCCCTAGAGAGAACTGAAGAGGAGAAGGAAACATGGAAATAAATGGTGCATTGTGAAGAGGAGCCTAGGACCAAGTTCGAGGAGCAGTGTCAGTCTCATATTGTAAGTGAATTTTGTGAGATTAATATAAATAAGTACTTTTTTCGTCCCGCCAAATGACGTCTTAAACTTATATGATTTGTTTACATTTCTTGTTTATGATGTCTAACCCACTAATCCATATGTAGAATGCATGTTGGTAGTTTCTTGTTTGTCTTTTGGTGAATGCAGGTCAGCCTTGGGAAGAGACTTGCAATTAGGAAACAACTAAGCAATCAGGAAACAACTAAGCACGCGGATTTTAAGGTATTCCTACCGGATCCCTATACCTTGTCTTTTATGTATGATTGTGGGGTAATGTCGGGATAGTTGATAGAAAGTAGGAGACTTTAGATGGTTAGCTCTACCTACATTTTAAGAACCCTGGTGTATTCCATAGAGGATTTTTCCCACTATAGCATGTGTTGTCTCTGAATGCGCACCTCATCTTTCTCTTCCTCTCTCAGATAAGCATTTCTTCTCTATCTCTTTCTTCTGTACTTTATACTCTGTGTGTTATTTCCATTCAATGTGCTACGCCTCCTCTGTGTGTTTCATCTCTTTCACACAGCATGCTTCTACCCGCATGAATAACTCTCCACGGAAGCAACCATCTCTTCTTTGTTCTGTGCATATTTATCATGCCAAGTCTTCTTCCAAGGCATACACTCAACTCTTCGTCCTCTTCGGTGATCATCCTGAGTCTGTTCTTCATCAGTGGTCGTAATCCTTAGATTCTTTGACTTATTTGGCAGTTACAGTCTTTGACACATTTCCATCTATCAATTGTCTAAATGATGAATATTCACTTCACTGGCAATTACCTTGAGACTCTTCGGCTCCTCTGGAAGTCACCCTACAGATCCTCTAATTCTTTGGCAGATGCAAGCACTTATTTCTGACAGTTACTGAGAAAACTTATGTGCGTTCATCCATTTGGCACCTTTTCCCTTTCTAAGAAATATACACAGTGGGTACTAGCTTTTCTGGCTAAGCTCCTTCCTTTCACATGACCATCGACAGTGACCAGGGGCCAATCACTTTAGGACTTCACATTTCGGGTCATCTGTAGTGAGTCACCCTAACTCTCCTAACTCCCAAATCCTGAACTCCGAAGTGGATCCTAGCGTCGTGCTAGCTCCTCCCTCAATATGACCTTGGGCGATGAGCTCACGTGACCATGTGATTGCGGTCGCGTCCAAAGGTGGTTTTAGACCAAACAGATTTTTACCCCGCAATTCACTACGAGCCTCCATGTGTCCTTTCTCCAAAACTGTGGTTTTGATTGTGACCCTCTCACAAAAAATTAAGACACAAGCATGTTATGGCCCTGTAATGTGATGGGACCGTCAATCTCACGATCTTGACAATGCTCCTTCGATGAATGACTTTGATCTATCTTCCTTTGATTTTTCTTTCCTCTATCCACGTGCGATCCTTAGTCTCAATGATCAGGTAACATGTGGCCCTCCAAACCAACAGACGAGATCGATTTCACCTTTCAGGCTTCAGGAGTTTTGATTCTCAAACTCCACTTGCTCCTGGAGAATTTCACTCGGATTCCACGATCCAACGATGCGTGTCCCTTTTGGATCGACGGTCATAATCCCTTCAGGTATTTGAGGTTCGGAAATCTCAACTTTCCAACCTTTCAATCTTCCTTTGATTTTCTTCGGAGCTGACAATCCACTGACGTGTGTCCCTTTCGGATCAACGGTCATGATCCTCAGTGATCCGATGGTCCAGATCTCACCTTTGCAAATCAAGATTTCACGACTTCTCATTTCGGAGGTTGCCTAATCGACGGTCCATGATCTTTCATATTTCAATGGTCTAGATCTCTTCTTCGAGAACTCGGACTTTGTTCTTCTTCGTGCCATATCAATGGTCCACGCTCTCCCTTTGATCGACAGTTGTGATCAAATTGCAACCTCGCATGTCGAGTGTTTGAAAATGAGCCAACCCTGACTCTTCCAACTCCCGATATCTGAAATACTCTAGATCAACAGCCCATGATCCTCGATAATCTAATGGTCCAAATATTATCGGGACTTCGAGTTCTGTGAAGTAGGAGGACTACTCACCTCCCTTCTTCTAACTTCCAATTTTCTTAAACCTGCTCCAAATCAATGGCTCAAAACTCCCCATGATCTAACGGTCTAAATCAACTCGCAAACTCAGACATCGCGAGTTCCTACAACTCTCACCTTTGATTTTTTCAATTCGCAAGTTAGCGAAATAATGATCTCTTGCCACGTGTCCTCTGGATCCAATGGCTCAGATCTCATCACGACTTCACATTTCGTAGAGTTGGAAGATGGCTCTCAGCCATTATCCTCTTCGCAGTTATACTAGATCTGACCACTGTTGATCCTCGATAGTCAGATCCAATGGATTAGATCTGTACTTCTCCTCTAGGCTTCCTTTGGTCTCTGGAATATGATCTAACGGAAATCGGGTATTCAGGATTGGTGATCCAGCAGCCATTGTCGCTCCTTCTCCTGAGCTTGTGCATCCTCCCGACTTGGAATAATTTTAAGTGTCAAAGGTTCTATGAGTCCTGATGACTTTGGGTCTCGTCTACATTTCTGAGAATGCTATCCCTCCTGAGCTTTGGTAGTGGAATTAACCTCGGACCTGGCGCACACTTGTGCTCTGTGTGAAACTCTACGTTATTCCTCCTGAACTTTGATTTCACACTCTGCCAGTAATCATGCCATCGTTGTTGTTGTTCTTTCCTTTAGACATGCCATCGTCATTGTTTTTCTTTCCATCAATGACAAGCACACTCTTCCTGCAAACATGCCAACACATCGCATATCTAGAGGTACTCTTTCGAGTCTCTGTGAATGATCATCCACCATAGTCCTGCACGCAATACCTTCTACGTGGTAGCTTTTCCTGCATAATGTCCTCCTACTATTCCCTCATGGGATTCTGCTAAAATCCCACATATCTTCTTAGGATGCTATCTACGCCCATTTTGTATAGGTTTTTGGTAATCAGCTGATAATCTTCATCCCGTACTACCAGGTTTTTCTTCTATGCAGTGTTATATTCCTGTGGCAGATTCCTTGTACTCAAGTGTTGGATGATGTATGCAAAGTATTGATCAGCAATCTGGACTAAAAATAATTGTGCGTCCGAAACGTTGTCCTCTAAATTTGTAGGTTCCTCTCCGTTCATGACCCTTGATAGGTGGTCAGGTCCTACGTTCAGCTTCCCTGGCTTGACTGTTACTTCAAAATCAAATTCTTGAAATATTAGTAACCATAGACAGATTCTCCCCCCCAGCACTGGCTTGTTGACCGGGTATTTGAGCGTTGAACAGTATCTAAACATCTTAAAATGTTTTCCCAGTAAGTAATGCATGAACTTCTGAAGCACGTATACAGTAGCAAGGCCTTCCCTCTATGTATTGTTGTAGTTTTTCTCTGATTCTGACAGTTTTCTGCTGGCAAATTCTATAGGATGATCCAATTCTCTTGCTCCTGGTTGCACTAGAATTTCTCCAATTGTTATGGTTGATGCATCTACATGTACTTGGAATGTCTTCTCCCGATATGGGAATACTAATATTGGCGCGGTGACCATTTTTTCTTTCAGTGTATCCAGACCATGTTGGCAATCCTCATTCCACTGGAACATTTTATCTTTCCTTAACATTTTCTCCATTGGCATAGTGATCTGTCCATACCCTTTTATAAATTTTTTGTAGTATCCTGTGTGTCCCAATGTTGCTCTTAGTTAACAAACTATTTTTGGTGATGGTAGGTTAACGATTACTGTAATCTTTGCAAGATCTACTAGTAAATCTTGCTTGCATACTATATGGCCCAATAGTATCCCAAACGGTGTTCTGAATATGCACTTCTTGATGTTTAATGATATCTGGCATTTCCTGCATATTTCTAACATCATCCGCAAGACCTCTACATGGTATTTCAATAGGCTATAAACTATCCAATCATCCAAGTATACCTCTAGAAACTGGTGGATAAATTCCTTAAATGCAGCTATGACTACTCTGGAAAGTATTTTTGGTGCATTCTTTAGTCCAAACGGTATGACCGTGTACTGGTAGGATCCCCATTCCGTAGAAAAAGTGGTCTTGTATCTGTCTTCCGGCGCTATCTTGATCTGATGATATCTTAAAAATACATTGGTGAATGAATAAACTTCCTATCATCCTATGTTCTCCAACACTTCATCTATGAAGGGTGTAGGGAATGGGTCATGTAGGCATGCATCATTCAACTTCCTCAAGTCGACGCATATTCTTATCTTGCCTTGTTTTTTCTCATGGACTACCATCAAGCTTATCCATTTTGATTCTTCCACGGGTTCTATGATTCCAGCTTCGAGCATCTGATTGATCTCGGCCTTGATTTTTTGCTTATATATCGGATTTAGTCTGTATGGTCATTGTCTGATCAATCTTGCCTCGGATCTGAGTGGTATCTTCATTTCACCTAGCTCTCTTGCTATGCCCTTCATTTCTATGAACGTTGTGGGGAATGGGTCGATGTATTCATGCAGTAACTCTATTATTCTTTCCACTATTTTTTCATCCCAGTAGTCTCCAATGTTGGCCATCTTGGGATTCTCAACTATCCCAATGTTGAATTTCTTCACCTTGATCGGCGCAGCAATTACTTTTGATTCTAGAGGTGGACCTTCTACTTCTCTTTCGTCTTTCGCTTCCTCATTCGGAATATCGCATGGGTCGTCTTCCTCTAGTACTTCTTCTTGCGCATGGTAGCATGACAATGCTTCTTTCATTCTCTGTCTATTCCACTGTTGTTCCTTTGTTATGAGTTAGACTTCTTGTTCCTTAATGAATATCGCCCCTCTTATTTGTTTAAGTGTTGCATCTATGTTAGGGTTCTCATGCTCGAATGAGAAAGTGACTGCAAAGTTTTGTTGTAGTACTGGTCAGCTCATAGTTCCTCTGCACAATTCCTGGTCTATATACCAGTTTGATGGGATGCTCTCTAAGGTATGTATGAATTGATGAGGCCATTCCTCTGGGCGTGTCATTTTCCACAGTGTTTTTCACTTCTCCAAGTGTTTTGCTTGTCCCTCCTGTCCATCATACTTTTGTTGTTGTTTTCTTATTTGTTTTGCACCAAACCTTATGCGCAGTAACTGCTTACATGGATACCAATCCTCGATTGTTTCCTTTTGTGCACCCCACCATCTTACAGGTGTGGCCTTGAGTGCTATATCGAGTGTTTAGATTCTCTGTCTATCTAACACTTCATATTTGTAATGTGTCAAGAATGCTTCTATATCTTTTACCTTGTGGAAACTATGTGGTCCCCTTATCTCCACACCTACCCATCTTATTGTGCAGTCTATTCTTGTGCATATCCTTGTGGAAACTTTGTGTAGCCTCTGTTTCCAGTTCTCTAAACCTATATCTGATCCTGATGCACATGAAGTGATGCTCTGCCAACTAAGTATCCCATCTACAATTGGGTTTACATAATCCTCATCTCGTGTAGTTGTTCTGTACAACTGGCTAATTTCCTACAAGTCCAAGCAAGTAGGTTCTACAAACCTCTCCCCTTCTGATGGGTCTAATGGGGCAATAACCATGTATTCTCGTGACTCAAATCTCATTTTTTGTGTCTTTAAATTGATTATGTCTTGGTTATTAAACGCCCAATCCAATCCCAGTAATGTTGGATATGGTGTTGTGTTGTCCACTATCTTTATTACTTCGAAGTCAGCTTTAGTGCGCACTCCATCCAGGTCTATTGCCACTCCTTTAAGTCTCCCAATTGGTAGAACTCTGTGTTGGTTTGTTAGTTTTAGTTGAACGGGTGAATATCCTAATGTGGGCTCTCACATACATTTCCATGTCTTCTTGGGTAATACATTGAATTCAGATCCTAGATTCAGGATGATATCTCCCATGTTGAAATCTCCGATGTTGGCATTTAGCCTGAACTCCCTACTTGTTCTTCTCCTTGTATATAGGTGATTGACTATTTTTTTTTCTAGTTTTCCTTCTGTCTCTATGCTACATCTTTCTAACATATTTTGCAATATTTTGATAGAGGATGGATCATTCAATATTTTTACACATGATTGAAAAAATACTTTGATTGTACTTACTTGTCCCAGGGGATGCACTTCTTTGGTATGACCCAAATATGGAGGCATATCATACTCAGGTACTTCTTTAGGTTGTTGCGTGGTTGAATTCGATGCAATGTCAGGCTTCATAAATTCTTGTTAGGCTTTCTTAAATATCTCCTTCTCATTCTGCACATCAAATTGCTTCCTTGGTTCGGCATTCTTCTTTATCCATTAGTATTTTGATGGCTCTTTTTTGGAATGCGGCATTTCTTGTTTTAGCTCCTCCACGTGTAACTATGTTGATGTTTCTCCCTTCATCCCTTGCTTTCGTTGAAATCCATTGAAAATTCTGGTTGTTCTGATTCCTTTTTTCCTGGATCTTCCCTAATAGCGTAGGACATTCTTCTGTGTCATGATCTGATGTGCGACAATACATACAAGTCATTCGTGGAAGTGGACATTCTCTTGCATAGTGTCCTATTTGTTGACATTTTTGACATACCACTCGTCCTCTACCTCTTCCAAATCCTCCTCTTTCTCATCCTCTGCCTCTATAGCCAACTCAATCTCCTCGCAACACGTTATACTAAGGCACCTGATTGTACTGCGTGGTATTTTACTGAGGCTGCGATGTTTTGTACTGTGGTTGTGCGGTATTATATGGTTGTTGCACGGTATTATACTTTGGTTGTGCAGTGTTGTATGGGGATGGTACTTGGTTAAACTAAGGTGTGTCTTTCCCAGTCATCATTTATGCCTACACCCTATATGCATCTGATGTCCTCTCTCTCATCAAGTCCATCGCTCTAGTCATCATGGCCCACTGACTTGCAAAAGTTTCAATATGAATTCTTTGGGACTGTCTGGTACTTATGCATCATTGGGCAGTGATATGGGTCATGACCCTATTTCTTATATATTTCACACCATATTCCTCCTGTTGGTAATGGATTTGGAATCCCTGCTGCCATATACTGCGCGAATGTTGGACATTCGTTCTTATCGTGTCCTTTCGTTCTGCATGTGGTACACCAAACGACTTCTCGTTTGTCCTTACTTTTGTTCTAGTTTAGCTGGAAAATTAAATTCTTCAAATCCTCCTTCATCTCTTCAATGGATGGATCCATCTTCTGATATTGGTTTTCTTCCAGTTGTAGGGATGCCTACAGAGACTCTGCCTGTGTTTGAAACTTTTGTTTTCGTAGTGGATATTTCAAGTGTGGTAGTAGTGAATTGACGAACAAGTTCATGTGTTGCATATCTGTCATGATATATTTCAACTTTCCTTTTAGTTGCTTGAATCTCTGGTCAATCACCCATACGGATTATCCTGTTTACTGTCTTAGTTCTATCATCTCTTTCATGTACCAGTCCTTTGAACTTGGATTTTGAAACTAATTTATCAGTAACTTCTTGATATCCGCAATCGTTCTGGTTGTCACTGGTGGGTTTTTTGTGGATAAACTCATATACTAATATAGTGCATGATCCCTTAGTGTAATCACTAGTTTTTAAAGTTTGGTGTCATCGTCTGTGATCTTTTTTTCTTCCCAGATCTTCTCACAGATAAATAAGTGCTTTTTCGGTTCCTTCGACTCTTCTCCTTTGAATTCTGGTAACCTGATGGTGGGATCGTGTCTTGCCATCTTGAATGTTGAACTACTACCTCCACATGGTTTATATAATTGACTAATGCTTCCTAAATTGGCTCCCCCAGATGTTGCTCCCTATGTATATGTACATCTTGTTGTCTTCCTTCTCCCAAAATTTGATTGTCTAAACGGTGGTGTTCTTTTTGGTGTGTTAGTCGTACATGGGTTTATGGGTTCCACACTGAAATTAATATGGATAGGATTGTTGCCTTCTATTCCCACTCTTAGACCTCCTATCTTCCTCTCATATGTTGTGCACAGGATTTTGTCAATCTTCTCCATAGCCCAGAGATCCTCTACCTCTTCTTCATCACTTGCCAAGCCTTCCCTTGCGGCTACAGCTCTCTTCTTAGTGTCCACCTTGTATTGGTAGGGTACTCCACTGTGCGTATTTTCATTTGTCACCATGATCCACTTGATCTAGTTGTCATCCACCATGATTGGTTCCAAGGGTTCCTCCTTCTTTCCTTTATCCACTTCTCCTTCCATTTCTCATTTTTTTGTCAGTGCTTCCCCCCTTCCCCCATGCACGCAGAGAAGTTTAGTTTTCAGATTCCATTGTCATTACACCTTTGTTATAGAGAAATAACTTAATATAAGTATACATTGATCTAATATACCTTCCTCGAGGCCCACGTAGAAACTATTGCTCTGTTGCGTTGTATGACTTCATGGTATCTATTGCAAATTCTGTTATAAAGCCTTCTACAATACTGTCGAGCCAAAAATCTATTGCGCAAGTGAATTTTTTATTCACCTGTTGTAATTGCTCAGTCTGATATAAGTTCCACTCTAACTCTCAGATCTTATTTGTTGCATGGTTATCCTTCAACCTCAATATCCACTACTGCAATAACTATGGGAAATCACAGAAAAAGACTTCATGTAGATCAGTAAACACATACTTCTCAAGATATTTGCGCGGTGTTACTCTAGGTTTTCTAGTATCTTTATGCACAAAATATAGCTCCTTTGTCTTCAGCCATCTTTTGATCTCCGCTTTTGTGGGATTTTGTTGAGTTCTCAACACACCCTAAAAGTTATGTGACCATTTCCTTTTGGGTACCACTTTGTTTTTAACCTTTGATTGTTTTCACCTTGGTTTGAAACTGATAATATTTTTATCTTATACATTTCATGTCTTAAGTTTCTCTTGAAAATACAACAAAGAACCATATTAAGAGACACAATGACTGCTCAAGGAATCAGCGACCCATAATTCTCCCGACTCACTTGAGAAGTTCGGCATCGGCGAAAGATTAAGGTGGAGAAAATCATTTGGGAAGTCAAAGAAGTTGAGTGCCGACCTTCTTCGGTGTCGTCTGATAAGAGTATCTCTTTCTTATGAATACAACCTCGAAAAATATTTCATCGAAGGCCGATCCTTTTGGTTTCGGTAGAAACAGGTAATCATAAGTACCGCACAAAAGTAGTCCCACCACCGATCGTCGACACCCGAGACATTCCCCTGATCACCAACCCTAATGTCATCGGTATCGGGAGTTTTATCAAGAAGATAGTGATATTGATAAACACTCTAAATAGTAGTCGATCCCCGATCTTTATGAAGGTGAGACATGACATGACGTTTAAACCCCTAGTTGTGTCAAGTACCCCGCATTCAAAGCTTTAGTTAATTAGTAGATCACGCATTAGTCACTAGATCGTGTGCGAATCAAAAAGGAACCATTAAACTCACTGATACAATGCATCTCCACCCGCACCCCCACTGTCAATCAGTTAAGTCTCAGCGGCAGAGATCCGATAGTGGTTTATTTTGAAATCTACATTTATCACCCATATTAACTAATTGATATGACTGGTAGTATCTCCCAGTTATATTCTTTCGAGTCATTTTGTATGATCCCATCCTACGCAGCAAACAATTCAGAACAAACAGGAGGACGAAGCTATCATTCTAGGGGAAGCATCTGAAGTCCAGTGAGTATTAAAAAGTTATCTTAGCAAGCATTACAGGTATGGATCTCCTTGCGGTTTTATGCTTCATTTTTATATGTTCTCACCCGATGTTTCTCTGTATACATGTTTAAAGGGTGGCCTTGATTGCAGGAACAATGCCTCTGAAGAAGCCACCCACCATAAAATCACCAAGGGCGCCAAAGCTGCAAGAATCAGAAATATGAGAAGGCTCCTCCCCAGCAATTGCTAGACAATTAGAGTTCACTTCTAAGTCGATGTCCTTCATTAAGAAAATCACCAAGGATCCCTTTGTCTAGCCCCCAACTTTCGTAGATACAAAGGCAAGCATTGGAGCAAAGACAACTTTTCCTCACTAGGAAGACGTTTTCAAGATGATCAAGAAAGAAGAACCCCTCTAATATACTCCGCACAGTGATCCTGATACAAGGAAGCTCGACGACGAGGTCCTCCCAAATATTCTTAGGGCTTATCTACACATGGTGGCAAGCCGGTCTTCGAATTTTCCTTACGTCGAGCTCTTAAAGTGGCTCATTGATCACACCGATGCACAAATTTTTTTTATTAATGATGACAATGGTGAATGTGTCGGGGTTTTCCTTCCATAAAAAGTTCAAGAATACTACAAACTCAATGATTATGGACAAAATTTGAACACTAATTTCGTGTTCAGTTTCTATGCCTCACACGACACTAGAAAAATCATGGCATCCTGGTGGAGGGAAGAAAAAAAATTCACGAATCAAACTTTTGGCTGGCACCCGATGGTAAATCTCATGGAACCATATGCCTATCTCATGGCCCTTCTTTGTAGGTTGCATGGGGAGAAATACTGCTCCCGGTTTTTGGAAGCTTGGATGCCTCTAGATTTTACAGTCATCGTTTCAGGCACCAGTTTCAATTGGGGTGCTATCATTTCTAAACAGTTGAGCACCTGCATAAAACAGGCTCAGGTGCTAAAGGAGGGAGATACCCCAGCCTTCTACAAGGCCTCATATCTACTAGATGTCATCTGTGCCAGGAACGCTTTCGCTGGGATTAACCGGAATTAGCACCCTTCAGAGCTTGCAGTCCATGTATACTTCAACATCTTGTGGGAAAACAGGTACAAGAAATCCTATGTTGTTATCTGTGATCATTTTATTTCACCCATTTACTTCTTTATCTTTAGGAAAGAATGCCCTAGATTATCAGACGAAGCAAAGAAGGTCATAGTCAAAATTGGTCACTGGTATTTAGAGGAATGAGAAACCTACATTGGGGTTTTTGGCACCACAGGGGCACCCCATTTATTTCCCATTTATGTTTCCGACCGGCTAGTGTTAGGAGAAATCTTCTATCAAACCATCCTACAAGGATACAATGCAAATTTAATGAAAGACAAGAAGCGATCTTTCATACCATATGGGTTTCATATCGGCTTCTACATGGTCAAAGACACCGCGCATGCTAAACAACTTGGTCTAGGTCAATTGGAATTTCAGTTCCAAAATGGTTGATTCCGCAAATAGGATCCCAAGGGATTGGTCCTACAGCATGCGTTATAGGTATCATCCTGTCCCTATGCCCATGATCAGTTTGAGGATGAAATTTTCACCGAGAACGCTCAAGACTGGGATGTGGTGGCAGCCAGGAAGGCTGATCCTATAGGAACCTAGTTTAGAGCTATGAACTACGAAGAGCAGGCAACATTTTTGGAGCAGACAATTCAAAGAATTGGATGACACCTTGAAGCAGCAATACCATATGAATTGGAGGAAGAAGCAGATGATCCCCAAGAAAACATTGAGGTTTCAAAAAATCATCAGGGATCCCCAGTACAAATCAAAGTTTCCCCTAAAAATCAAACGGCTCAAGAGAGTAGCACACTCTCATACCAACAAGATCAGCTACTAATTAATTAGATGTGGGCTGACCCGTATCTTTCCATAAGATCCAGGATTCAAACTACCATCCAAAGTGTCCTGATGAAGTCAAGTGGCCCCTGGTCCCACAGGCCCTGGTCCCACAGGTCCTGATAATACCAATGGGTTAGGTAGTCTCGAATCCATGACACCACCGACTGACCCCTTGGAAGGAGGAACAACTCAACCAGAGACATGTCAGGTGTCAATAGAAATGAAAGCACCCAATCCCTTGAGCATGCTCATACATATATATAGTGACGATGAGATCCCAGAGCCCCCTAGTGGAACCCCGGTACACGTCCAAGAAGAAGCAGGTCCCGAAAAGACTCCTTCCCCAAGTCCTGAAAATACCTCTCCCCCTGGACCCAAGGATCATGGTGAGTAGGTCCCACAAAAGGAGGTTGAAGTTGAAGGTGGTCTCAATGCAAGAAAGTTCGATGAACCGGAAACAGATGCAGGTTCGAGTGACGAGACTCTGCAAAAGGAAATCGGCAGTTCCATGGCCGATGAGAAAGTAAGTGGCAATTCTATACCTAACACCTCTATTATACCCAATACTCAAATCCCCAATGAGAAACAAGTAGAAGTTGGATCTACAAGGCAGAACGAAGAAGTTTGAGAGCCCACTCTCGAAAAAATATACACTACAGGAAGCTTGGGAAACAATATCACATGGGGTGATCAGTAGATACCAGACCCGTTAGATGAGGTCATAGACATCTATGCGATCTCCTATGATCAAAAGAGAAAGGATATCATTCATAGGACCGCAAAGAAGAGAAGAATCACCCTGGATCATTCCATCATAGTCGCCACTGAGGAGAATTTAATCAATACAGCAGACGCCTGTACGTCTGAGCTGATTGGTGTGGGAAGATCCCTCTCAGAGGCCACCCAGGACAGATCCAAGAGAGATGAAAAGGAGCTTGTCACCACCCATAAGGAGCTCAAACACTTGCACAATCTTTCCAATTACTATAAGGGTGCTACACTGACCATTGTGTATCTAAAAGATGAACTCGGTAAAGTTTACGACGATTTCAAGAAGGAAATACACTTGTTAATATCAAATATAGCCGAATTTTAGGAAGACACTCTCATGGCACTTGTGACATGTAAGGAAATGGAGCGATGGTATGAGAAGGCGCAACAGGCGGTGGAGAGGCTCGAGTATATTGAGGCAATCTAGAAAGGCCAAGAAAAAGAAGACCATGGCATTTAGCTAATAAGTAAAAGTAGTGTCAATTGCATGAAGCGGATGGCCGAATACTGGGCTAAAATGTCTCGATTTCCACACAGAAATCCAAGAACAATGGGCCAGATGTCAGAAGCAATGGGATAAAATCAATAAAATAATGAAAGATATCGGACTCCCCGAGTTCGGTACCCCTGATATGTTTATCAATCTAAAAGAAATAATCAAGTTGTGCGTCGAACAAGATGTGTTATGGGCCGAATAATGTGAAAAGGTCACTGATGCAAAGCCAAGGCAAGTGAAACAGTTCGTAGGACATCTGATCAAATCCCAAACCATGTTTCGGCAATTGAACTTCAGTCTCACAAAGTATCGGGCGCACGCGGCAGACATCATAGGGATATATGCTGCTCCAATGGAACAGCATAGATTTCCATGGGCCAACACGTATGAAGAACTCTTTATCAGATGGTCTAATTATGAAAGAAGCCACCCTTTTCAAGAAACATCTCGGGTGGACTATTGAAATACTGTTAGATGATAATTCCATGTGGCGATTTTTTATTAGCTCAAATTGTATTTAGCCGTTAATTACTGTTAAAATTTATATTATAAATAGAGACATTGACCAATGAGTCAGGGGTCAATGGTTATTGCAAGAACTCTTTCTTTCAGTTGTTGATAATTATTTTGAGACTGCTATGAATTGAAAAGTCCTTCTGGACCAAAGACAATCTATCTTCATCATATGTATGTGATCGGAGTCGGAGAAGAATTACTTCCTTTCCTGTTCCATGAATGTTGCAGTAAATGAGTAAGAGCAATTGATTATGTTATCAAGTTATCTGGTGCAATGTTTTGATGTTCTTTTCTTGAAATGATGAAGATAAATCGTTGTGTTGTTATCTGATGAATGTTATGGTAGATGAATTATTTTTCTTACTGTGATCTTGATTACCTATGTGTTTTCATTTTTGGTAATTAGTTCTCTCAGACAGTAATTGGATGTTCATTTGGTTGATGTATTATTACTAGGCCTTTTGGCATAAAATCATTGTCTGCATGTTCGAGCAGCGGGTTATCCCAAGTTGGACCTCTTCCCAATAGTTTAAACTTTTATCCTGTTGATTGACAAGTTGGTTTATACTGGCTTGCATCTCTCACACCATCCCCACCCAAGAGAAATACAGAAACAAATTGTCCTAACTGAGGAAGAGCCTCCAACAGAAGATACAAAATCCCATCGATAATCTGGCCAGATCGCAATATCTGGAGAACCATTCCACTCCAAATGTTGTAGAGTCTAATTGGGCCTCGGTGGCGGGTTTCATTCCTGCTATTGAGTCAAGGGATTTAGGCCCCGTCAACAGAACTGGTGCTAAAAGGAGGTCCTGAAGAATGAATGGCTGAGTATATAAGTTATATAAACATTTCAAACAACCTACAGATTAGTAACGGCCCACATGCATGGCTAGTCATCCTACAGATAGCCCACGTTTATTGAGTACTTCCGAAGCGGATAGCTCACCCGATTCCGGGGGAGAACCTTTTCACCCTGAAATACCTTACGCCCTCCCTCATGAGGAAGTGAATCATTTTAGGATAATTACCAGAGCCTACACTCGGAAAATCAGCGTGTTTCCCTTCACTCCTATCCTCCCTCAAAGAAAACAACAAAGCAGGCTAGTAGTAAGCACTCCCGACGAAGTTTTCGTACACTCTGTCGAAGACTTAATATATTTCACGATTATCGAAATCCAAGAACCTCTTGATCTAATACCCAAGACTCCAGCTGGCAACATCTCTGAGCTAGACAACCTTTCAGAAGAGAAAGAGCCTGACTCCGACTCCGAATATATGGAAGGGAACAATGGTCATGAGGAGGAAAGAGAAGTTCCACTTCAATACAACCAACCTTGGTTGTTCGTGGACATCATGGCCGTCCCTGGACGAGTACACAATCTCCCACGGCACCCGGAGAAGCTGCCCCCTAAGTATGATCCTGAAACCTCAGGATTACCCGAAGATCATATCAAGAAGTCCATACTCGTGATCAAGCTTATGAACGTTCAACATGAAGATGTAGTATGCAGACTTTTCCCCTACACATTTGAGAATTCGGCCTCCACGTGGTATTTTAATTTACCAATAGGATCTATAACCAGCTGGACTAAGATCCAAAAGGATTTTCTAGACAAATTTGCCAAAGAAACTACCATGGGAGCCCTGATGGACGAATTATTCACAGCCACCATGACCCCAAAAGAGAGGGTCAAATATTTCAATCAAATATTCACGACTATCCTAAACAAATTTCATCCCATGGCGAAACCAACTCAAGAGTTGCAAATCGAGGTTTATGCCAATGCGCTTCCGGCCTCTATTTCCATGTTCATTAAAAGAGTCACTAAGAAAACCCTTGCGGAGAATTTTGATGAGGCCAAGACAATAGAGTTCCATATGAAAGGATGTAAAGAAGGCCAGGCCCCTCTAGTGAGAAAATAAAGCCAATCCCCTCCCAGGAGAGGACTCCTTTTGACTAGACCGTCGGGGAAACCGGCTGAACCAACTCCCGATAAGGGTAACAGAGATATACAATACCTGCAACGCATGGTCAAGAAACTATCAAATGATATTATAGATATGAAAATAAATACAGGTGAGGGAAACTGAGGCCAAAGGCCCTATAAGCCTTTCTTTAAAAGAAACTAGCCTTTCAAATCGATTGAACCTCCCCCAGCCAACCTAAACATTGATCTAGGGAATGTTGCATCTGATTCTTTCTATACTTACCACAAAGAGAACCACTTGGAAAGAGAATGCCCTCAATGGGTCCATGCCATGAATTTAATGGCCAATCATTTTCTGGATGAAGTCTCCCTAACTGAACCATCCAGTAGTTCGACCTTGAATATTGTCGATCAAGAAGAGGCTGACCCACCACAAGACACAACCATACTGATACGGGATCTCGATGTGATCGTGTCTTCGGATGATCTGTTTGAGTCTTAGTAACAACCCGTAGAGGTATCGGTAGTACAGACACGTAGTAAGGGTCAACCCGGCCCAAAAGATACTGATGCCACCCGTGCCTCGCAAAGTAAGTTAACTCCCGATCACCCGAAAATACCTTTCACTCCTGGTAAAAATCCTATAAGCATCCATACTCAGGATTCTCATAAATTAGATTACAATGTAGTATAAGATTTGAAGAAGCTGAAAGCTAATGTGTCGGTTATGGACATATGTAGAATCCCTCAGCAGAAAGACCTTATGTTGCAAGCTCTGAATTCGGTAGAAAACCCGACCACTGGCGATAGTTAGAGGAAGAATATACCCCCTACAGATTTAGCAAGCAAACCAACCATAAACACCTACTCATGAGGTAGGAGAGAGAGGCATTTTGTACCACCTTTCCCTTTAACGTTCGAAGTCTTCAATAGGAATCTCCACAATTGTCTGGTAGATTATGGGGCTTCTTCTAATGTCATGCCCTTGGCCGTTTGTAATAAATTAGGTGTTGTCCCTATAAAAAGTGATAAGCATGTCATACAATTGGACAGAACCTAGGTCAAGGTCATGGGGGAACTCAAAGATGTGATGATCAGGATAGCCACTCATCCTAATTTCGTGCAGGTGATTGACATCATTGTGGTGGATATCCCTGAGGCATATGGGATATTATTGAGCCGAGATTGGTCTGAAAAACTAAACGGATATTTTAGCACAGACTCGGCACACCTTTGGCTATTGTTGAAAGGATATAGGAACATGATCAGGATCAATAGGGTGAGATACCTGAAGCATACGTTCACTGATCTAGAAACCCCGAACAAACCTGCCTCTACTGATTTCTCCATATTGGGAAATTATTCCTATGATTCTCACTTCCGAAACTTTGCTCCTCTCCTTTCCAATGTTTAGCTTACTCAAAACTTTGAAATGGTCTTCCAATAAGAATCCCCAATTCCAATAGAATATTCTCTCTTTTGTCAAAGCCCCGTGCTAGGACTACCGCAAGAAAAGATCAAAGAACAAAACCTCGGTGATAGGAGAGAAAGGAGTGACTGTTGGTCACAAATTTGGACCCTCTATTTTGATGGATCTAAATCGCAAGAAGGGTTGGGAGCAGGGTGAATCCTTATCAATTAGAAAGGTAAATGTCATTTCTTGTCCTGTAGACTAGAATTCAAGTGCACCAACAATACCACTGAGTATGAAGCTCAAGTACAAGGATTAAAGAAAGTTGAAGAACTGGGCGTCAAGGAACTGAAAGTTTTTGGATATTCTGAAATCATTGTTAAACAAGTAAAGAATACTATACATTGCAATTCACCTCATATTAAGAACTACCTACAGGAGGTCCATTGGTTAATAGAGCACTTTGAGGCATTCAATATTACTGCAATTCCCAGAGCAAAGAATGTTCTTTTCGACTCCTTAGCCACAGCCTCCTCTAGACTATCGCCTTTAGAAGATTATGAAGCCTCCCGATTAATTGTGGAACTTATCTACAAACCATCGGTACCTAATAACATCTCTAATTGGAAATTCTTTGAAGGAGATGAACAGATCATAAGTTTCTTAACCAATCAAGACAATTTCAAAGATCTCACCATTGACGATGAATAATTCCAAGAGAAACTAACATAAATTTACTCTCGGGCAGGCCAGCATATGGATAAATCAAAGGCTCACGCAATCCTAAAAGGGATAGCTAACCTAGAGAATATTTTTGATCTAAAGGAACGATTTAAAGAACCCAAAAACACAAAGACTGGTAGCTTTGTCCCCTCCATGAAACGGTAAATCTTGGGACCCCAGAAAACCCAAATCATGTAAATCTTGGCAAATCTGTATCTAAGGAAGAGAGGAAAGCCTACCTCAAATTATTCAGACAATACCAAGATGTTTCTGCTTGGTCCTATAAAGATTTAAAAATGTATGACACCCGCATTATTCAACACACCATCTCGTTGAAGCTCGAAATGAAGCCTTTCCAATAGAAACTCCAAAAGTATCATCCATCTGTGGAACCTCTCATGTATCATGAATTAAGGAAGATTTTAGATGCGAAGATAATTTTCCAAGTCAGGCATTCCGCTTGGGTATCAAATCTCATTCTGGTGAGGAAAAAATCAGGATAAATTCAACTATGCGTAGACTTTTGGAACCTCAATAGAGCTTCGGAAAAGGACAATTATCTCGTCCCACCGATGGAGCAACTCCTACAGACCATGTCAGGTTCGGTGATTTTTTCTCTGCTGGATGGTTTCTCAGGGTACAATCAAGTGTTGGTTTCAGAGGAAGACTGATTAAATACTACCTTCCAAACCAAGTGGGGAACATTCTCTTATAAATGCATGCCTTTCGGCTTAATTAATGCGGGAGAAACCTTCCAGAGGGCCATGGACATGGATTTTCGGGGACTTATAAATAAGTGTGTGGTAGTATATTTAGATGATGTAATAGTGTATTCAAAGAATAGAGAAGAACACATCCAACACTTAACTCAGATTTTTGAGATATGCAGGAAATACGGTATATCACTGAATCCTAAGAAAACTATCTTTAGTGTCAAGGAGGGTAAATTGTTGGGTCATGTTATATCTCAAGCGGGGATTCACATAGATCCCGAAAGGATTAAATCCATATCTCAACTTTCGCTACCCCACAACAAGAAGGCCATGCAGTTCTTTTTCGGGCAAATCAACTTCGTGAGGAAATTCACTCCCGACTTCGCTGAAATTATCAAACCCTTACAAAAGAGGATTCGCAAAGATGTTAAATTTAAGTAGGATGATGAATGAAAAATGCTTTCAACAACATCAAGGTTTCCATATCCGAGACCAGGTGTTGTGAAGTCCCTATTTCAATAAAGACTTTAACCTTTATACTTTCGCCTCTAACCAATCACTAGCCGCAGTTTTGACTTAGAAGGACGACGACAACAATGAAGCCCCGGTGTCATTTATGAGTACCAACCTTCAAGGAGTTGAGCTCAATTATTCCGCCATAGACAAGCAGCCCTACGCAATCTATAAGGTAGTAAAACATTTCAGGTCTTACATCCTCAAGAATCACACTAATGTGATTGTACCACACCCTGCGGTCCGATCCTTGTTTACCCAACAAGAAATGGGAGAAATAAGAGGTATCTGGATGGTCATAGTCTAGGAATTTGATCTAGATATAAAACCTGCCAAACTAGTAAAGGGGCAAGGTTTGTGCAAGCTCGCAGTCGAAGCCTAAGATCAAGTAAATGAAGATCTCAGATGGGAGAATGAAATAACACTTTGGTGTGGAGAAGTAGCATACATTTCCCCATGACGAGACTCCTGGTACAAGGATTTATCTTATCTACTACACCACGGGACTTGTCCCGAAAGCCTCAGCCCCAAAGAAAGGAGAGCCCTCAAATTAAAATCTACACAATACTGCCTTATAAATTTGGTACTCTTTTGCAACTATGATGAGGTATTGCTGAGATGTCTCGAACGAGAAAACGACAATAAAGTGTTGAAGGAACTCCATGATGGTCCCGCCGGAGGACATTTTGTGAGGAACACCATCGCTCATAAAATCCTGAGAGTCGGCTATTATTGGCCCACTTTGTTCAAGGACGCTCATGCTTATGCTAGGAATTGTAATACTTGTCAAATAAGTGTTGGCAAGGAGAGAAGGGCAGCAATCCCACTTCAGCATGTGGCTGTCTCTAGATATTTTGAGCAGTGGGGGTTGGATATCATAGGAGAAATTACGCCCATCTCTTTGAAATTGCACAAGTACATTATTACGGCCACTGACTATTTCACAAAGTGGGTTGAGGCCATTCCTTTGACCCATGTAAATGAGAAAATAGTCATCCAATTTATAGAACAATATCTAATTACGAGGTTTGGCATCCCTTCTGTTCTGGTCTTTGATAATTCAGCCTACTTCTCTTCTACCCTATTGACAAAGTTTACTCTGGACAAAGGAATCATAATCAAGTACTCTGCAAATTATTACCCTCAGGGAAACGGTGTGGTGGAATCAACCAATAAGAACCTGGTAAGGATACTAAAGAAGACGGTTGCGGATAACCATAGAAATTGGCATAAACAACTCCATAATTCCCTATGGGATGATAGGGTCACACCCAAAGAAGCCATAGGTAATTCCCCATACTTCCTAGTCTACGGACAAGAAGCTATTCTCCTGAACAAGCTTTATCTGCCATCTCTCTGATTGGACCAAGATTCTAACGATGAAACATCCTCGGCCATGCAACAAAGAATCAACACTCTTCTCATGATAGAGGAAGAGAAGGAAAAGTCTAAGTCTAAATTTCCAGCCCATCAGCAGATAGTGAAAAGATGGTTCGATAAGCATAAGGCTAAGGAAAATAATTTTGTAGGAGACTTAGTTCTAAAGTGGGATAGGGTAAATGAACCCAAAGGGAATCATTCCAAGTTTCAAAGCCTATGGCTTGGGCCTTTTCAAGTGGATGAGAATATTGGGGTAGTTACTTATCGGTTGTAAAATATGAGAGGGGAACCTGACGCCCTCCTAGTGAACGGTCAAGCCCTAAAGAAATACTTCCAATAAATAAATAAATAAATATATATATACACATATCTATATGCATATATAATTCCGGTTAGCACAAATAAAAGAAGGATCAGAGATATTTGTTTTCTGGGACATAGATTTTGCGTTCGCCCAATGAATCGCCATTTGTTGAGTGCTCAACACACCCTAAAAGTTCTATGGCCATTTTCTTTTGGGTACCACTTTTTTTTTTACCTTTGATTGTTTTCACCTTGGTTTGAAACTGATAATCCACTTATCTTATACGTTTCATGTCTTAAGTTTCTCTTGAACATACAACAAAGAACCATCTTAAGAGACACAACGATTGCTCAAGGAATCAGCGACCCACAATTCTCTCGACTCACATGAGAAGTTCGGCATTGGCGAAAGATTAAGGTGGAAAAAATCGTTTGGGAAGTCAAAGCAGCCGAGTGCCGACCTTCTTCGGTGTCGACCAATAAGAGTATCTCTTTCTTACGAATACAGCCTCGAAAAATATTTCGTCGAAGGCCGGTCCTTTTGGTTTCGGTAGACACATGTAATCATAAGCGCCACACAAAAGGAGGAGTCCCACGGCCGGCCACCAACGCCCAAGATGTTCCCCTGATCACCAACCCCAATGTCATCGGTATCGGGAGTTTTATCAAGAAGATATTGATATTGATAAACACTCTAAATAGTAGTCAATCCCCGATCTTTATGAAGGTGAGACGTGACATGATGTTTAAACCCCTAGTTGTGTCAAGTACCTCTCATTCAAAGCTTTAGTTAATTTGTAGATCACGCATTAGTCACTAGCTCGTGTGCAAATCAAAAAGGAACCGTTAAACTCACTGATACAATGCATCTCCACACGTGCCCTCATTGTTAATCAGTTAAGTCTCAGCGGCAAATATCCGATAGTGGTTTCTTTTGAAATATGCATTTATCACCCGTATTAACTAATTGATATGACTACTAGTATCTCCCAGTTATATTCTTTCGAGTCATTTTGTATGATCCCATCCTATGAAGAAAACAATTCAGAACAAACAGGAGGATGAAGCTATCAGTCTAGGGGAAGCATCTAAAGTCCAGTGAGTATTAAACAGTTATCTTAGCAAGAATTACAGGTATGGGTCTGATTACAGTTTTATGCTTCATTTTTATATGTTCTCACCCGATGTTTCTCTGTATACATGTTTAAAGGGTGGCTTTGATTGCAGGAACAATGCCTTTGAAGAATCCATCCACCAAAAAATCACCAAGTGCGCCAAAGCTGCAAGAATCGGAAATAGGAGAAGGCTCCTCCCCAACAGTTTCTATACAATTAGAGTTTGCTTCTAAGATGGTGTCCGTCATTAATAAAATCACCAAGGATCCCTTTTTCCAGCCCCCATCTTTCGGAGATACAGAGGCAAGCATTGGAGTAAAGACAACTTTTTCTCGCTAGGAAGAAGTTTTCAAGAAAATCAAGAAAGAAGAACCCCTCGAATATACTCCACACAGCGATCCTGATATAAGGAAGCTCGACGACAAGGTCCTCCCAAATATTCGCAGGGCTTATTTTCACATGGTGGCAAGTTGGTCTCCTGTTTTTCCTTGCATCGAGCTCTTAAAGTGGCTCATTGATCACACTGACGCACAAAAATGTTTGATTAATGATGACAATGGAAAATGCGTCGGGGTTTTCCTGCCATCAGAAGTTCAAGAATACTACAAACTCAATGAGTCTGGAGAAAATTTGAGCATTGATTTCATGTTGAGTTTCTATGCCTCACATGACACTAGAAAAATCATGGCATCCTGGTGGAGGGAAGACAAAAAATTCACGAATCGGACTTCTGGCTGGCACTCGACAGTCAATCTCAGGGAACCGTATGCCTATATCATGGCCCTTCTCTGTAGGTTTCATGGGGAGAAATACTACTCCCAGTTTTCGGAAGCTTGGATGCCTCTAGCTTTTACAGTCGCCATTTCAGGCACCAGTTTCAATTGGGGTGCTATCTTTTCTAAACAGTTGAGCACTTGCATAAAACAGGCTTAGGCGTCAAAGGAGGGAGATAACCCTGCCTTCTTCATGGCCTCGTATCTATTGGACATCATTTGTGCCAGGAACGCTTTTGTTGGGATTAACCTGAATTGGCACCCTTCAGAGCTCGCAGTCCATGTATACTTCAACATCTTGTGGGAAAACAGGTACAAGAAATCCTATTCTATTATATGTGATCATTTTATTGCGCCCATTCACTTCTTTCTCTTTAGTAAATAATGCCCTAGATTATCAAACGAAGCAAAGAAGTTCATAATCAAAATTGGCACCAGTATTTAGAGAAACGTGAAACCTACATCAGGGTTTTTGGTGCCACATGGGCACCCCATTAATTGCCCATTTATGTTCCCAACCAGCTAGTGTTAGGAGAAATCTCCTATCAAACCATCCTACAAGGATACAATGCAACTTTAGTGAAAGACAAGAAGCGAGATTTCATACCGTATGGGTTTCATATCGGCTTCTGCATGGTCAAAGACATCGCGCATGATAAACAACTTGGGCTAGGTCAATTGGAATTTTGGTTCCAAAATGGTCGATTCTGCAAACACGATCCCAAGGGATTTGTCCTACAACACATGTCACAGGTATCATTCTGTTGGCCCTATGCCCATCATCGGTTTGAGGATGAAATTTTCATCGAGAATGCTCAAGACTGGGATGTGGTGGCAGCCAGGAAGGTTGATCCTAGAGAAACCTGGTTTAGAGCTATGAACTACAAAGAGCAGACAACATTTTTGGAGCAGACAGTTCAAAGAATTGGTCGATTCCCTAAAGCAGCAGTAGCATATGAATTGGAGGAAGAAGCCTATGATCCCCAAGAAGACATTGAGGTTTTAGAAACTCATTAGGGATCCTCGGTACAAATCAGAGTTTCCCCTGAATATCAAATGGCTCAAGAGAGTAGTGAACTCTCATACCAACAAGCTCAGTTACTAATGAAGCAGATGCAGGATGACCTATATCTTTCCATAAGACCGACAATTCCAACTATCGTCCAAAGTTTCCTGATGAAGTCAAGTGGCCCTGGTACCATAGGTCCCGATAATACCAATGGTTTAGGTAATCCTGAATCCATGACACCACCAACCGACCCCTCAGAAGGAGGAACAAATCAACTAGAGACAGGTCGAGTATCGATAGAAATGCAAGCACCCAATCCCTTAAGCATGCTCATACATATATACAGGGACGACAAGAGCCCAGAGCCCCCTAGTGAAACCCCAGTACATGTCCAAGAAGAAGCAGGTCCCAAAAAGACTCCTTCCCCAAGTCCTAAAATGACCTATCCCCCTAGATCTGAGGATTGTGATGAGGAGGTCCCACAAAAGGAAGCTGCAGTTGAAGGTGGTCTCAATGCAGGAAAATCCAATGAACCGGAAACAGATGCAGGTCCGAGTGACGAGCCTCCGCATAAGGAAATTGGCAATTCCATGGTCGATGAGAAAGTAAGTGACAAGTCTATACCCAAACCTCTATTATACCCAATACTCAAATCCTCGGTGAGCAACAAGTAGAAGTTGGATCTACAAGGCAAAACAAAGAAGTTCGAGAGCCCACTCTCGAACAAATATACACTGCGGGAAGCTTGGGAAATAATCTCACATGGGGTGATTATCACATACCAGACCTAGTAGATGAGGTCGCATACATCTATGTGATCTCCTATGATCAAAAGAGAAAGGCTATCATTCAGAGGACCGCAAAGAAGAGAAGAATCACCCTGGATCATTCCATAATAGTCACCACTAAGGAGAATTTAATCAATACAATAGATGCACGTACGTCTGAGTTGATTGGTGTGGGAAGATCCCTCTCAGAGGCCACCCAGGACAGAGCCAAGAGAGATGAAAAGGATCTTGTCGTCGCCCTAAAGGAGCTCGAACACTTGCGTAATCTTGACAATTACTATAAGGGTGCTACACAGACCGTTTTGTATCTAAAAGATGAATTCGGTAAAGTTTACGACGAGTTCAAGAAGGAAAGACACCTGTTAATCTCAAATATAGTCGAATTTCAGGAAGACACTCTCATGGCACTCGCGACATGTAAGGAAATGGATCGATGGTATGAAAAGGCACAACAGGCGGTGGAGAGGCTCGAGTATATTGAGGCAATCCAGAAAGTTTGAGAAAAGGAAGACCACGGCATTTGGATAGTAAGTAAAAGTAGTCTCAATCGCATGAAGCGATCGACTGAATATTGGGCTAAAATGTCTCGAGTTCCACACGGAGAAATATAAGAACAATGGGTCAGATGTCAGAAGCACTAGGATAAAATCAATAAAATAATGAAAGATATCGGACTCCCCGATTTCGGTACCCCCGATATGTTTATCAATCTAAATGAAAAAACCAAGTTGTGCGTCGAACAAGATGCGTTATGGGCCAAAGAATGGGCAAAGGTCATTGATTCAAAGCCAGGGCAAGTGCAACAGTTCGTAGGACATCCTATCAAAGCCCGAACCATGTTTCATAAATTGAACTTCAGTCTCACAAAGTATCGGACGCATGCAGCAGACATCAGAGGGATATATGCGGCTCCAATGGAACAACACAGATTTCCATGGGCCAACACCTGTAAAGAACTCTTTATCAGATGGTGATATTATGAAAGAATCCACCCTTTTCAAGAAACATCTTGGGTGGACTATTGAAATATTGTTAGATGATAATACCAAGTGGTGATTTTTTATTAGATCAAATTGTATTTAGCCATTAATTATTGTTAAACTTTATATTATAAATAGAGACATCGACCAATGATTCAGGGGTCTATGGTTGTTGCAAGAACTCTTTCTTTCGGTTGTTTATAATTATTTTGAGATTGTTATGAATTGAGAATTCCTTCTGGACCAAAGACAATTTGTCTTCATCGAATGTATGTGATTGGAGTCGGAGAATAATTTTTTCCTTACCTGTTCCATGAATGTTGCATTAAATGCGTAAGAGCAATTGATTATGTTGTCAAGTTATCTGGTGCAATGTTTTGATGTTCTTTGCTTGAAATGATGAAGATAAATCATTGTGTTGTTATGTGATGAATGTTGTGGTATATGAATTATTTTTCTTACCGTGATCTTGATTACATATGTGTTTTTATTTATTTTAATTAGTTCTCTCATATAGTAATTGGATGTTCATTTGGTTGATGTATTATTACTATGCCTTTTGGCATAAAATCGTTGTCTACATGTTCGAGCAGCCGGTTATCCCAAGTTCGACCTCTTCCCAATAGTTTAAACTTTTTTCCTGTTGATTGTCAAGTTTGTTTATACTGGCTTGCATCTCTCACACCAACCCCACCCAAGAGAAATACAAAAAAGAATTGTCCTAAATGAGGAAGAGCCTCCAACAGAAGACACAAAATCTCGTCGATAATCTTGTCAGATCGCGAGATCTGGAGAACCATTCCACTCCAAACGCTACAGAGTCTAATTGGGCCTCAGTGGCAGGTTTGGTTCCTACTGTTGAGTCAAGGGATTTATGCCCCATCAACAGATTCCATGGTCTCAACATCCCCTTCTAGTGGTGCATTGTCACCTTCTTATTGTCTGATTCGGTATTATTTTGATCTGCCTTTTGCAGATCTTTCCTTATTTTAACAGATCCCATCTACTCAATCCTATATTGTTCCAACCGGCAATAGAACCATTCATTGGTTTAAGTTTCTCTGAGTTGTAATTTTAACATGATTGACCCAGGTTCAAGTCTATTGGGGTTCCAAAAAAGACTCTACAACTATCGGCCCTCCTGGTAAACCAGAAGGAAAGGCATTACACAGGGTGCACTGCGCAGTCTCACCCGAGATAGTCTTAATGGGTGACTACAATACTCAGGTGTTTGCAGTCCAGGACTGAATGGAGATCTATGAAGTGTGCACTGAGATGTATATTTAACTTATTAAATAAATATATTGTTATTCCCAATTACGCATGCGATGTAATCAACCTTATTATCTCATTCATTCATCATGCTAAAATATACTCATAAACAGTAAAAGAGACACAAGCATTCAATCACATAACACAAGTTTTACCCTGGTTCACCCCCCCTAGGCTACATCCAAAAATATCTATCTCTCAAGCTCTTTTATTATGTTAGTTTCAAAACTACAGTGTTGCACGCTTCATAACTCATCCAGAGTTGGGTCAAGATCTATTATGAGGCGGACTAGATCACACCAGGCTCCTCAGCTTGTGATCTAACCCTCAAGATCTACCCTCCTGATTCTCTACAGCTCAACAACTTACAAAATTAGGTCATATCACAGAGTATTACAAACTAGTTATCAAAACAAGACTCCTTTCTTTCGTCATCTCTTCGGACTCTCTAAGCCCTCTCCCTCTCTATACCTCCTAGGTATATATATATATATATACATTTCTAGCTCATCAGACATTACAATGTATTACAAAAACCCTAACCCTAACGTTGTTAGGTCTTTTGTGCATGCGCGTGTGATGCTCTTCCTTCCAGCTGTCGCTTTCCTCATGCATGCCTTTCTTCCAAAAATATCCTTTCTTTCTGATTTGGTCTACTTCCAATGGGATTTAAGTTCCTCTGAGTTATACTTTTAACATGATTGACCCAAGTTCAAGTCTAGTGGTGTTCCAACAAAGCCTCCAAAACTATCGGCCCTCCTAGTAAACCAGAAGGCAACGCAGTACACAGGGTGCACTACGCAGTCTCACCTGAGATAGTCCTAATGGGTGACTGCAATACTCAGGTGTTTGCAGTATAGGACTGAATGGAGATTTGTTAAGTGTGCGCTGAGATTTCTATTTAATTTATTAAATCAATATATTTTTATTCCCAATTACGCATGCGATGTAATCAAAATTGTTAGCTCATTCATTCTTCATGATAACATATACTCATAAAAAGTAAAAGAGACACAAGAATGCAATCACATAACACGGGTTTTACCATGGTGCACCCCCCCTAGGCTACGTCCACAAAGATCTGGCTATCAAGCTCTTTTACTATGGTAGTTCCAAAACTACATCGTCGCGCGCTTTACAACTCATCCTCAGTCGGGTTGATATCTATTATGAGGCATACTAGATCACACCATGCTCCTCATCCTGTGATCTAACCTTTAAGATATACCCTCCTGGCCCTCTACAACTCAATAGCTTACAAAATTAGGTTGTATCACAAAGTATTACAAACTAGTTATCAAAACAATACTCCTTTCTTTCATCGTCTCTTCAGAATCTCTAAGCCCTATCCCCCTCTCTAGACCTCCTAGGTATCTATATATATATACATTTCTGGCTCATCATCCATTATAATCTATTACAAAAACACTAACCCTAATTTCGTTAGGTCTTCCATGCATGTGTGTGTGCTCCTCTTCCTTCCAGTTGTCACTTTCCTCGTGCATGCCTTTCTTCCCAAAATAGCCTTTCTTTATTATTTGGATTGCTTCCAACAATAGAAGCTCCCAAATCCACCACCTCTTATCAGAACAGAAAAATAGAGGTTCCTCCCAAGCCAAATCCAAGCAAGGGTGCAGTGGCTAAAGCTCACCAGCCTCCTCCATTTAAACATGTTGTACCTGAAGTAAAGGAAGTTGATAGGCCACAAGCATATTTCATCCTAGAATGAGTTGAGAAATATCAAGATCCCTCTACCTCTGTCATAATTGTTGAAAAATGAGCCTTTCAAACAATCCATTATGAAGGTTCTACAACCACCTACTTCTGTGGTAACTTCTGATGTAATTAGTCTGTAGGATGAGAACCCAACCATTATTGTGGACCCACACATTGAGGATGGATTTGATGCTTCTCCACCATTCTACAAATATTTAAATGTCCATGACAAGATCCTACATAAAAGTCTCATGGACTAAGGTGCCTTACACAATGTCATGTCTAAGGTTGTAATGGAAGAACTAGATCTGGAGATCACCAAACCCTACCAAGACCTTTACTCATTTGACTCTAAAAAGGTAAAATTTTTGGGATTAATAAAGGATCTAGTGGTTTCTTTTGCACTCTAGTTACCCATGAAAAATGTAGTGATGAACATTGTTGTGGTTGACGTTCCCCCAAAGTTTGGTATGCTTTTGTCCAAGACATGGGCCAAGAAGGTTGGGAGATCATTACAAATGGGCCTCGCATATGCCACCATCCCTATTTTTGGGGGAGAACATAGGAGGCTATACAGGGAGGTCAGATTGGCCTATATTGTCAGCGACCTTCAGAATCCAAGTAATTACCCAATTTATGTTGTTGAGGATGAAATTGGCTCATTTGTTTTTCATCTAAATAGTGATGAACCAGAAATTACAATCACCAAATAAAAAGATAAACCTTTGACAGATCAGCAGAACAAAGTGTGGAAGATGTATTTCGATGGATCTTCATCAAAAGAAGGTTATGGGTTTGGTATAGTCCTCATTTCCCCTTCGCAGGAGGTCATAACGCTCTCATATAAGCTAGAATTCGAGACTACTAACAATATAGTTGAGTATGAAGCTCTAGTACTCATATTGAGGATTGCTAAAGACATGGCCATTCAAAGTTTGGCGGTCTTTGGTGATTCTGAGTTGATCATCAATCAATTCAAGAACATCTATCAAGATAAACAACAGAGGCTCAAACAATATAGGAATGAAGTGTGGGACTTGGTTGACAACTACTTCATGGCATTTAATATTTCCTTCATTCCTAGAGAAGCAAATCAGAAGGAAGATTCTTTGGAATTGGATGCCAGCACCTTCAGACCTCCCATTGGTCTAAATATCAAGTAAAAGATGGAATTCAGACATAGGATAGCCATACTAGACAACATCAAGAACTAGCAGGTCTTTAGTGATGAATTGGAGCTACAAAGATTTCTGCAGACCATTGAATAATTCTCCAGTATCTCAATAGATCAAGAAGGTGAAGATGATGAATCAGAGAATCAACAAACATCTCATTTGTTGAACAAAGTGGTTGGACACAACATTGTGGAACTTAAAAAAAACCACATCCCCAGGGGTCTGGTACCACTGGAAAGGTTATCTGACAGTCATGATGTCTCCATAGGAGCTTCCATAAAAAATCAAGAAGAGGAAGTAATGGAATGCAAAATTGGGACTGTTGAAAATCCCAAAATAGTCAAACTTCCCAAGGCACTACCTCCAAATAGAAACATAGGTATGTCAGCCTCATGAAAACTTTTGATGATATTTTTTCATGGTCCTAAGAGGATTTGAATACATTTGACACTGACATCATCCAACACAAGATCCCTCTGAAGGCTGGTTCTAAGCCATTCAGACAGAAGATAAGGAAATTTAATCCCATGCTAATGTCCATAAATGAAAAAGAATTGAAAAGAATGCTTGATGCCAGAATTATTATGCCTTTGAGGTACTCAGACTGGGTGGCCACATTGGTCCCTGTGAGCAAAAGAGTGGGGAGATATGCTTGTGTGTTGATTCCTGAAATCTCAACAAGTGTTCTCTAAAGGACCATTATACCCTGCCCAAAATGGACCATATTTCGCAAAGGGTAATAGGTGCCCACAGAATATTCTTGTTGGATGGGTACTTTGGTTATAACCAGATAGCAATGAGTGAAGAACACAAAGAGAAAAAAACATTCACCACCCCATGGGGAACATTCATGTACGAAAAAATCCCTTTTGGGCTGATGAACACAGGGGCCACCTTTCATAGGGCTATGGATGTAGCCTTTGTGGGGGATAAAGACAAATTTATCGTTATATATTTGGATGACATCACCATTTTATCCAAATCATATGATGAGCATTTACAACACCTTAAGCAGATCTTCCAAAAATATAGAAGGTATGGGATCTCTTTGAATCCCAAGAAGTTCCACTTTGCTATGCCAGAAGGTAAACTCCTAGGTCACATCATATCAGCAGGAGGTATAAAAATTGACCCTAATAGAGTGGAGGCCATTCAAGATATTTCAATCCCCAAGAACAAGAAGGCCATTCATTCTTTTATAGGCAGGATAGATTTCTTGAGGTGCTTTGTGCCAAAATTTGTTGAAATCATAAGGCCTATCACCAACATGCTCAAGAAAGATGATGTTATCAAGTGGTCATGAGAGGAAAAATCAGTATTCCATAGGATCAAACAAGATTTGATTGAAGCCCCTGTATTAGTCATCCCTGACTATGACAAAGATTTATTTATATTTTCTTTTGCTTGTGAGGAAACCATTGTTGTTGTGCTACTGCAAAAGAATGAAGAAGAGCATGAACATCCCATATCCTTTTTCAGAAAATCACTATGAGATGTTGAGATGAAGTATGATATATTAAAAAATCAGGCCTATGCATTGGTCAAAGCCTTGAAATCCTTTAGGATGTATGTGTTACAGTCTAACATAACATCTTATGTTACTAGCAGTGGTATTAAAGAGATTTTGGTCCAGCCAGACAGTGAAGGAAAAAGAGGGAAATGGATTTTCAAATTGTTGGAGTATGACCTGCACATAAATCCCACCAAGTTGATCAAAGGATAGGGACTTGCCAAGTTGTTATCAGAATCAAACTGTAAGGCATTGTAATTGCATCATACCTTCACCCAATCTGATGCACCCATGACACGGTCTGAAGAACACAACATGCATGTATTTGAAAACTATTCTTCTTCACCTTGGTACCAAGATGTTATTTACTTTCTACAACATCTAGAATGCCCACCATATTTGAAGAAGACAAGGGTCGGGTATCCCAAATTAAAACCTATTAAATTTTTCATTTTAAATCAGAACCTGTATTGGATGGATCCTATTGGAATCTTATTAAAGTGTCTTGATGAAAATGAAGTTAAGAGAGTCATAACAGATATGCACAGGGGAGTTTGTGGGGGACACCAGCATTGTAAAGCTATATCCCTCAAGATCCTAAGGGCAGGGTACTACTTTCCCACTCTTTTCTCTGATGTATTCACTACAGTAAGGGCATGCAATGAATGTCAAAATTTTGCAGGAAAATAAAAGTTACTCTCACTACCCCTGAAACCTATCACTACCAGTGACCCCTTTCATCAAAGGGGATTATATTTCATAGGTGAGATAAATCCACCCTTCAATGGGAAGCAAAAGGGGATCCTCATTGACACTGACTACTTTACCAAATGGATTGAGGCTATGCCCACTGAGAATGCTACTGACAAGATGATTATGAAATTTTTTGAAACCAATATCTTTTCTAGGTTCATCTTCCCTGGAAAGATTATAACAGACAATGCTCAGGCATTCAATTCCAAAGCCATGATTCACTTATGTGGAAGACATAACATCGCCTTGACACATTCCACACCCTATTATCCTCAGGGGAATGGGATGGTCAAGTCATCAAAGAAGACGCTCATGAGGATCATCAAGAAATTGTTGACTGAAAACAAGAAATGTTGTGACTCTAAACTTAAGTATTCTTTGTGGGATGATAGGATTGGCACCAAGAGATCCTTGGGAACCTCACAATTTCAGCTAGTCTATGGGATAGATGTTGTCTTCCCCACTCAGCTCGGTCTACCAATTTTGAAATTCCTACAAGAAGAAATGGAGGAGCCAAATGATAACCAAAGGAGAATATTTCAGATTATAGAGGTTCAACAGAAAAGGGAAGCATTGAGTCAGATCACTGAAACATACCAGAGCAAGGTCAAATTGGCCTTTGACAAGAAAACCAAGAAGGAGATATTTTGAGAAGGCGACCTAGTCCTGAGGTGGGATGCCAGAAGGGAAGAAAAGTCCCAAGCATGGTAAGTTCGATAACCTCTAGTTTGATCCTTTTAAGGTGGTTGAGGTTCTAGAAAATAACACATTTGTCTTACACAATCTCGATGATACTGAAATTTTTGGAGGCCCGGTAAATGGGTGCTTCCTAAAACACTATTTTTATTAAACGTATGAGGGAAGGTCCCTCTTGTACCATAGTCACTTTCCTTTTTCGTTTGCATTTGAATAAGATCATCATTCAAGCATTTCATTTTTAGTTAGTTTGTGTGTGAATAAAGACTCCATAGTCCAACAAAGGCACTGGGGTGTAGTTGCAGTTTTAAGTTCAATAAGATGCATGGCTGAGAGACAGTAGAAGATATGCATGGTTGGAAAAAATAAAAAAAGGTAAGAGAAGGAAGGTGGGAGCAAGTTATTTAATTCCAAGGCACTGATATGTTGTTCTTAGCACCTCACAGGGAAGTTCTATCCCCAGTTGGAGCCAATGTTGAGACCTAAGTCTGCACCCTTGCCCCTCCTGCCTCATTTTCCCTATACCTTCTTGAAAGTATTTCCCCTTTTGGTTTGTTAAGTCGGTTTCCCATTACTAAATGACTTCATTTTTAATCATTATCTTTCTTGATTGATTCTTTGCGCAAATTGGTTATGTTTTCTTGAAGGACAATTGCATGTCATGATTTGGTTTGAAATACTTGTCATCATGCTTGCCACTCTTCTATCATGACGTGTGGCACTCTTCTATTATGATGCATGGCACTCTTTTATCAATATGTGTGGAACTCTTATATCATGACGTGTGGCACTCATCATTCATGACTCATGGCACTCATCAGTCATGACATGTGGCACTCATTTCAGAAACCTTTGGTTTTGTCATCTGCCCATTTCTGAATGACATGTGTCACCCATCTTCATGCAGACACCTCAGCGATATGACATCAAACCACCACTTCACTTCAAAAGATTTTAATCCAGAGAAAATGCAGATTCCCAAATAGCCAAACTCCTGAAGTCCTTAAATGATGAAGGTTAAAGTCTTAATCTCAGGTTAATTAGCATAAGTGGTGGCTAATGACTCTGAGAGTCAATGCCTCTGGGAGATATGAATATTTTATGCTCCAAAACTCTCGAACGTCGAATTCCCGGAGTGACTTATCTCTTTTAATGGCATATTTTAAAGTTTGAAAAGGGTACCAAACCAGGGAACATCGAACCAATCCATGTCATTATATTTCTCATCTGGAAGTAGTTCAGTGATATCCAACAAGTATGGAACAGAAGTTAGGGAATCCGGACCCTACAATGCCACAACTAGGGAACTCGAGAAGCTATAATCTGGACTGCAGAAAGAATATCAAAGACACCGGGAAAATGCCACATGACTTGTTTTTTTTTCTCAATGAGATAAGTTGGGGGAAAACACCGCCAACATATCTAGTTATCTCTAGTGGCCTCAAATAGCACGCATGCATGACAGTGCTCAATGTATAACTCAGTTATGTCATTCCTAGTAATTTTCTATCAAATCTCATTTTTCTTCAGCATAGCATGAGTCTATTTTCATTACTAGTAGCAGTTTTTAATTGTTCAATTGCAAAACTCTTTTAGTTTCAGGCATAATAAGTGGTATTTTTTGTGTGATAAGAACCACTCCTTTTTGTTAAGTAAATTTCAGAGTATTCATGAACATACTCCAACAATGTGTTTTAGTTAAGTTAATAAGTTGTTTTATAGTTGATGTGTAGAGAGAAACCTCAGTTCCACAATGGTCGAGGGCCTCCACATCTGTGATAAATAGGCATTCTTTGTATGTTAGAAGCGTTCGGTTTTTTGGAGAAAATATCAATATAAGAACTGGTTGGACCCATTCTACGCATGGATTAAATCTCTCTACCTAGTGAAGATACTATTAATGATAGTGTGTTTGTGTCCAAATTTGTATGTGTTTCTTGTCTCTAATACAGTTTTGATTTGTGCGAAGTACATTTATTTTCCTTCAGCTATTGTATAACTTCTCTTTATTAATATGAAACCTATGATAACAGCTATGCTTTGATGAATATTTTTTTTTGTTCCAACCTATGGGAATAACTGTGTTTTTGGCACATGTTTAATGCTTGAAATGACATTTTAATACTTAAACTTCTAGTAGAATATTGTTCACTAAATGGTTTGTTGTTTTTCTTTGTTTCTTACCTTTACTGTCTCACTTGTCTATCCTTAGTGTGCCACCATCCAAGGAGGAACCTCATCCATGTCATTTCGCCAACCAAACCATGCTCATGTCTTGCTACACCAACCCTCTAATTAACCCATAAATCAAAAAACCAACCATTCATAACGTGAGGTGGCCTAGCTCTGTCGTTTAGCAGTAAGGTGAAGACTTTAGGACCAACATCTTTTGGCACCATTGTTGGGGAACAGAGTAAGGATATATCTTTCCCTAGGATAACGACAACGATTAGATATGACCTTTGATGGTGAAAAAAGATCATACACATTCAGGATGACATCTTTCACTTGGCGACTCCACTAAGTAAACTTCAAAATAAATATTGGCTCCCAGAAAAGCACTCAAGAAATCCAAATCTGAGCACACCATAGCCACGAAGGCTCATCCCAACCCTAAGAAGGACACAGTAGTCTCTGAGCCAGAAACAAAACTAAGAAAATCCACCTTAGCTCAAAGATATACCTCACCCCTCAAGGGTAAATTTGCACCTAAAGAATATTCTTATGTCCATTATCACAAGCAACTTGAATTTACTAGCCCTGAGAATCACAATTCCAAGGAACCACAGACACCTTCAACTCCTACCTCTACTTCATCAATCAATCCAACATCCACCCTTGTATCTCCAATCAATGTTCAGATTCCTATTGCCCAAACAATGGTTGTTAACAGGATGGATGCCATAATTGTTGCCATATATGCACCCCTAGTTCTACATATAGACTTACATGAACTCTCAGCCACAGATTACATGAAATATTTACCCAGATATAATGGGGAAGGGATGACATAGATGAGGAACATATGGTATCCTTCTACAACTTTGCAGACAACTTTAACATTGACTATGCAGATGTATGGATGAGGTTGTTTGTACAAAGCCTTTATGGGGAGGTAATAAAATGGTTCTAGGGCCTCCCTCCATCCTCCATTGAAGATATTGATGCTTTAGATGAGGCTTTCATAAAGCAATGGGGGGATAGAAGGGATTATCTATATTACATCACTGAGTTTGGATCCCTTAAGAGAAATAATGGTGAGTCTATTTTGGACTTCACCAAGATATTTAATAAGATATATGGTAGTATCCCAGATGAGTTTAAACCAATTGAAGCCTCTACCAAGATCACTTATTCCAATGTATTTGTGAATAATTCTCTCTTTTGTTGAGGGAGAGAAGATCCACCACCTTTCTATCCATGCAAGAAGAAGCCATTGAGGTTGATTCCAACATCTTGGCATCAAACAAGTTAAATACTAGATATGAAAAGAACAAGAAGAAATAAAGAGAGGATTCCCCCACCTCCTCTAACCCAGCCACATCTGATCCTAAACTTGATGAAATGATCAAAAATTTCAAGGATCTGACATCTAAAATAGCTAAGCTAAAATGGGAATCTAAACAACCAAATAGATATTTCCAAGGGGTTGGGAACAGAAATACCAACTAGTTTAGAAGGCAGAATGATGCCCCTCAAATAATGCAAAGAGAGAGGAGGAATGTTGATGACCAAAGAGTAGTACCTCCTTTCCAAAACAATCAAATTGAAGAAATGGATGCAGATAGTTATGTTGTGGATGATGTTGTTGTACTTTTCAATGAAACTGATTTTTACACCGGTCACTTAACGCGGCAAGATTATGAGGTAGTTATTCAAGACCAACCCCAAAATAAATATGACCTTATTCCTAGAACAAGTGTTCCCAAATCCACCACCTATGATCAGAACAGAAAAACAGATGTTCCTCCCAAGTCAAATCCAAGCAAGAGTGGAGTGGCTTAAGCTCACTAGCCTCCTCCATTTAAACATGGTGTCCCTGAAGTAAAGGAAGTTGACAAACCAAGAGAATCTTTCAGCCTAGAGAATGAGTTAAGAAATATCAAGATCCTTGTACCTCTTTCAAAATTGTTGAAAAATGTTCCTTTCAAACAATCCATTATGAAGGTTCTATAGCCACCTACTTATGTGGTAAATTCTGATGTAATTAGTTCATAGGATGAGAACCCATCCATTATTGTGGGCCCACACATTGAGGATGGCTCTGATGATTCTCCACCTTTCTACATATCTTTGAATGTCCATGAAAATATCCCACATAATTGTCTCATGGACTCAAGTGCCTCACACAATGTCATGCCTAAGGTTGTAATGGATGAACTAGGTCTAGAGATCACCAAGCCCTACCAAGACCTTTACTCCTTTAACTCTAAAAAGGTAAAATGTTTGGGATTAATAAAGGATCTGGTGGTTTCTTTGGCACAATTACCCATGAAAAGTATAGTGATGGAAATCGTTGTGGCTGGCATTCCCCCAAATTTTGGTATGATTTTGTCTAGGACATGGGCCAAGAAGGTTGGGTAATCATTACAAATGGACCTCACATATGCCACCATCCCTGTTTTCAGGGGAGAACACAGGAGGTTATACAGGAAGGTCATATTGGCCTATATTGTCAAATACCATTAGATTCCAAGAAATCACCCAATTTATGTTGTTGAGGATGAGATTGGCTCGTCTTTTTTTCATCTAAATAGTGATGAAACAGAAATTACAGTCACCAAATGCAAAGATCATCCTTTGACAGATCAGCGGAACAAAGTGTGGAAGATGTATTTCGATGTATCTTCATCAAAATAATATTATGGGGCTGGTATAGTCCTCATTTCCCCTACGTGGGAGGTAATAATGCTCTCGTATAAGAAAATTCGAGACTACTAACAATATAGTTGAGTATGAAGCTCTAGTACTTGGATTGAGGGATGCTAAAGACGTGGCCATTGAAAATTTGGTGGTCTTTGGTGATTCTTATTTGATCATAAATAAAGTCAAGAACATCTATCAAGCTAAACAACATAGGCTCAAACAATATAGGAATGAGGTGTGGGACTTGGTTGACAACTTCTTCTTGGCATTTAATATTTCCTTCATTCCTAGAGAGGCAAATCAGAAGGAAGATTATTTGGCATTGTTTGTCAGCACGTTCATACCTCCCATTGGTCCAAATATCAAGTATCAGGTGGAATTCAGACATAGCACAGTCATACCAGAAAATGTCAAGTTGTCACAAGTCTTTAGTGATGACTTGGAGCTACAAATATTTATGCAGACCATTGAAGAATTTTCTAGTATCTCAATAGATCAAGAAGGTGAAGATGATGAATCAGAAAATCAACAAACATCTCATATGTTGAACAAAGTGGCTAGCCAAAACAGTTTGGAACTTAAAAAAAACCACATCCCCAGGGTTCTAGTGCCACTGAAAAGTTTATTTGATAGTCATGATGTCTCAAGAGGAGCTGCCATAAAAAATCAAGAAGAGGAAGAGATGGATTACAACATTGGGACTATTGAAAATCCCAAAATAGTCAAATTCTCCAAGGCACTACCTCTAGAATAGAAAGACATGTATGTCAGCCTCATGAAAAATTTTGATGATATTTGTGCATGGTCGTATGAGGATTTGAAGAGATTTAAAACTAACATCATCCAACACAAGATCCCTCTGAAGGTTGTTTCTAATCCATTCAGACAGAAGATCAGCCAATTTATTACCATGATAATGTCCATAATTGAAAAAAAGTTGAAAAGAATGCTTGTTGTCGGAATTATTGTTCCTTTGAGGTACTCAGACTGGGTGGCCAACTTGGTGCCCTTGAGAAAAAGAGTGGGAAATATGCTTGTGTGTTGATTTCCAAAATCTCAACAAGTTCTCTCTAAAGGACAACTATCCCCTACCCAAGAGAGACCATATTTTTCAAAGGGTAGTAAGTTCCCACAAAATATCCTTGTTGGATGGGTACTTTATTTATAACCATATGGCAGTGAGTTAAGAAGACAAAGAGAAAACAACATTCACCACCCCATGGGGAAAATTCATGTACAACAAAATGCCCTTTGGGATGATGAACGCAGGGGACACCTTTCAGAGGGATATGGATTTAGCCTTTGTGGGGGAGAAAGACAAATTTATGGTTATATATTTGGATGACATCACCATTTTCTCCAAATCAGATGATGAGCATTTACATCACCTTAAGAAGATATTTTGAAAATGCAGAAGATATGGGATCTCTTTGAATCCTAGGAAGTCCCACTTTTCTATTCCATAAGGTAAACTCCTAGGTCACATCATATCAGCAGGAGGTATAAAAATTGACCCTAAGAGAGTGTAGGTCATTCAGGATGTTGCAATACCCAGGAACAAGAAGGCCATTCATTCTTTTATAGGCAGGATAAATTTCTTGAGGCGCTTTGTGCCAAACTTTGATGAAATCATAAGGCCTATCACCAACATGCTCAAGAGAGATGTTGTTATTAAGTGGTCATAGGAGGAAAAATCAGCATTCCAAAGGATCAAACAAGATTTGATTGAATCCCATGTATTACTCAACTCTGACTATGCCCAAGAGTTCTTTATCTTTTCTTTTGCTTCCAAGGAAACCATTATTGTTGTGCTACTGAAAAAGAATGAAGAAGGGTGTGAACAACCCATATCCTTTTTCAGCAAATCCCTCTGATATGTTGAGTTGAAGTATGATATATTATAAAATCAAGCCAATGCATTGGTCAAAGCCTTGAAATCCTCCAGGGTGTATGTGTTACAGTCTAACATAACATCCTATGTTCCTAGCAATAGGGTCAAAGAGATTTTGGTCCAGCCAGACATTGAAGGGAAAAGAGAGAAATGGATTGTCAAATTGTTGGAGTATGACCTGCACATAAATCCCACAAATATGATCAAGGGACGGGGACTTGAAAAGTTGTTATCATAATCAAATTGTAAGGCGATGGAATTGCATCAAACCTTCACCCAATCCGATGCACCCATGACACATTCTGGACAAGATAGCATGCAGGTATTTGAAAAATACTCTTCTTCACCTTGTTACCAAGATGTTATTTACTTTCTATAGCATCTACAATTCCCATCATATTTGAATATGAGGTCCAGGTCTCTCAAATTAAAATCTATAAAATTCTACATTTTAAATCAAAACCTGTATTGGATGGATCCCGTTGGCATCTTATTAAAGTGTCTTGATGAAAACGAAGCTAAGAGATTTATAACAGATATGCATAGGGGAGTTTATGGGGAACACCATCATTGGAAAGCTACATCCCTCAAGATCCTAAGGGAAGGGTACTACCAGCCCACCTTTTTATCTGATGTATTCACTACAGTAAGGTCATGCAATGAATGTCAAAATTTTGCAGAAAAACAAAAGTTACTCTCACTACCCCTGAAACCTATCACTACCAGTGGCCCCTTTCAGCAATGGGGATTAGATTTCATAGGTGAGATAAATCCACCCTCCAGTGGGTAGCACAAGTGGATCCTCACTGCCACTGACTACTTTACCAAATGGGTCAAGGTTGTTCCCACCAAGAATGCTACTGACAAGGTGATTATGAAATTTTTGGAAACCAATATATTTGCCAGGTTTGGCTTCCCTATAAAGATTATAACATAAAATGCCTAGGAATTCAAGTCCAACGCCATGATTGACTTATGTGGCATCCATAACATCACCTTGAAACATTCCACACCCTATTATCCACAAGGGAATGGGTTGGTCAAGTCATCAAACAAGACTCACATCAGGATCATCAAGAAATTGTTGACTGAAAACAAGAAATCATGGGACTCTAAACTTAAGTATGCCTTGTGAGCTGATAGAATCAGCACCAAGATATCCTTGGGAACCTCACCATTTCATCTATTCTATGGGATAGATGTTGTCTTCCCCCTTTAGCTCAGTCTACTAGTTTTGAAATTTCTACAGGAAGAAATGGAGGAGCCAAATGATATCCAAAGGAGAATCCTTCATATTATAGAGGTTCAACAGAAAAGGGAAGCACTGATTCAGATCACTGAAGCATACCAAATCAAGGTCAAATTGGCCTTTGACAAGAAAACCAAGAAGGAGATCTTTTGAGAAGGCGACCTGGTCTTGAGGTGGGATGCTAGAAGGGAAGAAAATTCTAAGCATGGTAATTTTGATAACCTTTGGTTTGTTCCTTTTAAGGTAGTTGAGGTTCTGGAAAATAACACATTTGTCTTACACAATATGTCTGATACTGAAATTTTTGGAGGCCCAGTAAATGGGCGCTTCCTAAAACACTATTTTTCTTAAATGTCTGACGGAATGTCCCTCTTGTACCATATATGCATTCCTTTTTCATTTTTATTTGAATAAGCTTGACATTCGATCATCTCATTTTTAGTTAGTTTGTGTGTGAATAAAGACTCCCATAGCCCAACAAAAGCACTATGATGTTGTTGCAGTTTTACATTTTAATTACAATAGGATCAGCACCAAGAGATCCTTGGCAACCTCACCTGAGTCTGCAACCCTGCCCCTCCTACCTCATTTTCCCTATACCTTCTTGAAATTCTTTCTCCTTCTGGTTGGTTAAGTCAATTTCCCATTACTAAATGAATTGGTTTTTTATCATTATCTTTCTTGATTGATTATTTGCGCAAATTGTTTGTGTGTTCTTGAAGGATAATTGCATGTCATGATTTGGTTTGAAATACTTGTCATCATTCTTGCCATTGATTGAGCTCACAGCAGGTCCACCAAGTCTTTGGTGTGTGAAGGAGACATCCAGAACCACCAAGTCCTTTGTATGTGAAGTAAGCTTCAGCAGTAAAGACGCAGCAATTCGGAGCAGTTCATTCTGGGCTTAGATTTTAAGCCAAACATGCATGACAAATCTTCAACGATGGAGATCTAATGGTTGATCAGATCAACATCTCTCGTTCATTCGGATTTTTAAACTTGCGTGAGGTTTAATCGCAAGAGTTACACATAATCCACTCCGTGACTTTGGCGCCAATACCTCTAATCTCATCTTTGTCAAAAACTCCTGAATGTCGAACCACAGCATCACTTCAGTAGATCGTCCTCCGGGGATTTCCAATCACAGCACTCAAAAAATATAAAATGTCAAAACATCGGTGCCACGTCAACAAGAGTGACTTCATGGCCACCTCAGCCAAAGTGTCAAACAACTGAAGACATGTGGAATACATCAGTCGATGACACATGGCATACATCAGTCGATGACACATGGCACTCATTTCGATCATTTTCAGTGCGTCATTTGCCCCATTTCAAGTGAAACATGTCACCCTTCTTTTCATGACACATCATCGGTCATGACGTCATAGCCGCCACGTCAGATCCAGAAGGTTGTCATTCTAGGAGATTTTAATTCAGAGCAACATAGAAACTTGTTGGCCCTTGGGTATGGAAGCAAGTGAAGATCAAGGAAGAAAAGGCAAAATAGGAACTTCGCGCAAAACGCAGTGACTATTATTGGGTTGAAGTAAGAAAAAGAGAAGAAAACATGGAGCAAAGTCCGAGAAAGAAATTCTTTGGATGAGGAGATCAAGGATGACAGATCAGCAAGGAAGAAGGATCGTGGAAAACTCAGCAAGTGGAAAAATCCACCGTTAGATGTTGAGGAGCACCACGCGAGAAGAAAGGAAAGACAGGTTGGTGAAGCCCTAAAAATATGGGTCAAGTTGACCTAGGGTTTTAGACACCTAGGGTTTTGGACACCTAGGTTTCGGCCTAATACTATCGGTGAGTAATTGTAATGTATAAATAAAGGTCATGAGGACATAGTTTGGGTTGGTATGATATTATTGTCAATCTAGTGGTATTACTGTTGTGTGAGAGATTATTGTTGTGTGAGAGAGAAGTGCTAAGTGTGAGAGCCTTCTGTTATTGTAAGATATTCAGTTGGGTGTGAAGATCAACCCTGCAACTGGGTGCACAGGGAGGGGAGAGAAAGAGAGGAGAAGAAAGAATATTTTCTAGCTAAGAGCGCAGACAAGAACTGTATGCTTCGTCTTAATATATTATAAAGAACAGTTTTGTGGATGTAGCCCTAGAGAGAGGGTGAACCACGTATATTTTGTGTTGTGCATGGTTGATGTTCTATATTTGTCATTGATATATTGTGATTGCATTATTATGTTAGATATCATAAGTAGATGTGTCGAATAGAACTAAGTTGGTAGGTGATATATGAATGTTGTGTTGTTCTTGTATTACATCCACTTGATGTTCCCCTTGGTTGTAGACATCTCTTTCCTGCAACCCCCTCATAACTTCTTTGGGTGAGACTGCATCTACTTCACAGGTGTTTCTGAAAGGGCCAGTAGTTAGGGATTGTTGGTGCGCTCTTGGAGCTGAACCCTAGGTCTGCCCCTGTGCCAAAAAATGGTTTTGTTGCTGGGATAGGAATCTTCTTGAGGGAATTTCAAGGTGGTTCCCTTCGAAGACAGAGATTCAAAAGTGGATAGAGGATCAAGAAAATGACTTCGTTGAAACCCAGAACAAGAACCCTAATCTTAGTACAGAGGATTGGTTGCAGAAATATATCTAATTACTAATATACACGAAATTTTCTTTGGGAGAATCCATCAGGAGTTGTATGAGTGGCTAGCTAGATTAGCAGATACCCAGTTTGAGATCCGATCTAGACCTCCCATAGTGTGGACGTTGGAGATGATCAAGAAAGTCAAGAGAGTTGATAACACCACATCACGAGTAGTAGATCACTGGTTTGATAGCACCATTGGAGGGTACATCACAGAGTTTGTTGTTGACAGAATAGAATCATACAACCAAGCCAAGAGATACTTCTTCAAGGGACTTAGAGGAAAATTTTTACAATTCCTGAAGTTGAGACTCAAGATGTTATTGCATGAAAAGAACATCTTAAAGATACAGTAGATTGGTCAGATATAGAAAGACTAATGTTAAAGAATTCAGATAGTGACAGCGACACAGAAGATGGACATACACACAATGGGAGAGTGTTTAGAGAAGTCCACCTTGTGAACCTATTCAAAAAGAACTACGGAGATGAAGGTTTCTATAGTGGAGAAGAGGCAAATCTAACAGATGAGGAGCATTCAGAATCTGTTGGGACAGAAGAAGGAAAATCTGAAGAGCTTCACCAGGAAGAATCTGAAACTTCAGGAACTACGCAGACTGCTGAAGTAAATTCTATTATCCCTCATGTTGATTTAGTAGTATTAAGCAATCAGAGTAATCCTAACCACCAAAGCATCCAGAGCACTATCACTAGTAGTCCACCACATATTCAGTCAGGGACCCTAGGAAGATCTATGGCAGATGAGATGAGGCTCCCTATCTTTAGGGGAGATGGATCTGAAGATCCTAATCAGCATTGGTTCCTATGTGAATCTTTATGGAACATTAAAAATGTCACCAATGAAGTTGTCAAAAGAACACAGTTCAGTACCACTCTAAGGGACCACGCACTGAGCTGGTACATGAAGCTTGTTCAAGGACTTGCACATCCTAAGCCATTGAATATGATTAAGAATGTGCAGATTGTAGAGTTCAAGAAACCCAAGTTGGAGTCACAATGTATTACAGAGCTGAAAGAGATGAAGAAGAAGGTGGTCGAACCTATGTGGGAATTCGATCAGAGATTCAAAACCCTAACAGGTCAATTGACTTTTCATATCCCAGATGAACAGAACAAAGAATGGTTCATTGTTGCCCTCTTACCACACATTAGAGTTCCTCTGATGCAACAGAATATTGCTTCACAGTATGAGGCGTTGGATATCGCCATAAAGCTAGAATCAGCCCCTATGGGAGAATCTAGCTCAGGTATGAGCCAGATCTTGAGTCAGCTAACTAGTTTGTCTTTGCAGGTCAAAGATATGAAGAAAGACAAGGGAAAATATAAAAGAGAAGACATTTGGTGTGTCAGATGCAGATCAGAAGGCCATGACAAGGAGAAATGTCCCCTATTCAATGAATACTTGGCTTCTGGAGCCCCGAGCCCTTTGAAGCAAGTCACCTTACCTTGGTGCGAGGTATGCAGAAACAAACATCTCCCTGGTGAGTGATACTACATGCAAAAGTATGTTCAGACACCTACAAATTTGTATTGCACGTTTTGTAAGTCCATGGTACATGATGATAGATATTGCAGGGCTTACAATCTCATGCATGAAAGGTTAATATACATATATAATATTCAAGGTGAAGTACAACAAGAAGGAAACTCTATGCAGTACAACTCCCCTGGGAGAAGAAACTTCAATCCTCGTGGTGGATTCAGAAGAAGAGGACAAGGAGGAGGAATGGGTCGAGGCCAAGGACAGATAATTTTTTATAACTGTGCACAACCATGACACTTCACAAGGGATTGCCAGAACCCTTGTACTACTTGCAGCTATTATAGCTCGTTTGAACATGTTATAGAAGATTGCCCTGTGCTGCTAGCTAAGCTTCAGGAGAGATGAGGACCTCAACAGAACCTGCAAGTGAAACTAATTGTTATCCACATTTTCGGTTATCAAGATGATATTATGATTATGTCATGATAATGAAGATCAAACTCTTCATTAAGAAATTTTTCCTGAAGAAAGTTACACTTGTCATTTTCTCAAAATCATATTTTGAAAATAGTCCGCAGGCTGCATATATACTCTCCTGCGAGAATCTATAATTCCCGCATGCTGCATTCAGCTTGACTGCGAACTTCTCGCACTGTGTCAATGGTTAGGGTGCGAACATGTTTCTAAAGGAGGAAAATGAATAAGTTCTCGATCCTTCTAGAAGGAATCTTCTAGAAGGGTGAGTTGGAGTTCGAATGGTTGGCAAAATACTGACTTTCCAGATATCTGGGGATCATTCCCTATCCAAGTAACTAATCAATCTTCTCCTATATATTGAGGAGATTACTTATGGAAAGGGTTAAGAACAAGAAGAAGAAGCAAGCTAGCTAGAGATTGATTGGAGAACTTGTGCAAGATTGTATGGAGGATTG
>ML777283.1:63777-146006 GCA_009831015.1 Picea engelmannii | reverse complement strand
TGTCCACCATCCATTTCTCTTAGTTCATTCAATATCTAGATCTAGGGAAAGAGTAGTATTCTGTCACGTTTTGTTCCAGATCCAGGTGGATCTGGGGAGATTGGTCTGTGTCCGCACTCACGAATTTATCCATAAACACTAATATATGATGAGCCTCACGGAGAAGACCCTAGAGTCGCTATTATAACTAGAGGAGGCATTGTTACAGGAGAAGACATAATGACCCAAGGGAAGATTATAGAAGACTCTGGAATTAGGAAGGCTACAGAGAAGACACAAATGTTTGATGCAAAGAAAGAAAGACAAGCGTTTGAGGAAGCAAGAAACAAATTTAGAGGAGACCAAGGTTCCTCATCAAAGACAAGACCAGAAGTGAGAGAATATGGAATGCCTTTGGCATTCGATTAGTCTACTTCACCAAAAGAAGGAAGAGAGGTAAGCAAGCTCATGGAATTTATATATACTTGCATTAAGTTGATTCAGGATGAAAGCGTTGTAAAAGAATTACAAAATTTAATCATACAATATGAGCTAGGAAAGATAGACCCCTTATTGAATAGGGAAATACACCAAATTGGTAAGAAGAGAAGGACAAATAAGGAATTACATTTGAATGCTCAAATAGGAGAGTATGAGATATACTATGTAGTCCTCGACTTAGGGTCGGAGGTCAATTTCATGACGAAGCAAACCCAGGCGTTGATGGGAAAACCGAAGATGATCTATTCGCCTATCGGGCTTAGGATGGCTAATCAGCAAGCTATAAGCTCTTTTGGTAGATTATAACATGTCCATGTGGACATTGATGGAGTAAGAACATTTGCAGATTTTGAGGTAATTGAGATAGTTGACGACAGTTTCCCTTATCCTGCGATGTTAGGAATCGATTGGGCTTTCAATAATTCCACTGTGGTTGATTTAAAGAAGAGACGTATGAATTTTGAAAGAGATGGACTTAGGTTCATTACACCCTTAGATCCAGATGAAGGTCAACGGTACACAAAACCTATCAGAGAAGAATACCACACATATGCACTAGAAAACATATACAAATTAACAGCCAGACAACAGGATTACATTAATCCCACAGCCGATGGAAACTTAAGTTGGTGAAGTGACAGTGTATGTTCATCAGACTCAGAAGAAGCACTGGAGAATTGGCAGAATAAAATGTATGAATTATCTACAAGAAGATGTGCTAGACTAACTAGAGAAGTTCGTTGGATCGACACAACCGTAAGTAACTTACCCACCTTTGATGGTCTAAATCCTTTAGAAACCTTCTTTTCGGACTTGGAAGAGAGTGTATTAATGCAACAAAGACTATTGGTGATGGATGAGGCCTTGAAAGCCACACCAAAAATATGGTGGGGGGCACACAAAAGTAACATTATAGATTGGATACAGTGTCGTACTCTGATGACAGCACAATTCTCAGCACAAGTAGAAGGTTGTGAAGTTCGATACACAGGTCAAAGCTGCCCAAAGGACCATGTGTGAAGCTATGAGGAAGCCTGGAGCAACGTTCCTCAAGAAAAATGGGTACACAAATTCATCAACACACTAGACACGACACCTATCAACTGGTACCTTCAAGCAGAGTTGTGCCTCATCACTACAGATTGGAAAGGTATGACTCAGAATTTTGTAACCACCTTCTTATTTTAAAGTCAATATCCTTCAGTAGATAGAGCATTACAGATTGTGAGACAAAAAGTATTCGAGGAGGTATCTAGCCTTCCCTTAGAATAGGAAGATGATGAATGGACTACGCCTCTCCAGAAACTTCAAGGTTGTTACAACATCAATGTTGATGAAGACAATGATCCTAGGAAGGTGAACATCGAAGAAATAGAAGGCCGGAGAGATGTGGAAGGACCTGGAGTTGAGATACCATTTATTGGACAGTCGATTAAGATTAATAAGGTCAATATTGGAACAAAGGAGACACCAAAGTTTGAAAATGTTGGAGATTATTGGGATGTTGCCACCATTGACAAAATTACAGAGTTACTGCATGAATATCAGGACTTGTTTCCAACCAAGTTCACTGATATGAAGGGAATTAAAGGGCCTATGGGAGATATGAGGATCCCTTTGAAGCCAAATGAAAGACCAGTAAAACAGAGACCTTACAAACTAAACCCTAAATATAAGGAAAAAGTGAAGATTGAGCTTGACAGAATGTTGGAAGAGGGGATTATAGAGCCTGTCGAAGAGTCAGAATGGATTATCCCTATGGTGGTACAAGACAAGAAGACAGGAGAGATCAGGATATGCGTAGATCTTAGGAAGTTGAATGATGCTTGTTTGCATGACCCCTTCCATAAACCATTCACTGACGAAGTGTTTGATAATGTGGGAGGCCAGGAATTATATTCTTTTACAGATAGATTTTAAGGATACCATCAAATCCGGATTGCCAAGGAAGATCGCCAAAAGACCACATTTGCAATAGAATGGGGGTCCTATCAGTATACAGTGATTCCATTTGGATTAAAGAATGCCCCATCCATCTTTTAAAGGGTGGTGGTCGAAGCATTCAAGGAATTTCTGCATAAATTTCTAGAAGCATATTTTGATGATTGGACTGTTTTTAGTTTATTGAAAAATCATATTGAATGTCTAAGGCTAATGTTGGATAAATGCAGGCAGTGTCAAATTGCTTTGAATCTGAAAAAATGCATTTTATTTTCACCATTTGGAGTTCTGTTAGGACATATTGTATGTAAGCAAGGATTGTTGGTAGATCCATCCAAGATCGCCATTATAGTTGATCTACCCCCTCCTACTTTAGTTAAGCGGTTGTGCACTACGTTGGGACACATAGGCTACTACAGGAAGTTCATTAAGGGATATGCTCATATTACAGCACCCATGGACAAGTTGTTGAAGAAAGATTGTCAGTTTAGTTGGACAGAAGAATGACAACAGAGCTTTGACAGATTGAAACAGAAAATGGCTACTGCACCCATTCTAGTTTTCCCAGATTAGACCAAGGATTTTCATGTGCATGTCGATGCATCTTCCATTTCTTTAGGAGTTGTGTTAGCACAGTCGAGAGACGGAGATATTTACCACCCGTTAGCCTTTTCTACCAGGAAGCTATCAACTATTGAAATTAATTACACCACCATTGAGCGAGAAGGGTTAGCCATGGTGTATGCAATGCATAAATTTTGCCACTACTTGTTGGGAGAACACTTTAAAATGTTAAATGATCACTCTATGTTGGAATACCTAGTCAACAAGCTAGTGTTGGGGGGAAGGATATGCAGATGGCTTCTACTATTTCAGGAATATGATTTTGAGATCATAGTAAATCTAGGGAGAATGAACAAAGGTCCTGATCACTTGTCAAGGTTGGAACATGGTGAAGAGCCGACCAGTTTGGAGGATGCACTACCATATGCATAGCTATTGGCCATTAGAAATATTGATGACCACTTCATAGAGATAGTCCACTTCCTATCAACAGGAATGGAACCTAGTGAGTAAATAATTCCTCAGAATAAACAGCTAGTAGTGCGCGTTGCATATTTCTCACTTATAGTTGGATATCTATACAAGATGGGACCTGATGAGATATTGAAAAGATGTGTTATGGAGGCAGAACGCCCACTGATCATCGCATGAGGACATTACACAGGGAAAGAAATTGCGCAGAAGGTTCTCAGAGTTGGCCTTTGGTGGCCTACCTTACACAGAGATGCTAAAGACTATTCCAAAGCCCGTGATGTATGCCAAAGAGTTGGGAAACCATCTAGAATAAATGAAATTCCATTATCCCCACAGCTGACCCTACAAGCATTCAAGAAATGGGCCATTGATTTCATTGGACCCATAAACCCACCAGGAGCAAGGTACATAATTACAGCAACAGAGTACTTGACCAGATGGGCCGAAGCAAGAGTAGTCAAGGACTGTAGTGAAACCATAGCTACGTGCTTCATATTTGATGACATCATAACCAAGTTTGGATGCCCAAAGATCTTTATGAGTGATCAAGGCAAACATTTCATCAATAAGACAGTTGAAGCCTTGACTGAAGAATTTGCAGTCCACCATCAGAAGAACACATCATACCATCCACAAGAAAATGGGACAGTTGAAGCATTCAACTAGGTTCTGGAAACATCACTAACCAATATTTGCAGTGTGAACAGGGATGATTTGGATTTAAGAGTACCAGCAATATTATAGGCCTATAGGACCACTTGCAAGAAGCTAACAATGCGACCCCTTTTAAGTTAGTATATTTTCTTGAAGTTGTTGTTCCAATGGAACATTTGGTACCAAGCCTGAGAATTGTTGCCTTTACAGATATGGATGACCCTGGCACTATTCAAGAGAGGCTTGCATAGTTGGTTGAATTGGAGGAAGACATATTTTTTGCAGGATTCCATCAACAAGTACAGAAGGAAAGAGAGAATGCCTACCATGATAGGCACATCAGGAAGAAGACATTTAAACAAGGTGATCTAGTACTGGTATATGACAACAAGTTCATAAAACATCCTGGGAAGTTAAGAATGCATTGGCTAGGGCCATACGAGATCTCTTATGTTGCCAAGGGAGGAGTTGCACAATTGAAGACGTTGAATGGAGAATGGAAGGAAGGTTTGGTGAATGGGAGTCGACTGAAGTTGTACTATGACAAATAGGTGCCTCGCAGCTCTCAGTAAAAGCATGAAAAAAAAGGTCTAGGTACCAAGTGCAATTGAAACTGGGTACTAGACATAGAAAAGATAGTCTGCACAAGGAGGAAAAGGAGGCAAAGAGAAGAATGCAGAGGCTACACTGTGCAATCAAAGGTTGAAGTTAAACAGAAGGATCATATCCGAAGTTCCTTGGGATGACTCACAGGTGAGTGTTGGGGGCCTGTTGGCCCTTGGGTATGGAAGAAAGTGAAGATCAAGGAAGAAAAGGAAAAATGTGAACTTCACGCAAAACGCAGTGACTGTTATTGGGTCGAAGTAAGAAAAAGAGCAGAAAAGATGGAGCGAAGTCCAAGAAAGAAAGTCGTTGGATGAGGAGAACAAAGATGACAGATCAGCAAGGAAGAAGCATCATGGACAACTCAGCAAGTGGAAAAATCCACCGTTATATGCTGAGGAGCACCGCGCGAGAAGAAAGGAAAGACAGTTTGGTGAAGCCCTGAAAATATGGGTCAAGTTGACCTAGGGTTTTGGTATCTAGGGTTTTGGACACCTAGGTTTCAGCCTAAGACTATCGGTGAGTAATTGTAATGTATAAATAAAGGTCATGAGGACCTATTTTGGGTTGGTACAATATTATTTTCAATCTAGTGGTATTACAGTTGTGTGAGAGATTATTGTTGTGTAAGAGAGAAGTGTTAAGTGTGAGAGCCTTTTGGTATTGTAAGATCTTCAACTGGGTGCAAAGATCAACCCTACAGCTGGGTATGCAAGGAGGGGAGAGAAAGAGAGGAGAAGAAAGAAGATCTACTAGCTAAGAGCGTAGACAAAATTGTATGCTTCGTCTTAATATATTATAAAGCACAGTTCTGTGAACGTAGCCCTAGAGAGAGGGTGAAACAAGTATATTTTGTGTTGTGCGTGGTTGATGTTTTGTCTTTGTCATTGTTATACTGTGATTGCATTATTATGTTAGATCTCATAAGTAGATGTGTCGAATAGACCTAAGCTGGTAGGTGATATATGAATTTTGTGTTGTTCTTGTATTAGATCCACCAGATGTTCCCCTTGGTTGTAGACATCTATGTCCTACAAACCCTCATAATTTCTTCAGGTGAGACTGCATCTACTTCGCAGGTGTTGCCAACAAGGCTAGTAGTGTTAGAATATAGAAGATTGTGCTCATTTTACCATTGACGATTCCCTCGTCACCCAACCATAGGCCGAAGCCACCCTCCAAGCACCTTGACCTTGAAAGAGAAGAGAATCCTGGTAGCAATCCAATAGCCAAGAGAGACTAATGCACCAAGCAACAATAGAAACCAATATGATTAGATAATCCCACCCAGAAGCTATCACAAACCTTCCCAGAGACTTGCGCACAAACTGCCACTTCACCTGCACAGATCATGTTCTCTCTGCAATTGGTGAGTTGTGAATAATGAGAACTGGCGCCCTATATTTATAGTAGTCTGGGCAGGTTTACTGGGGCTGACTTCTCTTTCTGGGTACTAATAAATTCATTTTAAATATATTTCTGCAACCGACAACTTGTCTAGGGTTTCCTTCATTTCTTTGCCTCCTTCCAGAGTATTCTAATCTCGTCATAGGTCACAATAGAGGTTCATACCTCCCGAAGCTACCATAATATTAACACTCCCTCCTAGCTAGGGAGGTATTGCCTTGAGCACAAAATACCATTCAACTAGTAGCAACACGAGCACCATCATTATTATCCAACTGGATAATCTCCTATGACAACTGGTACAAATTTAATTTATAGAACACAACTGTGTCTATTCATGGTAGTACATAACTACTCAAATAGTGACACATAGTCACAACTGGTGAAACATATCCACATAAGTAGTATATCTCTACTGTCTGGAGACAGGAAGTCTCCATAGCAATCATCTGATGACAACCTGTACAGAAAATATTGTTAACAATAAACTGAATCATCTGGGCCAATATTTCACTCACGTTTGTAAGATCTGAAAGAATATCTACCATCAGTATAGAACATCAGCAATGGGCTATCTGCCCTATTCTTCTCAAACAAAGAAGGATTGTTTCTGATTTTTGAGCCTGGACCATTCCTCACCCTGGGCCATTCTTCCTACACTAATCAAAGTGCACCCTAGACAGAATGTATAAACTTTCACTTTTTTTATATCTGCATTCATAGGAGTGTCCATGGACTTACAGTCCATCATTCCAAACTTCTGAAGGATCTTTATTGCGTACTTTCCTTGTCCAAGGAATACTTCACCATGCTTATGCCATACTTCTAGTCCCAAGTAATAATGCATGAGACCTAGATCTTTCATATCAAATTCAGAGGCTAATTCCTTCTTGCATTGGATAATGAGAGATTCTTCACCTGTTATGAATAGATCATCTACATATAATAGTAGAATCACATGTGCATTATCCATGACTTTGTAATAAAGGTTTGGATCTGCATGACTCTTGGAGAAACCAAGTCTTGTTAGATAGTTGTCCATTCTGGCATACCAAGCCCTTGGAGATTGCTTGAGTCCATATAGATCTTTCTTCAATCTACAAACGTGAGTGTCTCTGGAATGTACCTCGAATCCTTGAGGTTGTTCAATATACACTTCTTCTTCAATAGCTCCATTGAGGAAGGTTGTCTTTACATCCATCTGGTGTAGATTCCATCCCATGGAAGCGGAAAGAGATATGATAGCTCTGATGGAGGTATACCTAGCCACCAGGGAAAAGGTTTTGTCATAATCTTCTCCCTCCTTCTGGGAGAACCCTCTGGCCACAAATCTTGCCTTGTATTTATCCATGATTCCATCTGCTGCATGTTTGATCTTGTATACCCATTTTGAGGTTACCACTGATTTTTCTTTAGGTCTAGGTACAATTTTCCCATACTTCATTTTTCATAATGGATTGATGTTCTTTCGTCATAGCTTCTTTCCATTGTCCCTTTTGGACTGCTTCTTCAAATGTGGTAGGTTCTTCATCTAGAAGCTTCATCATGTATGTTTCATAACTTGAGAATATTTTCAGTATTTTACTCTCCCTAGATCTTCCTTCTGAAACCTTGAGTCTTTTTGCGTCTTGTAATGTAGCTTCAAGCCAAGTTGGTCGTTTATTGGTTTTTGGTATGATATTTGAATCAATGTTATCACATGTCTCCATAGGATGATCAGGTTGATCCTTTTCGTTATTTTTGTTTATTGTGTTTTCTTCATTAGGTTCTTCAAGCTCTTCTTCTTCTATAATTTCTTCTATGGATTTCCTGAAGGCCATCCTTTCATTGAACATTACGTCTCTGCTAAATTTTATCTTGTGTTGTTCTAGAATATATATTCTATAGGCTTTGGATGAATCACTATATCCCATGAATATCCCCTTCTTTCCTGAGGGTTCTAGTTTATTCCTTTTGTCTTTGGGAATATGAGAGTAAACTTGACATCCAAATATTCTTAGGTTTTCCATGTTAGGTTTCTTACCTGAGAAGGATTCTTCTGGTGTCATGTCCTTCAATATACGATGAGGGCTTCTGTTTTGTACATATATTTCCATCATTGTTGCTTCTCCCCATAGAAACATGGATAGACCTTGATCATTCAATAAGGCTTTTACCGTTTCTTTGATAGATCTGTTCTTTCTTTCTGCTACACCATTTTGTTGAGGATTATGAGGACCAATCATCTCCCTAGGAAATCCCTGCCAATTTGCAGAATGCAACGAACTCCTTCGAGGTGTATTCTCCTCCATTATCTGTTCTTAATGTCTTGATCTTCTTGTTCGTGAGGTTTTCTATTTCTGCCTTGAATTCTTGGAACTTGTTGAATACTTCGTCTTTTGATTTCAGTAGGTATAGCCACGTCTTTCTTGAATATTCAGCTATGAAGATTACATAGTAAAGATATCCTACTAGAGATCTGACTGGCATTGGACCGCAAACATCTAAGTGTATTAGATCTAGGATTTCCTTAGATCTGTTGTTGCTTCTTGGGAAAGGTTTCTTGATATTCTTCCCAAGGGCACATCCCTTACAGATTCCTTCATGTGTAGATTTCAATTATCGTATTCCTTCAACCATTTTTTTGAGAAAGGGTAATGCTTGATAATTGATATGAGCATACCTTCTATGCCAAAGCTCATTAGGGTTGACTTCGTCATGTACTAGAGATTTTTCATTTTGTTCTAGTAGTCTATACAAATTTCCTTCATGACTTCCAATAACCCTAGCATCCTCTATGCTGGAATTCTTATGTCATGATAACACCTTTCCATCCACAAAGGCTATTATGTTTCCTTTGTCTTCTAGACATGATATTGATACAAGATTATTTTCTAAACCAGGTACATATAAAACATTTCTTAAGTGACCATGATTACTTGATTCCAACTTGACGGAGGCTTATCCAAATCCTTCGATGGGGTAAGTGCTTTTGTCTCCAAGATCTACTTTGTACGATGTCTTTCTCTCATTTAGATTTGAGAGTCTGGCTTGATCTCCCATCATGTGCTTGGAATCTCCACTATCGATTATCCACATGTCATCTTCAATCATCCCAGTAAGTGTTGAGTAGTGTAAAAGACTGATTGTTTCACACATGTCTTCGGTTGACTGGTAACTGGTCATGCCTTGATCCAAAACTTCAACTTCATCATTTCTTTCTTCTGAGAGAGACAAGAGGTGCATTGAGTTAGGGCGCATCTAAATATCTTCTTCTTGAGAGAGATGCTCCATCACAAGGTGCCGTATCAAAGATTTAGGGTTTCTGCAACTACTTCTGCTAGTAACCCTAGCTGCAATGTTTTGGAATTTGCTTCTGCTAGTAACCCTAGTGGAAGTTCCTCAGCGAGCTCAATATCCTAGCAGCTATGTTTCCTTCCATCGTTTTAGGATGAATAAAGGGGGTGTGGGCCCATAACCTGTTAGAATATAGAAGATTGTGCTCGTTTTACCATTAACGATACCCTCGTCACCCAACCATAGGCTGAAGCCACCCTCCGAGCACCTTGACCTTGACACAGAAGAGAATCCTGGTAGAAATCCAATAGACAAGAGAGGCTAATGCACCAAGAAATAATAGAAACCAAGTTGATTAGATAATCCCACCCAGAAGCTAGTGCACACCTTCCCAGAGACTTGTGCACAAACTGCCACTGCACCTGCGCAGATCTAGTTCTCTCTGCAATTGTTGAGTTTTGAATAATGAGAACTGGCGCCCTATATTTATAGTAGTCTAGGAAGGTTTACTGGGGCCGACTTCTCCTTATGGGTACTAATAAACTCATTTTAAATATATTTATGCATCCGACAACTTGTCTAGGGTTTCCTTCATTTCTTTGCTTCCTTCTGGAGTATTCTAATCTCGTCATAGGTCACAATAAAGGTTCATACCTCCCGAAGCTACCATAATATTAACAAGTAGTTAGGGCTTGTTGGTGTGCTCTTGGAGTTGAACCCTAGGTCTGCCCCTGTGCCAACAAAACTCCTGAACCCCGAAGAGCTGGAGTCCCGAACTCCCAAAGTATTTAATCGTAAAAATGTATTAATCTCAGATCAATTAGAAATAATCATGAATTAGTGACTCTGGGAGATTGTCACTTCGAGAGACTTCAACCTAGAGTGAACAAAAATTGCTTAAGTGCAGAAGCGTCGAAGAGTCGGAGACACATGGCACTCTTCTATCATGATGCATGGCACTCATCATTCATGACACGTGACACTCATTCCAAACACCTTTGGTTATTCATTTTCCCATTTTCGAGTGACACGTGTCACCCTTCTTCACGTGTACATGTCAACGATATGACATCAGACCACCACGTCACTTCGGGAGATTTTGATCCAGAGAAAATTCATATTACTTAAGAGTCAGAGTCCCGAAGTCCTTAAATGATGAAGGTTAAAGTCTTAATCTTGGGTTCATTATCATAAGTGGTGGTTAATCACTCTGGGAGTCCGAGCCTTTAGGAGATATGAATATTATGCACTCCAAAACTCCCGAACATCGAATTCCCAGAGTGGCTTATCTCCATTAAAGGAATATTTTAAAGTTTTAAAAGGGTGCCAAACCAGGGAACGTCGAGTCAGTCCATGTCATTAGATTTATCATCTGGCAGTGGTTTGGTGATAGCCAATAGGTACAGAAAAAAAGTTCCAGAATCCGGACCCTGCAATGCCACAACCAGGGAACTCAAGAAGCTATAATCTAGATTGCAAAAATAATATCAGAGACTCCGGGAAAATGCCACATGACTTGCTTCTTTCCTCCAAGAGATAAGTTGGGGAAAAACACTACCAACATATCTAGTTATCTCCAGTGACCTAAAACAGCGTGCATGCATGCTAGTGCTCAATGTAGAACTCGGTTATGTCACTCCTAGTCATTTTCTGTCAAATCTAGGTTTTCTTCAGCATAGCATCAGTCTATTTGCATGGCTAGTAGCATTTTTTAATTGTTCAATTGCAAAACTCTTTTAGTTTCAAGAATAATAAGTGGTATTTTTTGTGTGATAAGAACCACTCCTTTTTGTTAAGTGAAGTTCGAAGTATTCATGAACATACTCTAGTAGTGTTTATTAGTTAAGTTAATGAGTTGTTTTACATCCAATGTGTGGAGTGAAACCCCAGTTCCACACTGATCCAGGGCCTCCACATCTGTGATAAATAGGAATTCTTTGTATGTTAGAAGGGTTTGGTTTTTGGGAGAAAAATATAAATACAACAACTGGTTGGACCCATTCTACACATGGATTAAAGCTCTCTACTTGGTGAAGATAATATTGATGACAGTGTGTTTGTGTCCAAATTTGTATGTGTTTCTTATCTTAAATATAGTTTTGATTTGTGTGAAGTACATTTCTTTTCCTTCAGCTATTGTATAACTTGTCTTTATTAATATGAAACCTGTGATTACAACTATGCTTTGATGAAGTTTTGTTTTTGTTGCAACCTGTGGGAATAACTATGTTTTTGGTACATGTTTGATGCTTGAAATGACATTTTAAGACTTAATCTTCTAGCAGTAGATTGTTCACTAAATGGTTTGTTGTTTTTATTTGTTTCTTACCTTTACTGTCTCACTTGTATGTCCTTAGTGTGCCACCAGCCAAGGAGGACCCTCATCCATGTCATTTTTCGAACCAAAACATGTTCATGTCTTGGTAAACCAACCCTCTAATTGACCCATAAATCAAAAAACCAACCATTTATAACGTGAGGTGGCCTAGCTCTACCTTGTCAAGTGCAGACTTTAGTACCAACACACAGCATGTCGCTTCCTCAAATATGGTTGGCCTAAAATAAAATCACAAACTTCAGGGGGAGAAATATCACACAATACCTTGTCTTTGAAGGGTTTGATATCATAGGGCAGAAGGCACTATTAGCTGATGAGGAGATCTCTTCCTTGGAAAAGCCAACCGATGGTGTAGGGTTGTGGGTGTAATGTCATCGATAGGTTCAGTAGCTTGACGACCTCTGCTGAGAGAAGATTCTTCTAACTTCCACTATCGATAATAAAATGAAGTGAAGCCCCCTTTACCCACATTTGTGAGTGAAATACGCACTCCCCTTCCTTTGGTTATTTTGGTTCTCTTGGTTGGAATTTGGTGGTAGCGACAGTGGCACTGGTTTTGGAATCGATTATCCTCTTCCCTCTTTCTGGATTTTATTCGGAGTCATAATCTGCCTCTGACTCGGAAGCTTTAAGCTTGTCCACCAGTGACTGCTTGGAGTGACATTCTTCGGTGTTGTGCCAAGGGATTTTATTGTATTAACTCCACTTTCCCATGTCCTAAGAGTGGTCATATTTTTTTTGTCCCTTGTTTTGTGGGTTGGGGTTTCTTTTTCTTTTCTTTGTTTGTGAGGAGTCTATAGATCCAAACTCTCGCCTCTTATGCCTAAATTTCTACTCGGTCTTGACAGCATATCTATAAGTCTCACCTAATGATGCGATGTACAGAAACTCCATTTATATTTGAATGTATCTATGCAAAAATTCATGGTATTTTAGCACCAGATGTCATTCAGAGTCTTTGATACCCAATTTGGTGTGCAGGGTATGAAAAATATTGGTGACACATGGTATTTTTTGGTCCCTTTTCTAATGCAGTGTGGTCCATCTTGTGTACTGGTCCTCGTAGCTTCCAACATAGTAGTATTGTTCTTTAATGGAATCCCTGAAAGAATCCCATGTGGGGGAGACCACAAATATTGCATATTCCTCTGTGGCCCTTTTCTCAGAGTAAGTATCCCACCATTCCTTAACATGGGGGATGGCCTTGAGGAGTGAAAAAGTAATATTTTCCCTATCAGAAAAATTGTGGACCTAAAAATAACCTTCGAGTAGATTCAGTCATTTATATATAGCATATGCATCTATCAGTCCTTCAAATAATGGAATATCAAAATTTACTTGTACCTTGAAGGAGGTTGCATGGCCGCTTGATGAAGATGCATCTCATGTGGGTAGTCATCGAAGGATATATGCAAAGTTGTCTATCATTTCATTCCTTTTCACACAAGGGATTCCTCAAGAAAAAGCTTAAAAGGATATCCTACTCCATCATCTTTCTTCTTGTCCCCCATGATTTTTTTCGGGCTAGGCGTGACTAATATTGCAAAGGCTCGACTGGTTCGAGTCCCAACTTCTTGTACCCATATCTTGTTGGGGACATGCAGAGAACTCTGATACCACTAATCAATGATCTAGATTTATGAGCAGAACAAAATGAATAACAGATTGAATACAATAACACAGAGATACAAATAACAAAAATAGATGTCCAGTGAACAATAACTTCCATTGAATAAAGAAAATAGGTTGAAACTGTAAAACTGCTTAACTAAAAACAAATTGCTCAAATGGTGGTAGCTATCTCTGAGAAGATATGTGGATGATACATGCATTCGCCTAAGAATAATGATTACAATGAGGCTCCAAATGCCTTTTTAACATTACTCATGAATTCCAAAACCCTAGACATCCAAAAACCTAAACCTACGAGACGAAACATCAAACGTTATGTGGGCCCCGATGGGTAAGTTGGTACCTCAACTTCCCTAGGTCATAACTTTTGCATACGACCTCTATTTTAGGCATGTGATAGCATGTTGGAAAGGTATTTTTGATAACTATATATGCCATAAAAATGTGACTATGTTTACAATTTGATTGTGGAAATACAAAAATACACGGTTTAGGGCCCCAAAATGGCCTTGGAAGTACAAAAAGATGTACTGACGTGAAAGCTTCCAAAATAATCCAGTTGGAATAGGTGGGCAGCCACCAATATCCACCTGGATGTTGTGTAGGGATTCAAGACAGCCTTAGAAGTGCAAAACCCACAATTAAAAAGAAATGTCATCATTACAAAGAAACATGTTGAACTAAAAACTATCAAGATGAGCATGTTGGAATAGGTGGATGGCCACCAATATCAATATCCACCTAGATCTTTCCTCCCCTCTTAGGAAGCAATAGTCTCCATTTTGTTGAGTTCCCCCATAAGGTGAGAACATTTCTGCTGAATTTGGCCTCGGGTGAGCCACTTTCCTTGTTGCAAGAGCTGCCCTACCTTGAAAACCCAATAAAACTGGATCCTCTACTAGCGAGTGCCCTTGACCTATATGTCCAATATATGATCAATGGATGCATGTTCAATGCAGTAAAGGTTGAGATCTATTGGTGTCAATTGTTCTATGATATCTGAGGTGTCCAATAATGGTGGAAACTACTGCCGAAGGAAGTCCACAGAACACTAGGTGCAATCCAAGGAAGGGGGGAGTGTTGAGCTCAAAAGAATTGTCACCCATAGCCTTGGTGATAGTGTAAGTCCCATAACAAAGTGGACAGAGCTTCCAATGTGGCCTTGTAAGGTTCTCTTTCTGCAAATGCAACCAGACCTTGTCTCCCACCTGAAACTTGTGTGGTACTTGGTGTTGATCATGGAACTACATGTACTTAGCATTGTATTTCCGCAAAATATCATGGACTTGTTTGTGGATGTGTTGAATCCGTTCAATGAATTTGGTAGCTTTTTCGGCCTCAAATTGAACATGGGAAGATTATGCATGTGTGTTTTCAAGAGGTAGTGAAACATCAATGGGACCTAAGGGTTGAAATCCCATCCCCACCTGAAATGGGATATGGTCGGTGGAGCTATGGAGAGTTTTTTTGTAGTTGTGTTGAACATAAGGAAGACTCGCATTCCATGTACGTATATTCTTATAGTTATACATGTGCAGGATGTGCACAATCATCTGATTGATGACCTCTGTTTGGCCATTGTTTTGGGTGTGAAAAGTAGTGGATTTAGTGAGCTTGTTGTCCAATAGTGACCAGAGACTTGACCAAAATGTGTTGAGGAACCTATTGTCCTGATCTAAGATGATGGTTTTTGGTATCCCAAAATGGAACCATACCTGCTCAAAAAATATCTTGGTAGTACTTGTCATTGTGATGCTCTTCTTTCAGGATGTGAGAATGGCCATCCTCGAAAACCGATCAACCACCACAAATACACAATCATTTCCTTGCTTGGTGGACAGAAGGCCAGACATGTAATCCATCGAGATGGATTCCCAATGTCTCTCGGGAGTAGGAAGAGGGGTGTATAATCCTTGATTCTTTATGTATGGCTTCAAAATGGCACAGGCAGTGCAAGATATAATATACTTGCTGACATCCTACCAAATTTTTGGAAAATAAAAATAAAAAATTGTAGTACTGCCACAATTTTCTCCATGCCAAAATGTCCTACCATCTGACTGTAGTGAGCCTCCCAAATATTTTTTGCATGCTCTCTTGCAGAAACATAGAGGTGGACTATATGGAATAACATTCCATCCTGAATGTGAAAATCAGTGGCATTCATGCCTGTACCCAAGAGCTAATAGGTGGTGGTGAAGTCAAGGTCACGCTGATAAAGTTGGGGCCACTCATATGCCTCCTTCCCACAAGAATAGAGCATGGTGGTGAGTGTAGCAACGAGAGGTTGAATGAGGCAGTTAGTGACATGATTTGTGCTCCATGTCTTATACTTGATGTTGAGATGGAATTTTTGCAAGTATGTGGACCACTTTTGATGGTGTTCATCTACGACTTCCCCTGTGTCTGTATGAACTGTAGAGGCTTTTGATCAGTGTGGATGATTGTCTCCTTTCCCAAAATGTAATGTTTTCATTGACAGCAGGATTTCACAATGGAATACATTTCCTTATCATAGGTGTGGTATTTACAGATGGTATCTGAGAGTGTCTCACTATGGTATGCTACTACATGACCGTGTTTAGTGAGAATTTCACCTACAACATAGTCGGACGCATCAGTCTCAATCTCAAATGGTTGTTGCAGATCAAGTAAGCAAAGTATTGGAGATACGCACAAGAGATGCTTCAGATCATCAAATGCTTGTTTTTTTTTCCTTCCCCAATGTGAACTTTTCATCTCCACCACCTTTGGTCACTTGGCTGAGGTCCCATGAAATATGGGAGTATCCCAACACGAACATTCAGTAGAAGTTGACAACTCCTAAGAAGCTTCGAAGCTCGGTCAGTTTGGTTGGGTTTGGTCAGTCACGGATGAATTGGATCTTAGTTGGATCTACATGTACACCATTCTCATCAACAATGCATCCCAAGTATTGGACCTTGTCCATTCCAAAGGAGCATTTTTCCAAGTTGTCATATAGCTTCTGTTGCCACAGAGTACTCAAAACTTGTTGAATATGTTGCATGTGCTCCTCCCAAGTTCTGTTGAAGATTAGGATATCATCCAGATATACCACCACAAAAGAGTTAGTGAAGGGTCTCAATACATCATCCATCAACCTCATGAAAGTTGTTGGTGCATTTGTTAAGCCAAAGGGCATGACCAGCCATTAGAAAAGACCTTCTTTAGATTTTAAAGTTGTCTTCAATACATTGGTTGATTCGATGGGAACTTGGTGATAGCCATACTTTAGGTCAATCTTGTTGAAGAACTTTTCCCCCTTGAGTTGGTCAATAACGTCATCAATTCGGAGAATTGGGTACCGGTTCCTGATTGTAATTTTGTTTAATGATATGTAATCAATGCAGAGCCACCTAGTCCCATCTTTATTTTGCACCAGTACAATTGGGCTTTCGTAAGAAGAGGAGTTGGGTCAGTTGTGCCCCTTTTGAAGAAACTCTTGTATATGGTGCTTGATTTCTTCATTTTCCATCAACGAGCAACGATACACTGGTCCATTAGGCAGAGGTTCATTGGGGGTTAGGTCAATTGGATGCTTGACTTGGCAGTGCGTCGGTACCTCGGTGGGTGAGAAGAATATGTCTATGTACTCTTCCACGATCTCGTCCACTTGTTTCTTCTGCAAAGAGAGGATTTGTGTAGAGGTCACGAGTGTGGTGAAGACCTTCTACTCACTGCAAGAACGGATCACAAAGAAGACAAACTTATTGGTTTATGAAATGACCTTACTGAATTGCTTAGAAGATATTAAATAAATAGTGGTAGGTGGCACTACCTCTGGTATCATGTACAATTGTCTACCCAAAGTGATAATAACACTGCGGGGTCTAGACTCATACATAGCATGTTGCTTCCACAAATATGGTTGGCCTAAAAGAAAATCACAAACTTCAAGGAGAGAAATATCACACAAAACCTCTCTTTGAAGGGCTTGATGTCATAGGGCAGACGTCATTTTTGGATGAAGCATATATCTCTTCCTTGGTGAGGCCAGTCGATGGTGTAGGGTTGCGTGTACGGTGTCATCGGAAGGTCTCGCTGCTTGATGAGCTCTCTGATATCATATCCTTATGGTTGTTTCTATTGACAATGAAATGAAGTGGAGCCCCCTTTACCAACATCTATGAGTTAAAGAGGCGTTCCCCTTCCTCTGGTTCTTCTAGTTCGCTTGGCTGGAATTTTGTGGTAGCGATAATGGCACTGGGTTCGGCACCGATAATTTTTTTCCCTCTTTCTGGATTTGATTTGAAGTCAGAATCTTCCTCTGACTCGGAAGCTTTCATCTCGGCCACCAGTGACTTCTTGGAGTGACATTCTTCAATTTTGTGCCAAGGGATTTTACGGTATTGACACCACTTTCCCGTGTCCTTATTCGCCTTCTCATTACCCTTCTTGGGTTGCAGCTTGGACTGGTTGTCCTGAGAGTGGACATATTTTCTATGTCCCTTGTTTTGTGGGTTGGGGCCTCCTTTTCCCTACTTCAACTATGAGGAGTTTGAATACCCAAACTCTCGCCTCTTCTTCTTAAATTTTTGCTCGATCTTGATAGTGTATCTATAATTCGCACCTAATGTTGCGATGTCCAGAAATTCTATTTATGTTTGAATGTATCTATGTAGACAGTCATTGTATTTTATCACTAGATGTCGTTTAGAGTCTTTGATACCCAATTTGGTGTGCAGGGTATGGAAAATATTGGTAAAATATGGTACTCTCTGGTCCCTTTCCTGACGTAGTGTGTTCCATATTGTGTATTGGTCCTCGTAGCTTCCAATAGGGTAGTAATGTTCTTTAATGGAATCCCTAAAGGAATCTAAAGTGGGGGAAACCATAAATATTGCATATTCCTCTATGGAAATTTTATCAAAGTAGGTATCCCATCAGTCCTTGACATGGGGGACGGCCTTGAGGAGTGTAAAAGTAATATTTTCCCTATCGGAAAAATTGTGGATCGAAAAATACCCTTCGAGCAAATTCAGTCATTTATTTACAGCATTTGCATCTATTAGTCCATTGTTTTGTTCCTTTTTCATGCAAGGGCTTCCTCGAGCAACAATTTAAAAGGATATCCTACTCCATCATATTTCTTCTCGTCCCTCATAATTTATTTTCGGGCTCGGTGCGGACGATCTTTCAAAGGCTCGACTAGTTTTAGTCCCAACTTCTTGTACCCAGATCTTGTCGAGTACATGTAAAAAGAAAAACAAATGAAGAAAAGACTGCTCTGATACCACTGATCTAGATGTATGAGTCGAACAAAATGAATAACAGATTGAATACAATAACATAGAGATATGGAGAACAACAACATATATCCAATGAACAGTAACTTCTATTGAATAAATAAAATAGGTTGAAACTATAAAAATGCAGAACTGAAAACAAGTTGCTCGAATGGTGGTAGTTATATCTGAGAAGATATGTGGTCGCTATGTGCATTGTTCATAGCAGAATGATTACAATGAGGCTCTAGAGGCATTTTTAACATTACTCATGAATTCCAAAACCCTAGACATCCAAAAACCTAACCCTAGGAGATGAAACATCAAAATTTATGTGGGTCCCAATGGGTAATTTGGTACCTCAACTTCTCGGGGTCGAAACTTTTTCATACGACCTTCGTTTTAGTCGTGTGATATCCCATTGGAAATTTCTTCTTGATAAATACACATTATGTTGTCAAACTAAAATCTTGTCTGCAGTTTGATTGTGGCAAGCCAAAAACAAAATTGTTTAGGGTCCCAAAATGGCCCTGGAAGTACTAAAATATGTACTGACATGAAAAATTCAAAAATAATCTAGTTGGAATAGGTGGGTGGCCACCAATGTCTACCAAGATTGTGTGTAGGGCTTCATGACAGCCCCAGAAATGCAGAACCCACAATTACAAAGAAATGTCATCGTTACAAAGAAACTTGTTGAACTAAAAACTATCAAGATGAGCTAGTTGGAATAGGTGGGTGGCCACCAATATCCACCTAGATCAGTCCTCCCCCCTTAGGAAGTAATGGTCTCCATTGTGTTGGTGCCCCCATCAGGTGAGGAAATTTCTGCTAAATTTGGCCCTGGGTGAGCCACTTTCCTTGGTGTAGAATATGTGTTGCATTGACGACCTGATAAAGTTGGATCCTCTATTGGCAAGTGTCATTGACCTATGTGTCCACTATCTGATCAGTGGATGGAAGGTCCATGCAGTCAGGGTTGAGCTCTGTTGGTTTCAAATGTCTTGCAATCTCTGAGGTGTCCAATAATGGTGGAAAATATGGTTGAAGGAGGTCCACATTGAACATTGGGTGCAATCCAAGGAAGGGGAGAGTGTTGAGCTCAAAATCATTGTCACCCACATCCTTGGTGATAGTTTAAGACTTATAGAGAAGTGGGCGGAGCTTCCAATGGGTCCTTGTAAGCTGTTATTTCTGTAAATGTAACCAGACTTTATCTCCCACCTGAAACTCGTGTCATACCTGGTGTTGATCATGGCGTTGCTTGTACTCAGAATTGGATTTTTTCAAAATCTCATGGAACTGTTGTCGGATGTGTTTAATCCTCTCAATGAATATGGTGGCTTGTTCGGCCTCAGACTGAACATGGGAAGATTCTTCATGTGTGGTTGCAAGAGGTAGTGCAACATCAATGGGACCCAAGGGTTGGAATCCCATCCTCACTTGAAATGGGCTATGGTCAGCGGAGCCATGGAGAGCCCTCTTGTAGTTGTGATGAACATAGGGAAGACTCTCATCCCATGTACATGGATGCTTAGAGTTATACATGCACAAGATGTGCACAATCATCTGATTGATGACCTTTGTTTGGCTATCAGTTTAGGGGTGGAAGGCAGTGGATTTAGTGAGTTTGGTGTCCAAGAGTGACCAAAGACTTGACCAAAATGTGTTGAGGAACCTGTTGTCCCGATCTGAGATGATGGTCTGTGGTATCCAAAAATGGACCCACACCTATTCTAAGAAGAGATTCATAGTATATGTCATTGTGATGCTCTTCTTACAGGCTCCGAGAATGGCCATCTTTGAAAACCGATCAACCACCACAAATACACAATCATTTCCTTTCTTGGTGGACAGAAGGCTAGACATGTAATCCATAGAGATGTATTCCCAAGGAATCTCGAGAGTAGGAAGAGGGGTGTATAAGCCTTGCTTCTTTATGGTTGGCTTGGAAATGGCACAGGCAGTGCAAGATCTGATATACTTGGTGACGTCTTGCCGAAGTTTTTGCCAATAAAAATGTTTCTGTAGAATAGTCACAGTTTTCTCCATGCCAAAATTTCCTGTCATCCAACTGTAGTGAGCCTCCCAAATCATCTTTTCACGCTCGCTTGTGGGAACATAGAGGTGGCCCAGATGGCATAACAGTCCATATTGAATGTGAAAATCAAAGATATTTGCACATGTACCCAAGAGTTGATAGGTGGTGGTGAAGTCTAGGTCACGTTGATCAAGTTGGGGCCACTCAGATGCCTCATGCCCACAGGGATGGAGCACGGTGGTGAGTACAACAATGGTAGTTCAACTGAGGCAGTCAGTGACATGATTTTTGATCCATGTCTTATACTTGATGTTGAGATGGAACTACTACATGTATGTGGACCACTTTTGATGGTGGTCATTCTAAAAATTCCCATGTGTCTATATGAACTGAAGAGGCTTGTGATTAGTGTGGATGATTGTCTCCTTTCCCAAAATTTCATGTTTCCATTGACAGCAAGCTTTCACAATGGAATACATTTCCTTGTCATAGGTGGGGTATTTCTAGATGGTATCTAAGAGTGTCGCACTATGGTATGCTACTAGATGAGTGTGTTGAGTGAGAACTGCGCCTACAACATATTCGAAGGCATCAGTCTCAATATCAAATGGTTGTTGCAGATCAGGCAAGAAGAGTATTGGAGTTGAGCACAAGCGATGCTTCAGATCATCAAATGCTCATTGTTGTGTATTCCCCCATGTAAACGTTTCCTTTCCACTGCCCTTGGTCACTTGGTTGAGGGCCCATGAAATATGGGAGAATCCCAGAACAAACCTTCAGGTAGAAGTTGGAAAGTCCCAAGAAGTTCTGAAGTTTGTTTAGTGTGGTCGGGGCTGGTCAGTCACGGATGACTTGCATCTTAGCTCGATCCAGATGTACCCCATGCTCATCAACAATGTAGCCCAAGTATTGGACCATGTTCATGCTAAAGCATCATTTTTCCAAGTTGGAATATAGTTTGTGCTACTGCAAAGTGCTCTAAACCTGTTGAATATGCTCCATGTGCTCCTCTTGAGTTCTTCTAAATATGAGGATGTCACCGAGATATACCACCACAAAATATTTTGTGAAGGGTCTCAATACATCATCCATCAACCTCATGAAATTTGTTGGTGCATTTTTTAAGCCAAAGGGCATGACCAATCATTCAAAGAGACCTTCTTTAGATTTGAAAGTCATCTTCCATACATTAGTCGGTTCGATGGGAACCTAATGGTATCCAGACTTTAGGTCAATCTTCTTGAAGAAATTTTCCCCCTTGAGTTGGTCAATAAGTTCATCAACTTGGGGAATCGGTTACCAGTTCCTAACTGTGATTTTGTTTAATGATCTATAATTAATGCAGGCCCTCTAGGTCTCGTCTTTCTTCTACACCAGTACAATTAGGCTTCCAAAAGGCGAGGAGTTGGGTTGGATGTGCCCCTTTTGAAGAATCTCTTGGATCTGGCACTTGATTTATTTATTTTCCATCAGCGAGCAATGAGCAACGATAGACTCATACACAACATGTCGCTTCCACAAGTACGGTTGGCCTAAAATAACATCACAAACTTCAAGGGGAGAAATATCACACAATACCTCGTATTTGAAGGGCTTGATTTCGTAGGGAAAATGACATTGTTGGTTGACGCGGAGATCTCTTCCTTGGTGAAGCCAGCCGATGGTGTAGGGTTGTGAGTGCGATGTCATCAACAGGTCCAGTCGCTAGATGACCTCTCTTGAGATCAGGTTATTCTGACTGCTGCTATCGACAATGAAATGAATCGAATCCCCCTTTACCCACATATGTGATTGAAAGAGGTGTTCCCCTTCCTCTGGTTCTTCTGGTTCGCTTGGCTGGAATTTGGTGGTAGAGAAAGTGGTATTGGGTTCGGCATCAATAATCTACTTCCCTCTTTCTGGATTTGATTCGGAGTCAAAATCTGCTTTTGACTCGGACGCATTCAACTCGACCACCAGTGAGTTCTTGGAGAGACATTCTTCGGTCTTGTGCCAAGGTATTTTATGGTATTCAAACCACTTTCTCGTGTTCATCTTTGACTTCTCATTACCCTTATTGGGTTTTGGCTTGGACTAGTTGTACTGAGAGTGGACATCTTTGCATTGTCCCTTGTTTTGTGGGTTGGGGTTGCCTTTGCCCTACTTCTAATATGAGGATTTTGCAGTATTTCAGCACCAGATGTTGTTCAAAGTCTTTGATACCCAATTTGGTGCGCATGGTATGGAAAATATTGGTGAAATCTAGTATTATTTGTTCCCTTTCCTGACGCAGTGTGGTCCATCTTGTGTATTGGTCCTCGTAGCTTCCAACATGGTAGTATTGTTATTTAATGGCATCCCTGAAGGAATCCCATGTGGGGGCAACCAAAAATATTGCATATTCCTCTGTGGCCCTTTTCTCGGAGTAAGTATCCCACCAATCCTTAACATGGGGGATGGCCTTGAGGAGTGCAAAAGTAATATTTTCCCTATCGAAAAAATTGTGGACCGAAAAATACCCTTCGAGCAGATTCATCCATTTATCTACAGCATCCGCATCTATCAATCCTTCAAATAATGGAATATCAAAATTTACTTGTACCTTGAATGGGGTTGTGTGGCCGCTTGATGAAAATGCGTCTTCTGTGGGCAGACATCGAAGGATCTGTGCAAATTTTTCCATCATTTTGTTCCTTTTTTAGGCAAGGGCTTCCTCGAGCAAAAATTTAAAAGGGTCTCATGCTCCATCATATTTATTATATTCCCCCATGAGTTTTTTTTTGGAATTGCGCGACTGATATTGCAAAGGCTCGACTGGTTTGAGTCCCATCTCCGCGTACCCAAATCTTGTTGGGGACATGCACAAAGAAAAACAAATGAAGAGAAGACCGCTTTGATACCAGTCATCCGGATTTATGAGCAGAATGAAATGAATAACAGATTGAATAAAATAACATAGATATACATAGAAAAACAACACATATCCAATTAACAATAACTTCTATTGAATAAATAAAATAGGATGAAATTGTAAAACTACAAAACTGAAAACAACTTGCTTGAATGGTGGTAGCTATATTTGAGAAGAGATGTCGATGCTGCGCGCATTTGTCTGAGTAGAATGATTACAATGAGTCTCCAGAGGCCTTCTTAACATTACTCATGAATTAAAAAACCCTAGACATCCAAAAACCTAACCCTAGGATATGAAACGTCAAAAGTTATGTGGGCCCCGATGGGTAATTTGGTACCTCAACTTCCCAGGGTCGTAACTTTTTCATACGACCTTCGTTTTAGGCGTGTGATAGCTCGTTGGAAAGGTATTTTTGAGAAATACACATTATGTCATCAAACTATGACTTTGTCTAGAGTTTGAGTGTGGCAATCCAAAAAAACATTGTTTAGGTCCCCAAAACAACCCTAGAAGTACAGAAAGATATACTGACATGAAAACTTCCAAAATAAGCTAGTTGGAATAGGTGGGAGGCCATCAATATACACCTACATGTTTTTTAGGGTTTCAGGACATCCCTGGAAGTGCAGAACCTACAATTACAAAGAAACTTCAACATTACAGAGAAATGTGTTGAACTAAAAAAGGTCAAGATGAGTCAGTTGGAATAGGTGGGTGGCCACCAATATCCACCTGGATCATCCACACGCATCTGAGTGAACGATGTCCAAAACTCCTTTTGATTCACACACTTCCTTTAGAATTGGTACTTGGTGAGATCACTTGCCTCACCACTTGATGGATTCATCTGCTCCATGTTTGCAACTATCATTGTAGCTCCTTCTCGGAGCTATCTCATGTAACCTACCCGGAACAAGAACAATAAGAGAAAAATTATTTCCAATGGAATTTTCATAAGAACATATCTATGGTAACAAGGATGGTAGTCATCATAGAATTACCAAGGTGACATGCATGGGAGAAAAACAAGAAATAACTCCTAGAGGAGATGTCAGTTCATTTTTCAAACAAGTGCAATAAGCATCCATATCAATAGTACTTACATACAACCAAGTATACCTAGCAGTAATATAACCTTTCAAAGATTGTTTTTACAACTATAGTGTTTACTTGCACTGTAGCAACTATCAAACTTGATATGTGCAAATTGAAACTTAACAATTTGATCAATCAAACATGGAACTTGGAGCCTCAACTACTAGGAAGGGTGTGTGTGCTCCTCTAAATGTACTGAATCTAAGATCACTACTTGAAAAAGGTCTCTTATACATCCCCTGCAAACACACTCATTCATTGTTGGATGATATAACTTGAAAAGTATATACAAGTACATACCTTTGAAATTTGTAGCATCGTTGAGCTTGTCTTCTTATATGAAAGTAGACACCATCTTGACAAGAAGAGGTTAGAAACTGAATCAAAAGGTTCAATAATTAGAAAAAGCTAGAAACCTTGAAATTTTAACTTTGACCACAAAATCAATTTTGACCAAAGTCAACCTTTGACTTTGAACATTCAACTTTTGACTTTGACCATTCAAACTTTGAATTTGACTTTGACCAGTTGATCTTTGACTTTGACTTTGACCAAGAATTCAAACTTGACATTTTTGTTGGCTGAAGGCACTAGAGGGTTTGTTAGGCTAGGGCGCACTAGAATAAAATTATGTCAAATGTTTCACTTAAAGTGCCCAAATAATTAGGTTAGGGTTTGTTGCAGATGCAAAATCAAAAACCCTAGTTGCAGTTGCAATTGGTGCTATAATGAGCTTGACAAAGAACTGTTTATATACCTTCTAGCGGTTAGACTGTTCTGAAGGTAGTGTGGGCCCATAACCTATTAGAATATTTCTATGTGATCGTTTAACCATAGGAAATATCACAATATTGTCACCCAACTATAGGCAAGCAGCCACCCTTGAGCACCTTAACTTTTATTAGATATAATGATTCTGGAAAGCCACACTAGCACCAACAGATAAAACCTAGCTACAACCATAGCATGATATGGAACCAGAAAATACCATCCAACTGCAACAACATCATAAGAAAAGGGGAGTGCACCTTCTCCAAGGGTAGCACACAAGAGAGACGGTCTCCATAACCATAGAACAAGAATAATACTCAATTGCAACAGTTGCAGTTGCACTTCTTCCCAATAATACCACCAAGAATACCACCAAGAATATCACCAAGAATGCCACCAAGAGATACTATAAGGGCGCATATCTTAGGCTAGATAACACTAGAGAGAAACACCAAGAATCACCCCAAAATATTATCCTTCCATTCTTGCATCTACAGCTCCAGACTTGCACTATACTTGAGAGAGTGTGTGAAGTGAGTGTACCAAATGAGCTCAAGAGCCTCTTATTTATACTCCTTCTTGTCACTTGTCTAGACTGACTTCTATTTCTAGAGGGTAATACTTCAATATTATTTATTCTACTGAGCGGACTTGTCTTTTAGGATTTTTACACATTTTTTTAGGGTTTCTCTTGCTTTTGGAATATTATATTCTAGACAAAGGTTACGCATGGAGGTTAATAGCTCTCACAACTACCATAATATCAACAATTATAACATACTCGATGAGGAAAATAAGATTAGAATTACATCATTTCACTTGGATAAATTGGCTTGTGATTGGTTTTTATGGTGGAACTCCAAATATCGGGATCTAGAGATTGGGACACATACAAAAAAAAAAATAGCCTTTCCCAGATATAGACCATATACAAAATACTACAATCCAAGAGGACAAGGGATCCCAGCAACAAGGTTATGTTGATTTAGAATGGGAAATTATATATTTGAACAAAACCCTTATCAACAAAAATGAATACTCGAAGGGAATTGGAGAAGAAAGATACCAAAATTTTCAAAATTAAACAACAAATAAAAGAGCTACAACAATAAAATAACAATATAAAAATCACTCGCAAAAGAGATATTGAAAATATCAGAAAAAAAAACTATCATCCAAAGAAGAAATTTTTCTTTTGAGAAATCATAATAAAACTCTACTAACATAAATGAAGAAGTTAAATAAAGATAAGAAGGCGCAAAAAAAATTCCAAAACATGGATAGGGGCACTAACACTGATTCAATCAACATGGAAAAAATTAATGGTGTTATCAACAAAGTTGTATCAATGGAAGAGCCTCCAAAAGTTGAAACTAAAGATAAAGTGACTTCAATAGAAAGGATGGAAACTAAAAATCAGATTACTAATGAATTCTTATCATTGGAAGTGTTTCCAAAAATTGAGTTCAAGAAAGAATTCAGTGATAAAACAACATCCAAGATTTAGTGAAGGTTGACATACCATTGATCACCTGATCTAGGTGGATATTGGTGGCCACCCACCTATTCCAATTGGCTCCTCTTTTCCATTTTTAGTTCAACATGTTCTTTTGTACTTCTTTGTAATTGTGGGTTCTACACTTTCGAGGTTGTTTGAAGCCCTACACATCTTCCAGGTGGATACTAATGGCCTCTCACCTAATCCAATGGGATTATTTTGTATGTTTTCATGTCAGCACATCTCATTGTACTTCCAAATCCGTTTTGGAGGCCTAAACAGTGTTTTTTTGGCTCACCATAGTCAAACTATAGATGAAGTCAAATTTTGATGGTAGAATATGTATTTCTCAGAAAGACCTTTCCAACAGGCTATCACGCACCTAAAACGGAGGTCGTATGCAAACGTTACGACCCCGGGAAGTTGAGGTACCAACTTACCCATAGGGGCCCACATGAATTTTGGCGTTTCACCACCTAGGGTTAGGTTTTTGGATGTATATGGTTTTGGACTTCATGAGTAATATCAAAAAGGCCTCTGGAGCCTCATTGTAATCATTCTTCTTAGACGGATGTGCATACAAGCCACATCTCTTCTCAGAGATAGCTACCACCATTCAAGCAAGTGTTTTAGTTCTGCATTTTTACAGTTTCATGCCATTTTCATTTATTCAATAGAAGATATTGTTCATTGGATATCTGTGTTATTCTTCATATCTCTATATTTATTGTATTCATTTTGTTAATCAGTTTGTTCCGCTCCTAAATATGGATCAGTGGTATCAGAGCAGTATGCTCTTCATTTGTTTTTCTTCATGCATGTCCCCAACAAGATCTGGGTACAAGAAGTTGGGACTCGAACCAATTGAGTCGTTGAAATATCGGTCGCGTCGATCCCGACAACAACCCATTGGGGACGAAAAGAAATATGATGGAGCAGGATATCCTATTAAAATGTTTCTTGAGGAATCCTCATGCAACAAAGGAACAAAATGATGGACAACTTTGCGTAGATCCTTCGACGAATGCCGAGAGGAGAAGCATCTTCATCAAGCGGCCATGCAACCCCCTTCAAGGTACATGTAAATTTTAATATTCCATTATTTGAAGGACTGATAGATGCGGATGTTGTAGATAAGTGGTTGAATCTGATTGAAGGGTATTTTTTCATCCACAATTTTTCTGATAGGGAAAAGATTACTTTTTCACTCCTCAAGGTCGTCCCCCATGTTAAGGACTGGTGGGATACTTACTCTAAGCAAAGGGCCTTAGAGGAATATGAAATATTTGTGGTGGACCCTACATGGGATTCCTTCTGGGATGCCATTAAAGAACAGTACTACCCTATTGGAAGCTACAAGGACCAGTACACCAGATGGACCACCCTACGTCAAGAAAGGGACGAGACAGTACCAGATTTCACCAATATGTTCCATACCCTGTGCACCAAATTGGGTATCAAAGACTCTGGGCATCATCTGGCGCTCAAATATTGTTTTTGTTTGAATAGATACATTCAAATAGAAATGGAGTTTCTAGACATCACCTCATTGGGAACGGTTTATAGATACGTTGTCAAGATCGAGCATAAATTTAAGCAGAAGAGGCGAGAGTTTGGATCTACAAACTCTCCACAGTCGAAGCAGGGCAAAGGCGGCCCCAACCCACACAGCAAGGGACCTGTTAGCACTTCGTAATTCTGGAGGTTTTAAAGGGTAGAATAAATTGGCATAGGTAACTTACCAAAACCACTTTTGAAACTGGGATCTAGCCCTACCAGTTTTAGAGAGGGATATCTCTATATGATTTAGATTTGTTTAGGTTTTAGATATTAGGCTAGTTAAAATAATCTGAGTTGTTTGTTTGTTTATAAAGGTTGGATGAAGGAATGCATTAAAATTCCATTGGGCTATGGGGTCTGCATTAAATATCAGAACCATATGCATCTTTTATGAGGTTCCTTCACAGGGCAAGGTAGTGAGACCATTGGATCTATTGCGATTAAATGAGATGGAATAGATAGAATGAGATGTGAGAGTTTGTTGAGTAGAGAAACAATCAATAATTTATCTACTTAACTTCAGATGAAGAACATATAGACCATTAAAAGACCATAAATAGAGTGTACTAGACAAATTTTGTTCTTTAACTTCCTTTTAATGATTAGAAACTGAAAACATAATGATCACAGAGAAAAGTAAAGCATTTAATAGAGAAAGGTAAACATCACCAATGATCAAACGCATGAATCATGTGAATAGCCTTTTTATTACTGGTCGATCTTTTTGAAAATATTACACAAATATCTCCTTGGGTGCAAAAATCAACCCTCAATACTTCGAAGTGAGAAGTATTTATACAATAGTTACATATGATCTTGTCATTAATGATTAGGATATTGTGGAGAAAAAATCTAACTAACTATATTACAAATTACAAAATAATAGGAATATTGCTAATCTATTCGAATCATTGGTGTTGATTATGGGGAAGTAGTTGATGATTCATCACTTTGACTTGACCGTCTCCTCTACGCTGATTTGGAAATCCATATCACCTTTACTCAATTAAAGAACATGGGTCTTCCCATCTCTTTTGACTAGGGATGGAAACCTTGAGCAATTTTCTGTATATTTCGTCCATCTCGGTGTACTTGGCAAAAGTAGGCTTTGTAATAAAAATATATTTTATCTCATGTTGGATGCTCAGGTCCAACTACAATGTTTCTTAGAAAGCCTTGCCAGTAATGCAGTCTTGTACACCGGCAAATTTAGAACCATCCTTTGCCATTGTGTTGATTTTTTGCTTGTAATCTGACAGAGTGATGAGATTTTCATTTATCACTAGTAGTCCAGGGAGTCCCTTCTTGTGTAGCATGCCAACCTTGCTGAAAAATATCTGAAATCCAATGTCCATCATATGAGCTTTCTCCTCTAGTTGCAGCATCAATCCTTTCTTGGTCAAGACCTTCTTGACCTCAAGGATGGTCTTTGTCCTATCTTCAATTCCCAATGCTTCTAAATCTTGCTTGGTCTTGGAGTTTACGAACCTGGTGAGATCGGTGGCCTCTATAGGCTTCTCCCCCAATTATTCCCTTATCTTTCCAATTGCTTCTCTGGCCTTCTACACCAGTTCATGTTGTTCAAAAACAATTTGTATGAATGGCCATATCTCTTCCATAGACTTGTTGATATCCATCCATATGTTTTCCTTGGCCTCAGATAATGTCTTAGCCATGACATTCTCCTTCTGCAGCTTCTGTAATTCTTGACTGAGTCTCGGAGCTTTATGCATCTCTGCATGATAACTATACTGAAACATGGACTTCAAGTCTTGGAGGATTTTCACCTCTTCTTGCAATTTTTTGATTTCCTCTCCTTGAAGGGACATATCCTCCATAGAATTTACCAGCTTCTCAGAAGAATCTGGAACTTTCACTGGGATGGTTGATGGAATCTCTATTGTTGTGGTTTTTGTTGTTGTACTAAATCCTATGAGAGGAATTGCATCCAATGGGATAACAGTCATCTGCACATTCTTTTCTTTCTCTTTAACCAACTTGTCTAAATCAGGCTCCATCTCTTTTATATGTGCATTCTTCTCCATTATCAGTTTCATCATCTCCTCTTTGTGGCCTTCACTTTCAGATATTTCCTTTGCCTGTGAATCCTTAGTGGCTAGAAGTTTCAATTGTTTTCTCAAGGAGGCTATGTTAGCATTTTTCTTCTTCATTAAATATTCAGTTGCCTTGACATTAGAAGGTTCATAACCAATCTTCAGAACCAACTCCTCCAGGGATTTGATTTTATTATCTTTGGCCAGAGGGGATATATTTTCCAACTTCAACTGAGATTGGGAATTATTTAGAGACACCTACAATTTTGCAGCAGTCAATGATGTATTTTTCAAGGTGGAGAAAACCATCTCCCCTATTTGTCTATGCATGTCCATTTGGTCTATTGGATGAACTTCCTTCACATCAAACTCAAAGGACTATTTCTTGTAATCTGAAGTTGTCTTGGGATGGGGGACCTGTGCCTATAAGAATTCCATATGAATCCTTCCCTTCTCTGTGTCAAATGCAGACAGTAATTTGTGTTGGGTTGTAGATGTCTTCTTCCAAAACTGGGCATGTATACTTCTATTCAAAAGTTCATTCTTCTGCTTGATCATTTTGTATTTGTCAAAAATGTTTGATTCTGTTGGCTCATGAGAGGACTCAGCTAATAGTGTAGTATATGCTTTCTTCTTGGAGGAGGATGTGGATACTATGTGATGATTGCTTGAGAATGTTGAGGAATGTGGTCCCTCCATGACTATGGTGGACTGTGTCTCTCCTTCTCTAAATTTGGCTGGTGTGTGGCTAGCTTTAGGCCTCTTCCTATAAAATTGGAAATCTTCATCTGACACCTCTGTGACTAAAGGTGAAACCTCTTTCCTAGCTCTCTTTTTTGTTTGCACCTGAGGGGTGTTGGTATGTGAAGTGTTGACAGGGAAAGGTTGTTCTTCAGTCTCTAGCAATGTATTTTCCTGCCAGTCTGTTTGATTCATAAAATTTTCTATTTCAATCTTTGGCACATGAGCATAAGAAGAAGTCTTTTGTTTGAGCTTGATTTCTGATATAATGCCAAAGGGGTCATAATTCCATGATAAGCTCAGACTGAAATTCATCTGTTTCAAGAGGTTTTTGGCCTCTTCTCCTACAACTTTGTTGTTGCATATGAAAGAACCAATTTGTCTCTTGATCTTAAGTTGTTGTTTCTTCTTAAATGATACAAAGTGTATGTCATTAGACTTTATCATCTGCCTGATGTATTCCAATGTGAAGATTCTGACAAGGAGGTATTTTGGCAGTTTGTATGGTGGCAGTTCACACCCATACACTATGATCTCGGTATGGTTCTAGTAAAGATACCAGACCCCTTTTTTGGCCAAGTCTAATAGATGAAGAATTCTCTTGACCTCCTCATTTATCCTTGGTTCCATTTTGCTGCCGAGCATGCACACCACTGGATGGTAAAATTGATCAATGATGTGTTTGAAGCTGAACTTAGTGGAATTCTTCCTCACTGGTGATTTCCAAGAAGTCACTGATTGAGGATTCTCGTCCTGATCCAATCTCTCGAGAGCATAGTAGAATATGTCTTCCTGGAAGAAAAGGAACATGTACACCATCACTAAGGAGTACCTGAACATTCCCTTTGTTGAGAACTTGAATAGTTTTTCATGTATATTGTCATCCAGGAATTGACTGTAATCGAACTAGACTGTAGCTTTCTCCTTTGTGGAGAAGATGGATAGAAAACCCAGGATAGATTTGTCTACCCATTCATCAGAAAAATAACCTAATAGGAAATAGAGGGTGGAAATTATTTGGTTGTCTCTAACTGAGAAAATGGAAGATGGAGAGGGAGGGTTTTTCTTAGTCAACTGTGCATCTTCTGGTAGGAAGATTTAGAATATTTAGGCTCTTTGAGGAAAAGAAATTTTATGATAGAGGTCGTTCAGGATTTCAATGGAAAAAGGATTGGCAGAATCAGTTCTGGGGATTTGTAGCATTTGGTTTATTGATTCAAGGGTAATGGTAAACAAAGTTTCACCAGACAAAGACACGATGGCCCTTTAGCCGAGAAGGTAATGGGATTGACACTTAAGGGCGAACTCTGGGAAATGGTAGGTCTGGGGAAACATGTATAATGGTAGATTGGACTCACAGAGTCTGATCTCATCACTATGGTCTAAGAAAATGTCTTTTAGCCAGAAGTGTAATTCGAAGAAATCGAATTCACACTTCAGCTTTGAAACTTTGTAATCTTTATCAGCCAGGGGAGCGCGGTCCAGGTCGATGGGAGGAGGAAGAAACAATTTTTTGGTTGTTTCAGCAGATTTGGTTTTGGGCGCCATAACTAACGGAGATATGAAGGTGGAAATAGTATTGACTGCAATTACCCGGTTTAATGGCACCTGTTGACGGTGTGCCTGGTGGTGGTTAGCTTGAAAACTAGAAACGACGTTGTGTCGATTGTGACTGGATTGGTGAACAGTATGGTAATGGTGAAGAAACAGAGTTAAATGGTGTAAGGGGGTGTCCGTTATGGCGCGGGTGGTGACTAGACGAGTAACGATCGCGGGGGATGGAATTGATTGGCCAACGGGTACATGAGTGTGACGTGGATGGAATTGATTGTCCAATAGGTAGATGAGTGTGACGTGTGACAGGGTAGTGGGGTACGGTGGCGAAGTGAAGTGGGCGGTATTGTATGAGCAGTTAGGTAGGTTCCCCGAGGAGGGGATAGGTGGTAAGAGGAATTGAGTGGGGGGGTTGGTAAGATATGGATCCGACACATTGCACGAGGCATGCTCTAGGAAAACCACTCTCCCAGACCCCTCACCCCACTGTTAAAGGAAGAAAGGTCGGGGGGGTCTAAAAATCATTGTCGGCCATTGATCTAAGCGCAACTTGATCAACCATTGATAACTGTGCACTTTTAGCCGTGTGACGACAAAAGTCATATCTCGATATAACTTAGGATAAAAATCATTTTGTGGGTAGTGTTATCTTCCCCTTCTTTATATTTTCACCAAGGGGTCATTTCCAAAGGTAAATACATCAAATTAACTCAAAATAAAAGATATTTTCAACAATTTTTTGAAAATATTTATTGAAATAAACCATGCTAACCTAACTCCTAATCTAATCACCTAACACATTAATCCAGCTTAAACTGTTGGATCAATAATTACTTTAACCTAATATATTTGGCCAAGATTAGACTGTTTGGCCAAATTTATTCACTAACCTATCTAATTTGGCCAAGTTTACACTATTTGGCCAAATTTATTCACTATCCTATAAACATAAATTTAAAAGGTTTGATCATGATTAGGTAGTATGAGTCAAACCAAGTTTATTTTGATGGGGTTTTATATTTTCTTTTTTCTTTTTATTTTTATACCCTCTTTTGATTTTTTATATTCTTTTCTTTTCTTTTCTTTTCTTTTCTTTTCTTTTCTTTTTCTTTTCTTTTTCTTTTTATTTTTTTTTATTTTGTAAATCATTTGCAGAATAAAATATTATTTACAATATAATACAACTAGAGCAAGAGATTATAATCACCAGGTGATCCTATGAAATATAGGGTTAAAATAGGACCGAGCCAATATGGTCGTTCTCAGGACAACCAGTCTAAGCCGCAACACAAGAAGGGAAATGAGAAGACGAAGAAGGACACGGGAAAATGGTGTGAGTGCCATAAAATCCCTTGGCACGACGCTGAATAATTTTTCTCTAAGCAGTCACTAGTGGTCAAGCTCAAGGCTTACAAGTCAGAGGTCGATTCTAATTCTGAATCAAATCCCGAAGGAGGGAAGCGGATTATCAATTTTGAACCAAGTTCCACTATCGCTACCACCAAATTTCGTCCAAGCGAACCAGAAGAACCAGAGGAAGGGGAACCCCTCTTTCACTCACAGATGTGGGTCAAGGGGGATCCGCTACATTTCATTGTCGATAGTGGAAGTTAGAAGAACCTGATTTCAGCAGAGGTCATCAAGCGACTGGACCTGCCAATGACACCACACCCACAACCCTACACCATCGGCTAGCTTCGCCAAGAAAGAGATCTCCATGTCAGAGGTATTGTGTGATATGTATCCCATTGAATTTTGTGATGTTATTTTAGGACAACCATATTTGTGGAAGCATCATGTTGTGTATGAGTCTAGACCCCGCAGTGTTTTTATTACTTTGGGTAGACAATTGTACAGGATACCAGAGGTAGTGTCTCCTACCGTTGTTTCTTTAATCTCTACTAAGAAATGCAGTAAGGTCATTCCATAGACCGGGAAGTTCATCTTCTTTGTTATCCTTGATCACAGTAAGCAGAAGGTCACTGCCACATCCCTGGCCTCTACATAGAGCCTCTCTTTGCAGCAAAAGAAAGTGGACAAGATCGTGGAAGAATACAGAGACATCTTCTCCTCGCCCACTGGGGTACCGACGCATTGCCAAGTCAAGCATCCAATTGATCTAACCCCTGGTGCACCTCTACCTAATGTATCAATCTATCGTCGCTCACTAATGGAGAATGACGAAATCATGCATCAAATCCAAGAGCTTCTTCAAAAGGGGCACATCAGACCCATCTCCTCCCCTTGTGGAAGCCCGATTGTACTGGTAAAGAAGAAGGACGGGACTTGGCAACTCTGCATTGATTACAGAGCCTTAAACAAAATCACAGTTAGGAACCAGTACCCAATTCCTAGGATTGATTACCTTCTTGACCAAATCAAGGGGGGAAATTTCTTCAGCAAGATTGACCTAAAGTCTAGATACCACCAGGTTCCCATCGAACCAACTAATGTATGGAAGACAACCTTCAAATCTAAATAAGGTTTCTTCAAATGCCTGGTCATGCCCTTCGGCTTAACAAATTCACCAGTCACTTTCATGAGGTTGATGGATGATGTATTGAGACCCTTCACCAACTCCTTTGTGGTGATATATTTTGATGACATCCTCATCTTCAACAGAACTTGGAAGGAGCACATGCAGCATATTCAGCAGTTTTTGAGCACTCTGTCGTAGCACAAGTTATATGCCAACTTGGAAAAATGATCTTTTGGCATGAGCAGGGTCCAATACTTGGGCTACATTGATGAGAATGAGGTACATGTTTATCCAGCTAATATCCAAGTCATTCGTGATTGGCCAACTTCTCTCGACAGTTCATGTTGGGATTATCCCATATTGCATGGGCCCTCATCCAGGTGACCAAGGGCGGTGGCAGGGAAAATTTTGTGTGGGGGAAGGAACAACAAAGAGCAATCGATGAGCTGAAGCATCGCTTCTGCTCAGCTCCAGTAATACCCTTTCCCGATCTGTGGCAACTGTTCGAGATTGATACTGATGCATCTGACTATGTTGTAGGTGAAGTCCTCACGCAACACGATCATTCGGTGGCATACCATGGTGAGACACTCTCAGATACTGTCCGAAAATACCCCACCTATGACAAGGAAATGTATTCCATTGTGCAAGAATTTCGTCAATGGAAACATTACATTCTAGGAAAGGAGACGATCATCCACATTGATCATAAGCCCCTGTAGTTCATACAGACATGGGGGAAATCGCAGATCGATCTCCATCAAAAGTGTTCCACCTACTTGCAGCAGTTTCATCTCAACATCAAGTATAATACAGGGATGTCAAATCATGTTGTCGACTGCCTCAGTCAACCTCCTTTGGATGCACTCACCACTATGCTCCATTCCTGTGGACATGAGGCATCTAAGTGTCCCCAACTTTATCAGCAAGATTTGGACTTCGCCACCACCTATCAGCTATTGGGAACAGGCGCGACTGTCGCCAATTTTCACATTCAGGGTGGACTATTATGCCATCTAGGTCATCTCTATGTTCCTACAAGTGAGCGTGCAAATCTGATTTGGGAAGCCCACTACAGTTGGGTGGCAGGACACTTTGGCGCGGAGAAAAATGTGTGCGTTCTTCATAAACATTTTTATTGGCCAAAACTTCGACATGAAATTAGCAAGTATATCAAATATTTCATTGTTTGTGCCATTGCCAATCCTGCCATCAAGAAGCAAGGATTATACACCCCTCTTCCTACTCCCGAGCAGCCTTGGGAATCCATCTCCATGGATTACATGTCTAGCCTTTTGTCCACCAAGCACAAAAATAATTGTGTCTTTGTGGTCGTTGATCGGTTTTCAAATATGGCCATCCTCACCGCCTGCAAGAAGAATATCACAGCGGAAAATACTTCCAAGATCTTCTTCGAATGAGTGTGGGTCCATTTTGCGATACCACAGACCATCATCTCCGACTGGGACAGCAGGTTCCTCATCACATTTTGGTCGAGTCTCCGGTCATTGTTGGACACCAATCTCACTAAATCCACTTCTTTCCACCCCCAAACAGATGCCCAAACAGAGGTCGCCAATCGGATGATTGTGCACATCCTGCACATGTACAACTCTAAACATCCACATACATGGGATGAGAGTCTCCCCTATGTTCAGCACAGTTACAATAAGGCTCTCCATAGCTCCACCGGACACAGCCCATTTCAGGTGGGACTAGGATTCCAACCCTTGGGTCCCATTGATGTTGCACTACCTCTTTCCACCACACAGACAGACTCTTCCCATGTTCATTTTGAGACCGACAAAGCCACCAGATTCATTGAGCGGATTCAGTACATCCGCCAACAGGTCCAGGAGATTTTGCATAAATCCAATTCTAAGTACAAGCAATGCCATGATCAACACGAGGTACCGTACCAGTTTTAGTTTGGTGACAAATTATGGTTACATTTGCAGAAGGAGTGTCCCACAGGGACCCATCGGAAGCTTCGCCCACTTCGCTATGGGCCTTACACTATCACCAAGGTTGTGGGTAGCAATGCTTTTGATCTCAACACTCCACCCTTCCTTGGCATGCACCCAGTGTTCAATGTGGACCTCCTTCGACCATATTTTCCACCGTTATTAGACACCTCAGAGATCGTAGAACAGCTGACACCAATAGAGCTCAACCAGAACTGCATGGAACAAGCCTCCACTGATCAAATAGTGGAAACATAGGTCAAGGGCACTCGCTAGCAGTGGATCCATCTTTATCGAGTTGTCAAGGCAAGGTAGCTCCTACACCAAGGAAAGTGTCTCACTCGGGGCCAAATCCAGCAGAAGTTTCCTCACCTGATGGGGGAACTCAATGAAATGGAGACCATTGTTCCCTAATGGGGGAGGATTGATCCAAGTGGATATTGGTGGCCACCCACCTATTCCAACTGGCTCCTCTTGTTCGTTTTTAGTTTAGCGTGTTCTTTTGTACTTCTTTGTAATTATGGGTTATACACTTTTGGGGTTGTCTGAAGCCCTACACATCTTTCGGGTGGATACTAGTGGCCTCTCACCTAATCCAATTGGCTTATTTTGTATGTTTTTGTGTCAACACATCTTGTTGTACTTCCAGGGCCATTTTGGAGGCCTAAACAATGTTTTTTTGGCTCGCCACCATCAAACTGTAAACATGGTCAAAGTTTGATGGTGAAATGTGTAGCTCTCTTAAATACCTTTCCAATGGGCTATCACTTGCCTAAAACGGAGGTCGTATGCAAAAGTTACGACCCCAAGAAATTGAGGTACCAACTTACCCATAGGGGCCCACATGACTTTTCACGTTTCACCTCCTAGGGTTAGGTTTTTGAATGTCTCGGGTTTTGGAATTCATGAGTAATATCAAAAAGGCCTATGGAGCCTCATTGTAATTTTTATTCTCATACATATGCACATAGCAGCCACATCTCTTCTCAGAGATAGCTACCACCATTCGAGCAAGTGTTTCAGTTCTGCAGTTTTATTGTTTCAGCCTATTTTCATTTATTCAATAGAAGATATTGTTCACTAGATATCTTTGTTATTATTCATATCTTTGTGTTTATTATATTCAGTATGTTAATCAGTTCGTTCCTCTCCTAAATCTAGATCATCACCACTAATGAAGTCATAGGTCATACGAAGGATGTTGTCACACTAGTAAATACAAAAACATCAGATATCATCATGACAACTCAAGTAAATCACAACAATAATAAACCATAGATTAAGAGAGATAAATTTACCATGCATCCAAATATCTATGTGCATTGAAGTCAACAATAAAGAAGATTGTATCCAAAATCTTATCATCGGAGAGTTTCAAAAAGAATCCACCTTGGATGGATTAATTATTTTTTGATGCGCCAATATTTTTCAAGACTTTGAACATCATATCACCTCATGTCTTCAAATTTATCTAATCAATGGAAGTTACAAAATATTGTTCATTCTATCATAAGAGTTTATCATTCCCTATGCTTTGAGAACAAAACATTTTTAAGGAGGGAAGACTTGCAATATACCTAAAGTATATTACATTTATTATCATGTAATATTAGTTATAAGTCAATTGTTATGTAATATGGGCATTACAATGTAATAATGATAAATCATGGCAATGATAACTCTATGTAATTATGATAATCCATGACCTTTTCCAAGGACTCGACTTGTCATCCCTATGTGTATTTGTATGCATGTCATTGTATCTCATATCAGATCAATGGATAATAAATATTAATTATTGATTCCTCGTGGAATATATGGATTCGTCCATGTTATTGTGGATGTTAAGGTGAAGTAACCAATAGGTTTTCTTCAGTTCATATGAAATTATCAACTCTATCCATCTACCAAAGGCATGTTACAGATGGTGAGACCATAGCTCACAAGTTCAAATTTAGTCAATTCCCTCAATATTACCAACAGTGATAATCGTTGGTGATTGAACTTCTCTCCATCTAGATATTCCAAGGAAGAATGGGGAATATCACAAGGTTTTCCTTGAAAAAAATTATTATCAACTACATTCTTAGTATTGAAACCTATAGCAGCAAGTTGTAAGTGCAGTATTAACATTTCTGAACATTTTTTATGAAGAACTTGTGTGCATTGATGTGATCAATGTTCTCTATTAAAAAAGTGTATGGTGTTATATAACTTGGGAAGGTTGTGCAAGCCTTATAGCTTGCATGGGTAATAATGTTTAGGTTTGTTGGGTATGTTTATCAAAGCAAGTGACACATGATAAGCCTTTTCCCATGAAATGGTGGTGTGCAATTGAAGAGCTTTGGTGTGCCAATTTGAAATTAATAATCGATCTCTTAAATAAATAAATTTAAAAAAATGAATAATACCTCGTGAAAGTTGGAAAGTGATTCTCTATGTGGTAGGGAATAAGTCAAATATTTTGAAGAGTATGGATTTGTTTGCTTAGTCTAATGCAAGCATGGTTGAATCAAGTAGAAGGATGGGACCTTAAAAGAGAGCAATTGTAGCGTTTGAAGTCAAATTTGACGACCCTTTTAGGTCAAACAAGTGGTTTGGTCCTTCATATAGCAGGAGTTTCATTATCCCATTTCATTTGATGTTGGGTCTCATATGCCAAAAAACATTGTAGTTATTGTGAATATGATGTATCATGGTGTGTGTGACTTTGGAAAACGATTAGGAAAGGGATGAAAGAAATGAGAGAAAACAAACCAAATTCAAAAAAAATGATAGCCTAACTCATGAAATTGATTGTGATGATTAAGGTGGCATATAAGAATGGATAGTAGGATGAAGCCCTCATGTACAATGTACAAGATTAAAAATCTAAAAGCCACTAAAAATAATTCATCAAATTGTAGTTGGATGGTAAGGAAAAGATTAAGAAGAAATAAAGAGAATAGCATGGCTATGTCAATCGATCAAAAATGTAGAAAAAAAATTATAAAGAAATGGAATATCATCTATAAATATATTATATAAGGATTTGAACCTTATTAATGTTTTACTTGAATCTTCTACAATATGTAGATAAAAAGTTTAAATTTTGAAAAAACATAATATAATTTTATTTTTAACAAAATAAATGTTAATAAAAGCAAAAGAGGACAAGCTCTAATAACTTTAGACACATTAGATATTTTTAAGATATGATAATAAGAGAATGGCAATTTTCAATAAACAATTATGGTGTTAGCTTATGAATAACATGTTATGTAAACCCTTACCACAGTAGAAAAATTTTCATAATCAAATTCTATTTGGTTTAACTTTTATAGAAATCAGTCAATTTTTTTTAGAGGAGCAACTTGTACATTCCTTCACAATCAAGGCATTTTTCTTTTGTTACAAGCTTATTCATTGATTATAAAAATAATATTTCTTAAATGATTGAAATTTACAAGTCAAATATAATCAAATATGTAAAGTTAATTCAAATTCGTATGATGACAAAAAATAGCAAAAGCCAATTACCAAGTTTACATTAAACCTTTATAAAAATAAATAAATAAAACTGAATTACAAAATACACTAAAGCAACTCATATTATAAATAATCACTAAAAACACTCAAAAATACATTCTCCTCATTAAATAAATTAACACAGCATAGACATTCATCCTATAAATACACTTTTTGCATAATAGCTCCGCAAACCCTTTCAAATGATACCCATACTAGATATTCATAACATAACATAATGAGAGTTGTTTCCAATCATCTTAAATATAAATAAAATGCACTAAAATATCATTTTTTTTAATGAAAATATGTGAAATCAACTATACATAATAAGCAATGTTGGAAACAGTTAAATGGCAATAGTGAAAATGTAAGACATTTTAACTATCATTTACAAGTGATCTTTTTTTAATAGAATATATGAAAAAATAGATTAATGTTTTTCCCAGCATCAATTTGCCAATCAACTATTTTGCTAAAACGTTATTATCGATTTGTTAATAGGTCCATAAATCCCAACCACTTGCTTGATAAAGATTAGGCTATTATATTTTATGAGTGATTACTTGTTGAGTTGTTTTTACATTAACATATTGTCCAATTGAAATGACTGCTGCTTTTAGAAGACAAGTTCATCTTGAAATAGACAATACAGTCCACCATTCACTTATACAAAAAATTATATTCAGAGTTCTCAAATCGAGGATTCAATTGGTATCTTTGTATGGATTCATTGGTGAATAAAATCGAGCTCCCATGAAATTCAAAATATTATTGATTAACTTGTGTTTAACAACTCAAAGATGGTCTATATGGTGATGTATATAATAATCTATATCTATCATAGAATTGCTAGGAGTGGGAATATTGTAAAATAGTTTCAAAAGCATATATATATATCATTCCAAAGAGTTGCATCCAAGATTTCTAACCTTATGCCCTCTCAGAAAAGCTAATAACATTTAAATAGTTAGCAAGTTTTGAAATGATGATGTATCATAGTAACAACTAGGCTTTTGGAGATAATTGCGCTCTGCCATAACAAGAATTTTTTACATGTATTGAGACAGAAACATGCATTCTTAGAGAGCCTTCAAACTCTACTAGACAACTGTTTATTTAAAAAGTCACATGGACTTTTATCATTGTGGTTTTCAAATCATATAAGCCTTTTATTCTTGTTGGGTACTATATACTTGGAATGGGGAGTAGTCATAGTGGCAATAACAGTTCTAGACAGTAGCACAAAGGCTAGCTCATATATGTTCATCTTACCTGTGTTTATGTGCATAGGAGGGTGACATAGTTGGCATTTTATTATCTGGGTGCCTCTTACAAGTTTCCACTATGTTGTTGTCAGCTTGCAAGATACCTTTGTTGTTCACAACTTTACCTTCTTTGTTGGCTATGAAAAATAGAATATCTAATATTATTTTTGTTAATATCAATGATGGCTCTGAATTAGTTTGGAGATCTGATAAAGCCAATAGTTGCAGCAAGTTCAATTTCTAAGGACATAACATATTAAAACCCACTAAGTCATAATATATTATAATATATTGAAAGATCTAATAAAATAACTAAGATTGATTTTATTGATCGAAATAACATATTCACACGAAGAGAGCAAAGATCAAAATACCAAGGATCACCGACTTAGAAGTTACCTTGAAATAAAGCCAGCTATCAAGAAAATTACTTCTAGATTCTACTATTTATTATGGCTCCATCATATTTTGATAGATGATCATTACTTTCATTCTAGTCAAAACTCAATGATCCACATTCTACTCGGTTGTATTTCCATTTGTTTATCAAACAACAACATGAACAGGGTGGGAAGCAAGGAATTTAATAGTGGAAATTAAGTCTTTGTTGAAATAATAAATTTTTACCAAATTATTTTTATTTATTGGATTTGTTAATATTGGATTTGTTGAGTGCCTTAGATTTGGCACTAAGTCAGTAAACTGATGCAGCAATGACAGTTTGTTGAGTGCCTTTTAGATTTGGCACATGGTTGTATGTCTATTATTCAGGGATAGATGGTTGAATAGAGTTAGAACAAGTTGTTTTTATACAGGTACATGCAGAGGACACATCATAGGTACACATAGAGCGGTGATACAGTGACAATAGTTGCCCCATACTTACAGTTGCACCGCGGTGTTCAGAGTATGGGAGGTTGAAGACCCCCAAGGGGTGTGATTGTTGATGATTGCAACTATGTGAGACATTCTCCAGCTTACAAACCTATGAGATGTGGATCATTGCAGCTATGTGAGTCTTTCTCTCAGCTTACAAACCTAAGAGAAAGCCCCTAAGAAGGGTACATGGTTCCTGCCTGAGACTGAGTTGGAACGTAGAGATGACCTCCTCCATTCAGATAGTTGAGAAGAACCCCAGATGATTATTCAGTGGGAAAGGCGATCTGTTGAGTTAGACATGCATGTGGCTGAGCACAAGGTGAACGTGTGAAACCCCAAAGTGTTGGGTGCATCGTCATGTGAACAAAAATGAAGATGATGTATTAGCCTCCTTTGAGGAGCAGAGTTGACGAGAAAACTCCAGATGACTCTCTTGTGTGAGGCAGTGGGAAAGAAGATCTGTAGAGTGGACGTGCCTGTGGAAAAGCACAGGTGAACGTGTGAAGATCTGGTTCTCATGTGTAATGCAGTGAGCCAGAGATATGGGCATCCCTATGGATGTGCCCCTAGTGGATGAGCACTAGTGGGCATCCACTAGTGCTCATCATTTGCTATATTGTACAAGAGTCAAACATGCCTGTAACCCTAATTGTAATGTAACTAATTGTAATGTAAAGGGTACAGGTCAGCCCTACCTTAATGTAACTGGTAATTAATATGGTTAATATTAATTATATAAGTAAAGGTAAAATCCTCTTTGAGGAAACATATCTTTCATGTGAGTTTGGAAATTTCAGCAAGTACACTTCTTTGGAAAAAGGTGTGCACCTATCTTGGGCGCTAGAGTTCTAGGGTTTGAGCACCCTCTTGTGTGCTAGGGTTTATCTTGGTGGTGAAGGTCTTTCTCTTTAAGAATATAGCAAAGGATTTGGTTGGGTTTTCTTCCCTTGTTGAGAAGGGTTTCCCACGATACTTCTTGTGTTCTTATGCACGGTGCTTATTCTTGTGATCTTGGTTGTTGCAACATTTATGGTTATGGTTAAATGCTAAAATGGAATGAACTTCATGCTTAACCCAGCTTATTGAAAAATCAACAGTGATCAAGGTGGGTTTGCAATGTCATCTATTTGCATGATTTGACCACAATTTTGGACACTGTTTGGAGAGATATGCATGAGGTTATGTTTTTAGGAAAATCTGAGTTGTTATTTTTATTAATTTCTAATTTTATCAGTTGTTATTTTTAGCAGTTTTTGGAGAGTGACCCAATTGCATATTTGATTTCGTATTTGAGGACCCAATTGGAGGATTTGCCTAAGGTATGAATTTCATTGGATTCTGTGAACAAGCTATTTTTAGTAGTTGGGGACCCAATTGGAGGATTTGCCTAAGGTATGAATTTCATTGGATTCTGTGAACAAGCTATTTTTAGTAGTTGGGGACCCAATATGACTAGTAGCATCAACGTTTGATTTCAGGCCATTCAAAGCACTTTGAATTTTCAGAGATTGGTTGCATTTTGGCATGGTCTATATTTATCTTGGTGAGCCCACATGGAGATATTGGTTATTTTTAGACAAATGTTAAGCCCTCGTAAGGATTTCATATGACCTTGATTGGTGCAACTTCTTTGATGATCTCTTATTTGACCTTGGGTTGACCTTTGACCTTGTATTGGAGCAACCTAAAAGCCACGGGCCTTGCTATTTTTGTCCTTGAGAAAGTTCCCCTTGCCTTTGTTATTTTTGTCCCTGAGGGAGTTTACCTTGCTTAGAGATAAGTTGTCTATTTTCATATATTATTTTTTCCTAGAAATTAACTTATCCACTTTGTTATTTATGTCTTATTATCTCCTAAAAATAATCCTATCCACATATCCACATTGTTATTTTGAAAACCTTGAACCATGATTCTACATTATCCTTATTGACTTTTTTTAATGTATTTTATCATGTGAGTGTGAAACATTCCTTACTATTTTTAAATTGTTATTTCCTGTGATTAAAGGTTTATCTATTAACCTATTTTTTTAGGAAGTTACATGAACCATCGATGATTAGAATTATTTTTGGAAGTGACTTTTCTTAAAAAAAATTTCCTTTGCTTTGAATGATTGGAGGATTTTTTCACACCACATATTTTCACCCATGCACGTTATCCTTAGCTTTAGTATGTGGTCTCAAAGAGTTTCAGCATAATCTGTGGTGGAAAGTCTTTTGAGTTATTATTGCATGCAGTGATTATTGGAAAGCAAGTTCACTATCTTTAGAGAGGATTGTTCTTATCCTTTTTTTCCTTCTTTTATCATTCTAGCTCTATATATTGTATCAAGTAAGGATAATAGGGATTTGATTTTATTGTGTGAAATTTTGAACTTTTCTCTTGTGTTCACCCTTCTCATTTTCTTCTTCTCAAAGAAATTTTGAGATTGATTTTTTGTGTGGAGAATCTATGGTGGTGAATGGTTGTATCATGGTTGTTACTATTCCATTTACCAAAGATGAATTGTACGTTTCGAATATTGTTGTCCAAAATTGTTTGTTTGTTTGGTAACTTTTGGTAATAATGACAGTTTTCTTAAATACTATTACCGTTTTTTTTACCATTTTTTAATGTGTGAAACTTTTAATTTCTTAGGCTTTCATGTGTTACTAATCTTGATATTTACGGAGTTTGTACGGAGTTTGTCTAATTGGTCCTTATTCACTTTCGCATATTGTAATTTTAATTTTGTGACAAAAATATAAATAAATTTTATGTTTTTCTCAAATTTGGTGCCTTAAAATCATAAAATAAAATATTTAAAAATGGAATTTAATTCACTATAGTGATAAATTATCGCTGTAATTTTTATTTTGTGCATCTACATTAGCAGATTTCACTAGGACAGTGATAAATTATTGCTGCAATTTTTGTTATTTTTGTTTTGTGCATTTAAACTAGCAGATTTCCGTCATAGTTGCATTGTAGTGTGCCCATCATTAAATTAATTGTATGCATAGGTTTCTGTGCCATTATCAAATTTACAGTTTGCTGTAAATTTTGTTTTGTTGATTTGTTGGGCATTTTATAGTATAATTGCATTCAATTTCATCTTCTGAATTATTGGTACTTGCATTGTATCATTTTCTATGTGAATTTCCAAGTCATTTAATCACTTCTCATTGTTTTTCATTTATTCACATAGATATACTTAGGATGGCAAGTTGGCAATTGATTTGTTGCATCATAGTTTGATTTTTAGAGTCATCTAGGGATCCCCATGTGGTTAACAAGCTCTAACTCAAAGTGGCGAAATAATAAATGGTGACAGCGTTCTATTTTCATTTATCTTGAAACTAAACGGTTTCAAGTGAGACATTTTAGATTGTTGGAAAGCGAGCCAGGCTTATTGGTACTACATTGGTGAGTATTGTGTTTTATTACAGATTTTGTACTCATCTGGCAAATCCATTGGATTTAGGATTCAGCTTGTTTGACAGCTATTATTGCATATAGACCATACATATTCAGGGATCATATTACTTGGATTGATGGCACTATCAAAAGAAGAAAGACGAGCTAAAGATCATTGGAAGTTTCATCCATTAAACTTTGATGCCATTTATGGGTATCCTAATCTGCTTTTGAATGATAAAAGAGAGTGGCGGAATTACTTTCCATGTTATGAAGATTTGCAAGGTGAATCAGTTTATCAACATCTCATAAATTTGGATGGGTTTGTTGACCATTCTGATGTGAGACATGAAGGTGGGTTGATGAAATTGTTCTTGAGGTCCTTGATTCATGATGTTGTGGGTTGGTTCATTTATGGTTTATATCCAATTTCTATTACGTCTTGGGAAGCACTAGAGTTAGAGTTCATACATAGGGTCAGGGCCTTATGAAGATGATGATGTTTCTAAAGATTATGTTCATTTTGATGATGATGTTCATTATTTTTATTATTCATGGGATGATTATTTGGATGGTGAGGTTGTTTCAACTACCCATTTCTTCTTCCCTTGTTGAAAGAGAATTGACTGAAATTATTAAGGATGAAGTGCTTTGTGAGATCCTTATTATGAATAAAGGTGTTTCTCTTCTTTGTGATGATTTATTTGATTATGAGCACACTCTAGTGTTTGAGTGATCTAGGTGGATATCGGTGGCCACCCACCTTTTCCAAATGGCTCAACACAGTTTTCTGAAATTTTGGTAATTTACTGTTTTTAGCAGTTTTTCACTTACGGAGCCGTTTTGAGGCCCTAAACGATGTTTTTTGGGGAAAAGGGGGGTAAATATAGAATTTTCTTCGATAGTTTCTCCAAAATGAATCTCCTCGACGATACCTTTCCAACGGGCTATCATACACCTAAAACGGAGATCGTATGCAAAAGTTATGACCCCGGAAAGTTGATGTACTAACTTGCCCAAATGGGACCCACATGACTTTTGGCACTTCATCTCCTAGGGTTAGGTTTTTGGATGTCTAGGGTTTTTGACATTCCTCTTTATTGTAAAAAGGCCTTCAGAGCCTCATTGTAATCATCTTCTTGCGAATGAGCGCAGCCGTCACATCTCTTCTCAAAGATAAGCCACCACCATTCCAGCAAGCTTGTTTCTGTTGCATTTTACAGTTTCAGCTTATTTCCTTATTGAATAGAAAACCAATTTTATTGTATCTCTGTTATTTTGTGTTAAGCACCTGTTAATAATCCGCAGTCATTTAGTTATGCTCATAAAATCTGGATCAGTGGTATTCGAGCGGTCTACTCCTTGTCATCTTAATGCATGTCCCCAACGAGGTCGAAGTACAAAGAGTTGGGTCTCAAGCTTGTTTCTCTTGAGGACAAAATCTCTCGCATGCCCAAGCGAACTCTCATGGCAAGAGAAAAGAAAGATGACGGGACAGGAGATCATTTAAAATTGTTGATTGAGGAAGCCCTCACGCAACAAAGGAACGAGATGATGGATAGTTTCGTGCAAATCCTTCGACGGCTACCAACAGGCGATGCATCTTCTTCGAGCGGAGGCCCCGCCCCCTTCAAGGTACAAATAAACTTTTATATTCCTATATTTGAAGGTCAGATAGACGCAAATGTTGTAGACAAGTGGTTGAATCTACTAGAAGGGTATTTTTATGTCCATAAACTTTCGAATAGAGAAAATATTACTTTTGCGCTCCTCAAAGTCGTTCCCCTGTCAAAGATTGGTGCAAAACTTTCTGTGAGCAAAAGGAAACAGAGGAACCCTCATTATTTACAGTCATAGCCACCTGGGAATCCTTCAGGGATGTTATTAAGGAACAATACTACCCTATCGGAAGTTATGACGAATTGTATACCAAATGGACCACACTGCGGCAAGAAAGAGACCAAGTAGTGTCAGATTTCACAAATATATTCCATACCTTGCGCACCAAGCTGGGTATCAAAGATTCGGAGCGACATCTAGTGCTCAAGTATCTCAGTGCTCTGCATAGATACATCCAGACCGAAATGGAATTTCTAGACATCTCATCCTTGGGTGTTGCCTATCGATATGCCGTCAAAATCAAGCAAAATCTCAAACAAAAGACGCGGCAATTTAGGCCTGGGAACCCCTCACAACAAAAGCCAGGAAAGGGCGGCCCCAACCCACAAAACAAAGGATAAAGAAAATATGGACAGTATCAGGACAATCAGTCCAAGCCGTAAGCAAAGAAGGACACCAGAAAGACAAAGAAAGATATCGGGAAGTGGTGTGACTTCCATAAGAGCCATTGGCATAACACTACTGATTGTCACTCAAAGTAGTCATTGGTGGTCGAAGTGAAATCCTCTGAATCAGATGCAGGTTCTGACTCTGAGCCAAAACCAGAAATGGGAAGACAGATCATTGACGCGGAACCCAGTGCCACCGCTGCTACCACCAAGCTCCAGTCTAGTGAACCAGACGAGCCAGAAGAAGGAGAGTGCCTCTTCCATTCACAGATGTGGGTAAAAGGTGTTAGAATATGAATGAATGTGCTCGTTTTACCATTGACAATATCGCTATTGTCACCCAACCATAGGCCGAAGCCACCCTCTGAGCACCTTAACCTTGATAGAGAATCACTCTGGAAGCAAACCCTAGGCTAGATATCCAAACAAAGGGTAGTGCACCTTTCACCAAGGATAGCACACCAACAAGAGCTAATCAGATAGTCCAAACCCTAATCAAGAGATAGTCCAAGCCAAACGTGATATGCTAGCTGCAGCAGCTGCAATAGCAGCTCTCCTCCAAACCTGCGGACAAAATGGAGCACTGCAGTGCGCACAAGCGCTACTCTGCAATTCTGAGACTGCCTTGCCAGAATGAAGATTAGCCTCTTGTATTTATAGTAAATCTAGCTAACTGCCTGGGTTGACTTCTCAATTTGGGTATCTGTCTGTTCAATATATATTATTTCTTTTGGCCGACTTCTTCTCTTGGAGGCTAATAACCTAATATGAGTTATCCTCTTGAGCCGACATGTCTTCTAGAGTTATTAGCCAACTCATTAGGGTTTCTTCTTACTTTTCGGAATATTCTATTCTCGTCAGGTTTACACGTGGAGGTAAATACCTCCCGCAACTACCATAATATCAACACTCCCTCCTAGCTAGGGAGGTATTACAGGTAATGGTCTTGAGCACAAATATACCATTCACCCGGTAGCATCAACATAGTTGTATAGACTATATCATGACTAGATCATGAGCACCATCATCACCATCAGTGTCATCAGTTGCATCATCTCTTAGAACCATACTCTATCTTAGTAATGATACTCACTCCACAGAGTGACACAGGATCCATTCTTCTAATCTAGAAGAGTAAATGTTCTGGACCATTTTTTGTCACCTAAATCTATGTTCATTGATCATCCATCTAGCCGATAATTATTTTCAACATTGTTGATAGTCTTCAAGTCAATTGGAACAATATCATTCAATAGAACACAATTCTGTCTATCCATAGTAGTACACAACTACAATCCAGTAGTACACTACCACACTAAGCACCACATAGATACTTGATCAAACAGTGGAACACATCCACCATAGTAGCATACATCTACTGTCTAGAAACATACGGTCTTCATAACAATCATCTAATATCAACCTGCACATAAACAATGTTATGATATAAAAATGAATCATCTGGGCCATTCTTCCACTCACATCTGTGAGATTTGGAAGCGCTGCCTTCAGAAGGCAAAACATCAATGATAAGATATCAAAACTATTATTCTCAAGCAAGGAAAAATAATTGTCCTGATTTTCTGATCCTGGACCATTCCCCACCATGGGCCATTCCTCTGACACTAAACAAAGTGTAACCTAGAGAGAATGAGTCTTCCCTAAGGAATGTTTGTCCCTGATTTTTGAACCTGGACCATTCCCCACCCTGGGCCATTCCTCTGGCACTAAACAAAGTGCAACCTGGAGAGAATGAATCTTCCCTAAGGAATGACTGTCTAGCCCATTTCCCATGTTAACCACAAGAGAAAATGATTTTCCTACACCAACCTCTAAAACGGACCATTCCTCATGTTAACCACAATGAGAAATCGTTGTCCGGCGAGGCGGGCCAGTCTTCTTGAGTAACCCTCAAGAAGAGAGACTGCCCTAGACCACTTCCCATGTTAACCACAATGGGAAGTCGTTGTCTATGGTACATCAGCAATCTGGACCATTTTCTGAATGGAAAAATGTCTATCCATCATAAATATCAATCCACTTTCCGAACTGAAAGAATCTGCTCATCCTAGACCATTTTTCGAACTGAAAAATGATTGTTTATCAATCAATAATACATCAGTGCTCCCTCCCAACCTAGGAGTCATCTCTTCCTTTTTCAATAAGGAAGTCATCTCCACGTGCTCCAGCTTGAGTATGCAAACTCTTTCATCTTGGACAAAAGATTTACCAAAATGTTTGTTTATCTGCTCATTTGTGGAGATATGTATTGGAGAACCAATTTCTCCTTTCTAGACTTCATCATGGATAATGTATTGCTTGATTTCAAATGTACTTCGGTCTTGAGCATTGGTTTTCTCTGAAGACTTCATGTAGCTCTGATCAATAAAGTATATCATTGTTGGAAAACTGGAACATATCCATGTGACACTTCTTCTGTCATCATGAGATCTGATCTTCTGAGTAATCATCTTGATACAATATCTTTATTATAGAAAATTTGCACCACGCTTCTACTATGCACTGGAGGTTCTCCACCAAGTTATCTTCTTCCATCTGCATACAAGGGTCTCTTTCTAGTATGCTTCAAAGTCTTGAGTTTGTTCTTCATATACTCTTTGTTCAATTGCTCTGGAGAACAGTCTTTGCATTCATCTGATGTAGAACTCCAACCCATGGATATTGTGGATGACATAAAGACTCATGTAGAGGTATGTCTAGTTTATTGGAACAAGTAATCATCATAGTCTTATCCCTCCATCTGGGAGAACCTCTAGTTTTGGATCTTGCAATGCTTGCATATATACACTATTCTTCATCACAACTTTCAGTTCCTCTATTGAGTTCATATCAAGTTGGTAATCTTGTGATTCTTAATACAGTGACTGGTTGTTCTGGTTTCTCTTTCTTTTTGGAATCTTCATGTTCTTCCTAATGTTTTTATTTAGCTCTTAGGTCCATGGAGTTTCTTATAGATTCCATTCCCTAAAGATTCCACTTCTTCCTTTCATTATAGAATCATGGATGTGGATGGACAACCAGGGATACTTTAAGGCTTCTCTTCAAAGAAGACTTCTTATGAGGTTGAACTGAACATGTACTATCTTTCATGGTTGCTACCATGGATATATACTTCATCATCTTCAATGCATCATAGAATTAGCTCCCTCCTAATCCTAGTGCATATAATCGGCTCCCTCCGTCTAACAAAGTCCACACTTTCCTCTACATCCTTATTGTCTTCTGCAATATATAAACGGCTCCTTCTGTCTAATAGATTCCACGCTTTTGTCTTATTGTCTTCTGCAAAACATCATAAGTCTTTCTCCAATTTCTTGATTGTTGAATTATTTCTGTCTTTTCTTCTTCTAAGTCTCTTCATGATTGATTCTGATTTCGGCTTTCCTTGTATAATGATAGCAGTTCTTATCTTGTTGTTCTTCCATAGGTATAGTTCTTCTTGGAACACATTATCTTTTGGGAGATAGATATACAAGATATGTATAGAGACGTTGAAAACAAGATATGTACAAGAACTAAGAAGATTATTGTTACCTTCAGAAGAAGAAGTCTCTTTCATCCTGCTTAGTCTTCTTTGTAGGTTTCTTTTCTTCGGCAACTGATGCTTCGTGTTTCTCCTTCCTTTTCTTTAGTCCAGGACAATGATTCTTGTAGTGACCATACTTTCGACTGTTGAAGCATTGTATTTCTGAAATATCTTTCTCTTGATTTGGCTTCCTCCTTGAACCAAACTTCCTTTTGTTCCTAAAATTCTTGAATCTTGTTGTGAAGGCTTGATCACCATACTTCTTTTGGGGTTTATCTTTTGCATTGATCCTAGATTCTTCTTGAGCATAGCAAGTCCAAAGTTCTTCAAATGTGGGATACTCCTTCCTTCTGTTCATGCTTGCGGAAAATGCATCCCATGTCTTGGGAAGACCATTGAGTACTATGTTTACCAATTCCTTCTCTGAAATGATCTCTTCAATAGCTTGTAGTTGATATCTTAACTAGGAGATCCTCAAAAAGTATGATGTTATGCTAACATCATCATTCATCTTCATGTCACAGAGCTCATTCTTTAGACTCATTATTTGTCCAATGTTTCTGACTGAGAAGAGGTTTGTTAGGGCATCGTACATCTTCTTCGATGAGTCAAGATGGGAGATGTAGGGTATCAAGTGATCTTTTATAAAGTCCACTATGATACTCATGGCATTGATGTCACCGTCTTTGAACTTCTCCATAACTGCAACGTTCTGTGATTCCTTCTCTTTTCCTTCTTCAAACTTTGGTTCCATGATCTTTCCTTTCACAATATCCAGCACTTTATTCTTGGCAAGGATGAGGTCAATCCTTGTCTTCCACGCTCTGAAGTTAGAAGCTCCGTCTAACTTGTTCTCTGACTTCATAGAGTAAGTCATGGCTGCTTTGACTTGGTCAACCCTAGCTCTGACCAGAAACTCAAACTTGATGTCTTGGCTTGCTCAGAGTATCAGGATATGCGCTAGGCTAGGGTGCATTGATCTGTTCGAAAATTAGGTCAATCCCTTCACTTAAGGTGCCTCAATGATAGGATTAGGGTTTATACAACTGCACCTGCTAGTAACCCTAGCGGCAGTGCTATGGTGACTTCTCCTGCTAGAAACCCTAGCGGCAATTATTCAACGAGCTCAATATCCTTACGGCTATGTTTCCTTCCAGCGAATAGACTAAATGAAGGAGGTGTGGGCCCATAACATGTTATAATATGAATGAATGTGCTCATTTTACCATTGACAATATCGCTATTGTCACCCAACCATAGGCCGAAGCCACCCGTCGAGCACCTTAACCTTGACAGAGAATCACTCTTGAAGCAAACCCTAGGCTAGATAGCCAAACAAAGGGTAGTGCACCTTTCACCAAGGATAGCGCACCAACAAGAGCTGATCAGATAGTCCAAACCCTAATCAAGAGATAGTCCAAGCCAAACGTGATCTACTAGTTGCAGCAGCTGCAATGGCAACTCTCCTCCAAACCTGAGCACAAAACTAGGCACTGCAGTGTGCACAAGTGTTGCTCTGCAATTCTGAGACTGCCTTGCTAGAATAAAGACTGGCCTCCTATATTTATAGTAAATCTGGCTAACTTCCTAGGCCGACTTATCATTCTGGGTATCTGTCTATTCAATATATATTATTTATTCTGGCCGACTTCTTCTCTTGGAGGATAATAACCTAATATAAGTTATCCTCCTGAGCCGACATGTCTTCTAGGGTTATTATCCAACTCATTAGGGTTTCTTCTTACTTCCCAGAATATTCTATTCTCGTCAAGTTTACACGTGGAGGTAAATACCTCCCGCAGCTACCATAATATCAACAAAAGGCACCCCGCTGCACTTCATCATTGATAGCGGTAGCCAGAAGAACCTCATCTCAATAGAGGTTGACAAGCAGTTGGCCCTGCCGACAATGCCACACCCACAACCCTACACCATTGGATGGCTCCGCCAAGGAAGCAATCTTCGTGTCAGCCAACAATGTCGAATGTTGTACGACATCAAGCCCTTCAAAGACGAGGTATTGTGTGATGTTGCTCCTCTCGAAGTTTGTGATGTTATTTTGGGCCAACCTTATTTATGGAAACGTCATGATGTGTATGAGTCTAGGCCTCGTAGTTCTATTATTACTTTGAACAGGAAATTGTACAGGATACCCGAGGCATTCCCACCTAGTGTTATTTCCTTGATCTCTGCTAAGCAATGCAGGAAGGTCATCTCTCAGACGGGGAAGTTTGTCTTCTTCGTGATTCGCTCTCAGAATAAGTGAAAGATCACAGCCACATCCAGGGTCTCTATAGCCAACCTCTCCACACAGCAGAAGCAAGTAGATAAGGTCATGGAAGAATACTCGGATATCTTCTCCTCACCTACCGGGGTAACTCTGCACTGTCAGGTCAAGCACCCCATCGATCTGACCCCGGGCGCACCACTTCTCAATGGGCCAGTCTATCGTCACTCTCTATTAGAGAATGAAAAGATCAAGCGAAAGATCCAAGAACGGTTCCACAAGGGGCACATTTGTCCCATATCATCACCTTGTGGGAGCCCAATTGTGTTGGTACACAAGAAAGATGGAACCTGGCGACTGTGCATTGATTATCGGGCTCTGAATAAAATCACAGTCAGAAATTGGTACCCGATTCCCCGAATCGACAATCTCCTTGATCAACTCACGGGGGCCAAATACTTCAGTAAGATTGATCTGAAGTTTGGCTACCACCAGGTCACGATAGAACAGACAGATGTATGGAAGATTGCCTTCAAGTCAAAGGAAGGCTTTTTTGAATGGTTGGTCATGCCCTTTGGTTTGAAAAATGCTCCAGCCACTTTCATGAGGATGATGGACAATATCATGCGATCATTAACTAATAATTTTGTAGTGGTGTATCTGGATGAAATTCTCATTTACAGCAAGACTTGGGTCGAACACTTGTAGCATATTCAGTAGGTTTTGCACACCCTGCGGCAGCACAAGCTATATGCCAACTTGGGAAAATGCTCCTTCAGCATGGACAAGATCCATTACCTGGGCTACATCATTGATCAGCATGGCATACATGTGGATCTAGCCAAGATCCATGTCATCTGTGACTGGTCAGCCTCAACCACACTCACTGAGCTTCGAAGCTTCTTTGGCCTTGCCAATTTCTACCGCAGGTTCGTGTTGGGATTCTCTGATATTGCATCGGCCCTCAGCCAAATAACCAAGAGTGGTGGTAAGGAAAAAATTGCGTAGGACTGGTCTCAACAACAAGATTTCGATGATTTGAAGCAGTCCTTGTGCTCAGCCCCAGTACTTTCACTACCAGACCTGCAGTATCCCTTTGAGATCGAGACAGATGCTTCAGACTATGTTGTGGGCATCGTTCTCACTCAGCACGGCCTATCATAGTGAGACACTATCAGATGTTGTTTGTAAGTACCCTACTTATGACAAATAAATGTACTCCATTGTGCAAGCCTACTGCTAGTGGAGACATTACATTCTTATGAAGGAGACATTCATCCACACTGATCATAAGCCACTGCAGTTCATGTAGACACAAGGAAAATTGCAGAATGGTCGCCATCAAAAGTGGTCCACATACTTGCAGCAATTCCACCTCAACATCAAGTATAAAATAGGAATCACCAATCTCGTCATTGATTGCCTCAGCAGACCGCCAGTCGCGGCACTCACCACGGTGCTAGACTCTTGCGGCCATGAGACCTCTCAATGGCACCAACTTTATGAGACAGACCTGGACTTCGCCACCACCTACCAAATGTTGGATGCAAACGCAGTTGTCGATAATTTCCATCTTCATGATGGGTTGTTGTTTCGTCTAGGCCATATTTGTGTTCCATCAAGCGAGCAAGCGAAGATGATATGGGAAGCCCACTACAGTCGGATGGCAGGACACTTTGGCGTCGAAAATACAGTGGTGATGCTACAAAAATATTTCTACTGGATGAAACATCGACAGGAGGTCAGCAAGTATACCATGTCCTACACTGCCTGCGCTATTGCCAAACCAACCACTAAGAAACAGGGCATGTACACCCCTCTTCCTACTCCTAACAGGCCATGGAAATCCATCTCAATGGACTACATGTCGGGCCTCCCATCCACAAAGTGGGGAAATGATTGTGTTTTTGTTGTTGTTGATCACTTTTCTAAGATAGTGATTATGGTTGTCTGCAAGAAGAACATCACAGCAGAGGTCATTGCCAAGATCTTCTTTGAATCCCACAAACCATTATCTCAGATTGGGACAGACGATTTCTCAGCACATTTTGTTCGAGCCTCTGGTCACTATTGGACACCAAGCTCACCAAATCCAGGGCCTTCCACCCCCAAACAGATGGCCAAACCGAGGTTGTAAATTGAATGATTGTGCATATCCTTTGCATGTATAATTCAAATAACCCTTGCACATGGTATGAGAGCCTTCCCTATGTCCATCATAGCTACAACCGATCCCTGCATAGCTCAACCAGCCACAGCCCCTTTCAGGTGCGGTTGGGATTCCAACCATTGGGTCCCATAGATGTTTCACTTCCCCTTGCAGTCACCTCGACCAACTCATCTCCTACTCCAACTAAAGCTGACAAATCCACATGGTTCATTGAGAAGATCTAGAACATCCACCAACAGGTTTAGGATATCCTACAGAAGTCCAATCACAAGTACAAGTAGTGCAATGATCAACATCGGGTGCCACATAAGTTTCAAGTGGTCGATAAAGTCTGGTTGCACTTGCAGAAAGAACGCCTTACAGGACCCCATTGGAAGCTTCACCCAATCCGTTATGGTTCGTACAACATCACCAAGGTCATGGGGAATAATGTTTTTGAGCTCAGCATTCCCCCTTTCCTTGGCCTGAACTTAGTGTTCAACGTGTATCTCCTTCGCCCTTATTTCCCACCATTATTGGACACCTCAAAAGTAGCAGAACAGTTGACACCAACAGAGCTCAACCCCGACTGCATAGAATAGGCATCAAGTGATCATATTTTGGACACACATATCAAGGGCACTCAACAGCAAATGATCCAGCTTTATCAAGTCGTCAAAGCAGGGCAGCTCCTGCACCAAGGCAAGTGGCTCAACCTAGGCCAAATTCAGCAGAAATTTCCTCATCTAATGGGGGAACTCAAAGCAATGGAGACCATTTATTCCTAAGGAGGGAGGATTGATCCAAGTGGATATCGGTGGCCACCCACCTTTTCCAACTGGCTCAACACAGTTTTCTCTCAATTTTGGTAATTTACTATTTTTAGCAGTTGTTCACTTCCGGAGCCATTTTGAGGCCCTAAACGATGTTTTTTGGGAAAAGGGGGAGAATATGTAAATTTCTTCGATATTTCCCCCAAAATAAATCTCATCGACGATACCTTTCCAACGGGCTATCATGCACCTAAAACGGAGATCGTATGCAAAATTTATGACCCTAGGAAGTTGATGTACTAACTTACCCAAACGGGGCCCACATGACTTTTGGTGCTTCATCTCCTAGGGTTAGGTTGTTGGATGTCTAGGGTTTTTGGCATTCCTATTTATTGTAAAAATGCCTTCATAGCCTCATTGTAATCATCTTCTTGCGAATAAGCGCAATCGTCACATCTCTCCTTGTTAGGATATTTAGACACTTAGGAGTTAGTTAAGATCTACTTGGTCTAATGTGTCGTTAGGTAAAAGTGTGTTTCTTAGTGTATTTCTTTAGTATGCATTTTTAGTTAGGAAATCCGACGGTCATGATATGTTCCCGACATAGAGTGATCTGACGGTTCATACTCTCCTCGATCTTAACGGCCATTGATCTATGGATTAACACCTGATTGGTCATGATCTCTATTTAAAGAGCATGGAGGGTCATTTTCTGATAATCGATTGTGAGAAACTCTCTTGTAAAATATCTCTGTAATATTTTTCTTTGCATTAATAAACTGCTCCAAGTGGTCGCGTTGGTTGGGGTCGTGGATGTTTCCCCATAGGGGTTTTACCACGTGAAAACATTGGTGTGTTGATATTTGATCTGATTATGTGAGTGGTTATTGAAGGTGTCCATCCTCTGTTGGAATACCTGTGTTGTCGAACATGGTATCAGATCATGTTTGAAGACCCACTCCTATTGTAGATAGAGATCATGAAGCCGAGTTGCCTCATATCCATTTTATGTCATTTCCGTACATTCTTGGGCTGAGAGGACTATTCCATTGCGTCTGGAGCACTTGCTTCAGTTAGGAACATTTTTTGTTTCACTCGAAAAGGTTTATGTTTGCTCAAGATACGGCCATTACAGTGAGATCCGGAGGTATAAATACTAAATACGCATTTTTTTTAATTTCTGCAAAGTTTTATTTTGGTTTTATTTCGGTTTGATATTATTTTTTTCTGGGTTGCTACTCTTTTAGATCTATGTATTCTCTTTGCCTCGTGCTCTGTGCAATCTCGAAAAATCAGAAATAGATAGGAAAAGGTGCATATTTCGGGTAAGCTAACCGAGATCTAACCCTTGTTGTCATCGAGAAGCGAATTTTTTTTCTTGTGTGAAAAGAGTTTTTTTTAGCACGCTCTCCAACAACAACAACACCCCCAATCCTCCTTTTGAACATTTAATATGTTTTGCTATACCATTTGATTAAAAGTTGTCTTATTAAGTAAGAGGTCTTGAGTTCAAGTCTCTCTTTTGTTACCTTTTTTGAAAAAGTTCATGCTAAAATTGTAAAATGTATTTCACTTCAAGTATAAAAGTGAATCACTATAAGTAGCTTTAATATTTTATTTTAGAGTTATTTATTTTGCATGTATCTTTTCTGTTATAAGGTAACTTCATTGTAAAAGTGATCCCCACTTCTCTTTATAAAAGTGGGTCACTTCATAAAGTAGCTTACACTATCACGTGGTCATTTGGTTATCGTTTATGCCTTTTTTTCAAAAGGGCATAACTCTCGCATCTGAAGTCCATTTTCAGTGCCATTTTTTTTTTAAACCGCATAACTTTTCAAGCTCCTTCCATCCAGATAATCATTTTCAGTTTTTAAATCCATATTATTTGCATATTTGATATGACTTCTACAAGTAATCTCTTGCTTACTAGCACCAACTACTTCCAATGGAAATATCATATGGAAGATTTATTAAGAAGTAAAGGCGTGTACCAGATTACCTTGGGCAAGGAAAAAGCACCCACTGATGATGATAAGAAAGTAAAATGGGCTAATAGGAGTGACGAAGCATGTGGACTAATTGGAATTTCCATCTCTCCCGATTTAAGGTACCACCTTCAATAAATTGATGACCCTGAAGAAGCTTGGGATAAGATTGAATCTATGTTTTGTAAACTCAATATTATTCGAGCACAACAGTTAGAAAATCAAGTACTAACCTTGAGTCCAAGTGATTTTTCTTGCCTTGGAGACTATATATCTAAGTTTAAAACACTCAGAATTTTATGTGAAGAATGTAAGATAAAAATGGAGGAAGAGCATTGCATCTATCTTATTCTTTCTAATCTAGGTAGTGCATATTCTGTGTTTGTATCTACCTTTTATGCCATGAGAAAGGCTCTAGGGAAATATTATGAAAAATCCACTCTTAAGTCATTTTGTGTTGCTTTGATTAGAGAGGAAGATAAGCTTGTACAACTTGGAGTGATCAACACTGCAGGTACCTCCAAAAAATCCCTAGTTTCCCAACAGAAAGATAAACCCAAGTATCCCAAGAAGCAACATCCTCACTACAACAACAAGAAACATAAGGGTCCCAAACCTACTCAAACAGCTTTCGCTCCTAATGGTGACAAAGGAGCAAAATATAAAAGTAAGAATACTAACAGACATTGCAACTTTTGTGATAAAGATGGTCATGATGAGTCTAAATGTTTCAAGAAGAGGGCATCTTTAGAAGCAACAATTAAGAAGCACAACATCTGTATTGATTCTACTTATTCTTCTTCTTCTCATGGACATGCACTTTCTGCTTTTGGTTTCTCCTTCAATACAATTTCTACTTCTACTTCTACTTCTGATGAGTAGCTTATTGATTCTGGAGCATCTTATCATATGGCTAAGGATAGAGCCCTATTTTTCACTCTAAATGAATGTAACACCAAGAAAGTATTTGTTGGTGATGATAGATCTCTTAGTGTTGAAGGATCTGGAACAGTTCAAGTAGAAAATGTTCATTTCAATGATGTATTATGTGTTCCAAGTTTTTCTTGTAACCTTCTATCAGTATATCAAATCACTCATTCAGGTGAAGGTAAAACTGTAGAGTTTTCACCTCACCAAGTTGTAATCAAGGATCTAAAATATCCTAAGCATGTTCTTGCAACTAGAATAATTGATGATATTACCAGGTTGTACAAATTTGACAACTTTGGGTCATCATCTTTTTCATCAGTTTTTGTTGCTCATAGCGATGACTTGAGCAAAATTTGGCATGAGCGGTTTGTCCATCTAAACTATCGCTCATTGCAGTAACTATGTAATCAACAGATGGTGACTGGTCTTCCCCTTGTTTCATGCAGAGATAGTGTTTGTGCCGGTTGTGTTCTCGACAAACATCATCGACAGTTTTGATAAACGTGCCTCTTGGCACGCCTCGGGTCCTTTGCAGCTTGTTCACGGTGATTTGTGTGGTCCACTTTCTTCTCCTTCTTTTTCTGGGTGCAAGTATTTCTTAACTTTCATTGATGACTTTTCCAGACATACTTGGGTTTACTTCTTAAAACTTCAGAGCGAAGTTTTTGCCAAGTTTTTGGCCTGCAAGGCCATTGTAGAAAAGCAATCTAGACATCAAATTCGAAGGTTAAGAACAGATAATGGAGGTGAATTTGTGAACAATAATTTTACAAGTTACTACACTACATAGGGAATCCAAATGCAACACATTGTTCCATATACACCACAACAAAATGGTGTTGTTGAGAGAAAGAACCGCACATTAAAAGAAATGGCTAATTGTATGATCCAATCTAAGGGATTAATTCTAAAGTATTGGGTGGAAGCCATCAACTGTGCAAATTACAATGTAAATCGCACTCCCGCAAAGGCTCTTAAAAATATAACACCAGAAGAAGCTTGGACTAAAATTAAACCAGATATAAGTCACTTCTGTATATTTGGTAGTATAGCATGGGTTGACATTCTTGATGAGAAAAGGAAAGCATTGCAGCCTAAAAGTGAGAAGTGTATATTTGTTGGTTATTTTGAAGATGTCAAAGTTTAAAGACTTCTTCAATCACATTGTAATGAAATTAATATTAGAAGAGATGTTAAATTTGATGAAAATATCTTGGCCTGCAAGCCTAATTCGGCATTTGTGTCTTCTTTGGCAGCGTTTGTGTCTTCTTTTGCCTGCGAGCCTAATTCGGTGGTTGTGCCTTCTTCGGCCTATGAGACATATTTGGCATTTGTGCCTTCTTCTGATCTGGTTTCTTCTTCAGATGATGATAGTGAGGATGAAAATCCACCTCCACCTGCTCACCCTCCTCCAGATGAGTCCTTTGAACCTGAACCAACACCAGTTCCACCGCTTCCTATATGGGTATGTTCAACATGAGAAATAGTTGGTGGTCTTGTCGGTGATCCTTTATATAAACGTCGAACACATTCATAGTTCCAGTGAGCCTATTCTCTTTTGGCTCAAGTTTCAGAGACTCGTGATCCAGAGACATTTGCAGAAGCTTCATGTCATCCAGATTGGGATACAGCAATGAATGAAGAGTATCATTCTTTAATGGAAAACGATACTTGGGATCATGTACCTCTTCCAAAAGGAAGAAAACTTGTCAAATGTAAATGGGTCTATAGAACTAAGTATGCATCATATGGAAGTGTTGAAAGGCACAAGGCTTGGTTAGTTTCCAAAGTATTTTCCCAAGTTGAATGAATTGACTATAATGAAACATTTTCCCCTGTAGCTAAAATGAATTCCATCCACCTTGTTCTTTCCCTTGTCGCCTCACATAAATGGGAGGTCCATCAGATGGATGTTAAATATGTCTTCTTGCATGGCGATTTGAAAGAAGAAATCTACATGGAACAACCTCCTGGCTATGTCCAGAATGACTCTAGCCTTGTTTTTCACCTCAAGAAATCTCTTTATGGTCTCAAGCAATCTCCCAGAGCTTGGTATGCCAAAATGGACATCTTTCTTATTGCATTGGATTCTCTAGAAGCCATTCTAATCCTAATGTCTATACCAAGAAAGTAGGAAGCCATCTCATAATCCTTGTCCTTTATGTTGATGACCTTATCCTTACTAGTAGTGACTCAAAACTTTTAAACCATGTGAAAATCATCCTTAAGAAGAAATTTGAGATGACAGACTTAGGATTTTTGCACTATTTCCTTGGACTCCAAGTTTTGCAAACCAATGAAGGAATTTTTCTTTCCTAGTCTAAGTATTCTTGTGACCTTCTTCGTCGCTTTCACATGGATGATTGTAAACCAACCCCTTCTCCTTTCCATTATGGAGTCAAGCTTACTTCCACTTGTACTTCTCCTGAAGTTGATGCCACCTTGTGTCGTCAGTTAGTTGGTAGCCTCTTATAATTGACTCATACCCATCTTGATCTTTCCTTTGTTGTTGGTCTTGTTGCCCGGTATATGCAAACACCCCATGAAAGCCATTGGAAAGTAGCTAAAAGGATACTTCGCTATGTCTATGGTACATTTTAGTTCGAGATACATTACAGTTCATGGGGGACTCCTTTATTGGTTGGTTTCATTGATTCAGATTGGGTCGGCGACCCTGATGATCGGAAGTCTACTGCAGGTTATGTTTTCAGCCTTGGTTCAGGACTTGTCACTTGGGCCTGTAAGAAACCACAAGCTATTGAACTTTCTTCAACAGAAGCAGAGTACCGAGCAGCGATAAATAAAATTTAGGAAGCCTTGTGAATTTGACAAATCCTTTCAAAGTTTGGATTCTAGCAACAGCATCCGACCAGCCTTTGGTGCGACAATCAGAGTGCCATCAAGCTCGCCAAAGACCCAGTTCAACATCAGCGTATAAAACACATCGAGCTCCACATGCACTTCATCAGAAAGCTCATTCATGATCAAGTTATTGAAGTGCTCTTTTGTCCTATAGAAGATCAAGTTGCAGACATTTTCACAAAGTCTCTTACAGAAGTGAAGTTTTCCAAACTTCGATCTATGTTAGGAGTTCAAGAAGTTTTCATTAAGGGGGGTAAGGCTCTAATGCCTCCTTCCTTTTCCTATTGTGTCACTATTGTAAATCCTTTAATCCTATCCCAATTTGTTCTTAAGGGGGGATGTTAGGATATTTAGACACTTAGGAGTTAGTTAAGATCTACTTGGTCTAATGTGTCGTTAGGTAAAAGTGTGTTTCTTAGTGTGTTTCTTTAGTATGCATTAGTATGCATTTGTAGTTAGGAAATCTGATGGTCACGATATGTTCCCGACATAGAGTGATCTGATGGTTCATACTCTCCTCGATCTTAACGGCCATTGATTCGTGGCTTAACACTCGATTGGTCCATGATATATATTTAAAGAGCATGGAGGGTCATTTGTCGATGATCGATTGTGAGAAACTCTCTTGTAAAATATCTCTATAATATTTTTCTTTGCATTAATAAACTTCTCCAAGTGGTCGCGTTGGTTGGGGCCATGGATGTTTCCCCGTAGGGGTTTTACTATGTGAAAACATCGATGTGTTGATCTTTGATCTGGTTATGTGAGTGGTTACTGAACGTGTTCGTCCTCTGTTGTAATACATGTGTTTTCAAACACTCCTCAGAGATAATCCACCACCATTCCATCAAGCTTGTTTCCACTGCATTTTACAGTTTCAACTTATTTCCTTATTGAATAGAAAACCAGTTTTATTGTATCTTTGTTATTTTGTGTTAAGCACCTGTTAATAATTTGTAGTCATTATGTTCTGCTCATAAAATCTGGATCATTGAGACAATGATATTCCTCAATAGTTGTGTTGAAGTTGAAAAAAGAAGGTACCTCTACATCATGACATTGAGCTTCAAGTTTAAGTTGAAGGTGATTGTTCCAGCAATGAGGAGGTGATATCAATGGTTGTTATTTTTTATCCGCAAAAATAATTTTTTAACTTGGTAATGTTTTCTCAACCCAAGTTTATTTCAACAACTATTTTTTAGTTTAATCAATGCCCGGATTCAAGAGGATATGTTGACCTAGTTGAACAATACATAGAAGAGGAACAATGTGATGAAGTCTTTGGATTTGAGGACTTAGATCAAGAGGAGGATTTGTTACCTTTTTCTATGATGTTAAGTATAACCATATGCAAAGATATATGAAAAAATTGCCTTATGATCGTGATAAGGATGAAGAGGATTATGAGAAACTTTACACACCATGTACCTTTGATCATTGGCAACATCTTGGGGATCCTATTTATGCTACTAAGCATGAGAAGGTGGAACTAAGTTACCATCTTGATTTGTTGACTCTTCCTATAGTAGATGGCATATTTAAAGAGGAGGTGTGGTGGATTAATCATGAGGATTGTGATCAACATGAGAATTTTTTTCCCATTTATATAAATGAGTTGGTTCGAGATGAACATCCTATGAAGACATTATTGCAGCTAGAAGAACACCTTTCAGTTCAAACAAAAGATGATTTTCCTCACAATATGGTAATGATCTCAGAGTACACTTTTGTTCTTCAGTGTGATCCTAAATTTATTCATTGCTTGTAAATTAGACTATAATCATGATTCAATTGAAATGAAGATGCTAGAGGTATTTCAGGAGACAGTGTGCAAAATTTGTATCTTTTCTATTTTCCCCTTATTCACTTGTGAGCAATCATGTTTTGGATTTTAGTGAGCATAGGAACTTGGTTGTTTGACAATCAAGTATGTAAAGGCTTTTTTTTTGTCTCGGCGGAATTCATGGTTGGCTTCACTATAGATATGACTATGTTAATCAGGAATGTAGGATCCATCACTTATATGCATGATTGTACTAGTTGTTCAAATGTGTTGATTATTGCAGATCTTATGTAATCCCATAAGTGGCTTCACGGCCACAAATTTATTTATTTTCAAAAATGAAAAAGAAAATAAAGAAGAAGAAGAAAGTTCAGTCATTAGGATAGGTCAACTCAATTATTCCCTTTTTGAGCTATTAGGTAGGTTGAGTCATCTTTTGTGATTTTCCTTTCCCTTGGGACAAATTTCAATTTTTCTTATGAACTTTTAGGTTTATTTCCCATTGTCTACTTAGTTGTTGCTCAAGTTGATTTGGGGGGTGTTTGTAGGTCATTAGTTTTCCATTTGAGATGGTGGTTTTTCAATTTATTAAGTCATGTCTTTGCTTGGTGTTGGGTCAAAAAATCAAGTTGCCATAAAAAAATATTGAGTCTTGCTCACATGCATTATTTGTGTTTTACCTCATGCCTAGTATAGATTGACCTTAGTGGTCCTTGACTAGATTCTCAACATCAACACAATATCCCATCAAGAGAATTTGTACATGTAGGGGCTACAAGTTGTAGTTGTTTGGAGCATGATTAGCTTCCCTTATGTGTATCTTTGAAGCTAGTGCATGCGACGTCTTATTGTTACAAATATTTATCTTACAACTCTACTTCATTCAAAGTTATAGGGTTCTCAACATTCCACAAGGGGATACAGTCCCCTAGATGGATCCAATGTTAAAAATGGATTTGACCTTATAAATATAAGTGTTAATTTATAGTTCACTATTCATGGATATCATTCAATATTATCTCATTGCTACAAATTTTACCATTCGACATTGATCGTTTGACTACATTATGGGGTGGATCGGTACTCAATCCATTGACGCAACATCAAAAATTTGTTGAGTTCCTTTCAGACTAAGCACATGGTCATGTGTCTTTATTATTCAAGAATAGATTGTTGGGAAAAGTTTGAACATGTTACTATTGTATAGGTACACGTAGAGGACACATTAGAGGTGCATGTGGATAGGTGATACAATGACAATGGGTGCCCCATACTTATAGATGCATCGTTGTGTTTGGAGTATGGAATGTTCAATAACCCTAGGGGGTGTGACCAAGGTGGCTTTGCAGTTTCATCTTTTGCATGATTTGATCGTAGTTTTGGACACCCTTTGGGAAGATATGCACATGTTTTGTTTTTAGGAAAATCTGTGAAGTCATTTTTAGTAATTCTATGGCTATTTTTATTTTTCTTTGGAGAGTAGTCCAATTGCAAATTTATTTTTATATTTAAGGACCCAATTGGAGGATCAGCTATGGCATGAAATTCATGGGATTCTAATGGCAAGATGTTTTTAAAAATGATCTTTTTAGAAAGTGACTAAACATTTGAGGACCCAGTATGGCTAGCAGCATCAGTGTTCAATTTCAGGTCAATATGAGCACTTTAATTTTTTAAGGACCGGTTGTGTTTTGGGATTGTCTATATTTACCTTGGTGGGACCATGTGGCGATATTAGTTATTTTTAAAGAAGTGTTAAACCTTGGGAGGATTTCATGTTACCTTGATGGTGTGACCTCCTTGAATATCCCTTATTTGACCTTTGTTTGACCTTTCACCTTGTGTCAAAGTAACCTAAAATCCACACACCTCGCTATTTTTGTCCTTGAGAGAGTTCACCTTGCTTAGAGATGTAACATCCCCACTATAATCCCTAGTTTAATTTATGCATAATGTAGATATGAATATGGTTATTGCCAAGCAATGTAATATGTGAATTTTGTTTCTAATTTTAATAAATATAATGTGATACCATTGTTGATATTACAATAGCTGTGGGAGGTATTAACCTCTACATGTAACTTCTGATGAGTCTAGAATATTCTGGGAAGCAAGAGAAACCCTAGAAGGTTGGGATAATAATTTATATTAAATTATTATCCTCCAGAAGTAGAATTCGACCCATTTAAGTCACTTGGAGGACTATAAATAAGAGGGTGCTAGAGCTCATTTGTCACACTCACTCTCACAACTACATAAGGAAAAGTGGTGCACATGACTGGAGGAGAGTTGTAGTTGTTGCAGTGGTGTCTTGGTCTTTGGTTATGGTTGGACTTTTTTTTTTGTTATGGTTTGGACTTTCTGCTTGGTACGCTAGCTTTGGAGAGAGGTATGCTACCTTGGTTGGCTATTGGTTCTAGGGTTTTCTTCCATAATTATTCTATCAGTCAAGGTTAAGGTGCTCGGGGGTGGCCTTTGTGCCTATGGTTGGGTGACAATATTTTTATATTGTCTACGGTAAAATGATCACACCTATTATTCTAACAGGTTATGGGCCCACACTATCTTCAGACAATCTAACCACTGGAAGGTAGATTGGGAGGATTTGCTCAGTTGCAATTGCAGTTGCAGTCAATTTTTTTGTTGCAGCAACGAAACCCTAACCCTCGTGTTGAGGCACCTTAAGTGAAGTGCTTGACCTAATTCCTAGACAACCTAGTGTGCCCTAGCCTAGCGCACCTCTTGGTACTCTCAGCAAGCCAAGGCGTCAAGTTTGAGTTTTTGGTCAAAGCCAAAGATTGACCAAGTCAAATTCAAAGGTTGACCAAGTCAAAGCAGTCATGACTTACTCTATGAAGTCAAAAAACAAGTTAGAATGGGATTCTAAATTCAGAGCACGGAAGACCAGGATTGACCTCATCCTTGCCAAGAATAAAGTATTGGATATCATGAAAGGCAAGACCATGGAACCACAGTTTGAAGCAGGAAAAGAGAAGGAACCTCGGAACGTTGCAATTATGGAGAAATTCAAGGACAATGAAATTAATGTTATGAGAATCATAGTGGACTCTGTAAAGGACCTTTTGATACCCTACATTTCTCATATTGACTCATCTAAGAAGATGTATGATGCCCTAACTAACCTATTCTCAGTCAGAAATATTGGACAAATGATGAGTTTGAAGAGTGAGCTTTGTGACATGAAAATGAATATTGATAACACCATAACATCATACTTTGTAAGAATATCTCAGTTAATATATCAACTACAAGATATTGAGGAAATCATTTCAGAAAATGAACTAGTATATATATTACGTAATGGTTTTCCAAAGACATGGGATGCATTTGACGCTAGCATGAACACAAGAACTGAGTATCCTACATTTGAATAACTTTGGACTTGTTGTGCATAAGAAGAATCAAGGATTATCACAAAAGATAAATCCCAAAAGAAAGATGATGATCAAGCCTACACAGCAAAGTTCAAGAAATTCAGGAATAAGAAGAATTTTGGCTCAAGGAAGAAACCAAATCAAGAAACGGATATGTCAAAAATACAATTCTTCAACTATCGAAAATATGGTCACTACAGGAACCAGTGTCTTTATTTAAAGAAAAGGAAGGAAACACATGAAGCAACATTTTCCAAAGAAAAGGAACCCTCAAATAAAATCAAGCAGGATGAAGCAGACTTTTTCTACTAGTCAAGGTAAAAATATTCTTACACATACCATGTTTACATAGTTCCTATACATATCATGTGTATATATTTCTTAGAAGATAATATGGTCATATACCTATGGGAGAATAACAAGATAATAATTGCCATTGCAATGACTACTAGTGAAGCAATGTATCTGAAAAGGATGAAGTGCGTTGACAACCTTTAGTGACAATTCTTGTGGAAGTTATTACATAAGTAACAACTGTCAAATGGGTCGCAATTAGAATCAAACTTGAAGAGACCCAGAAGGATTCAGACTAGAAATAAGTCAGTAATCAGGAGGAAACTAGAATAGACTTGTGACACTTTTCAGAAAGTAATAAGGATGCAGACGGAAGCATGGACTCTCTCAGATGGAGGGAGATGATCAAAAAATTCCAAAATAAGAGTATGTATATTTTTCATTCAGGCATGAAGCTAGGATTAGGAGGGCGCTAATCCCAAATGATATGATCCATTGAAGAATCCATAAATACTATGAAGTATATTTCCATGTTCTTCATTGGAAGTAGAAGTCATGATAAGCAACATGTGTTCATCTTGACTCTAGAAGAAGTCTTCTTCGAAAAGAAGCCTTGAATATCCTTGGTTGTCCATCTACATTTATGTTTCTATGGAGGAAATAAAAATTTGGAACCTTCAGGAAGGAAGGGAATGGAATCTATAAGAGATTCCATGGACGCCAATGTTGAAGAGGAACATGAGGAAGAACATGAAGATTCCAAGAAAGAAATAAAATCCAGAACATCCTATTGAACCAGTTATTATACTGAGAATCATAAGACTACCAGTATGGTTTGAACCCACTAGAAGCAATCAAGCAGAAGGAATGAAAGGAAGCTATGGTGAAGAACAATGTATGTGAGAAATTGTGATACAAGGAATAAAAGACTTATGCATGGAAGCATTGATAGATACAAGGTGAGATTCAGAACTAGAGGGTTCTTCCAGAAGGAGGGAGAAGACTATGATGACAGCTTGTTCCAATAAACCGGATATACCTCTATCTGAGCCATTATATCTCTTACAGTATCCATGGATTGGAGTTTTACATTAGTTATATGTAAAATATTATTCTTTTCAATAGAGAAATTGAGGAAGAAGCATATGTAGAGCAACCTCAAGGTTTTAAGGTATACCAGAAAGAAACCCATGTATGCAGATGGAAGAAGACCTTGTATGGATTCAAGCAACTTGGTGAAGAGCCTCTCATCTATATCAGAAGCGTGGAGAAAAATTCCTATGACAGAGGAAGTGTATCGAAATGGTTCTTCAGAAGTCCAGGATGATGGATTACAAATCCATGGAAAACTCCCATGATGAAAGATCTGAATAATTTGAGAGACTCTTATCCAATAGACTCGTCCCTGTATCGGTAATTGATTGGCTCCTTGATGTATTCGATGAATACTAGGCCAGACATTTTCTTTGTTGTGAACATGTTGAGCTAGTTACAGGTGGAACCTAGCCATCAGAATTGAATAATTGCAAAGCATGCCTTGAAATGTCTTCGTGGGACATTTGAGTTATGATATACATTTGCATGGATTTATCGATTTAGATTGGGCAGGAAGTGCAGATAATAGAATCAGTGCTTCTTGGATATGTTTCAGTTTGAGATTTTCCACGATATCATGGGATAGCAAGAAACAGAATTTTGTTGCACTCAGCATTGCAAAATCATAGTATATTGCAGCTTGTGGTGCTTGTATGGAAGAAATATGGCTCCGTAAGTTGGTTTCTAGACTGTTTGATCAGGTGTTGGAATCGACCGTGATATATTGTGATAACTAGAGTTGTGTGAAGCTCTCAGAGAACCCAGAGTTCCATGATAGGTCGAAGCACATTGAGATCAAATACTATTTTCTACGTGATAAATTCCAGAGGGGAGAATTAGTTCTCCCATATATCTCCATTAATGAGCAGATAGTAGATATTTTGGTAAAGCCTCTGTCCAAGATGAAAAGTTTGTGTACTTAAGGGACAAGCTAGACTCGTGGAGATGACTTCCTTATTGGAAAGGGAAATGATTACTCCCCGGGTTGGGAGGGAGCACTAATATGTTATTGATATATGGACAGTCATTTTCTAGTTTGGAAAATGGTCTAGGTTGGGAAGTCACTTTCCAGTCCGGAAAGTGGTCCAAGATTCTTGATGGATAGTCATTTTCCAACTTGGAAAATGGTCCAGGTTGAGCAGTCACTTTCCATTTCGGAAAGTGTTCCAAGATTTCTGATGAATGGTCATTTTCCAGTTCGAAAAATGGTCTAGAACGGACATTCATGGTCTGACAGATTTTTGATGTACCATAGACAATGATTCCCCTTTTGGCCAGTGTGGGGGAATGGTCTAGGACAGTCATTCTCCTTGGTAGTTACTCTGAGAAGTGGTCAAGAAAAATGGTTCGCCTCTCCAGGTAATCATTCTTTTGAACTTCACAGTTGTGAGCAGTTTCGAAGAATGGTCTGATGTAGGAGGTTGGTGCAGGACATACATTTCCATAGGAAATGGTCCAGACATTCATTCCCTAGGGTGGACCCATTCTCTCCAGGTTTCATTGTGATTAGTGTCGGAAGAATGGCCCAATTAGGTTGAATGGTCTAGGTTCAGAAATCAGGGACGGTTATTCTTCTATGCTTGATAAGAATAGTCCAGACATCCCATGGTTGATGTTTAACTTTCCAAGGGCAGATGCTCTTACAGATCTCACAAATGTGAGTGGAAGAGTGGGCCAGATGACTCAGTTTGTATCATGACATTGTTGATATGAGATGATATGATTTTTGCGGAGATCGTATGTCTCTCGACAGTAGTTGTATGCTATTGTGGTGGATGTGATCCATTGGTAGTGACTATGTGTAATTTTTTAGTAGCCGTGTGCTACTAGGAGTGGTTGTGTACCACTAGATAGTAGTTGTATACTACTATGAATAGACACAGTTGTGTAATGTTGGATGGAATTATTTTGATGTCCATGGAGACTATCTAGTTGCATAGTGATGTTGGTGCTCGTGATTTGATCATGAGATAGCATGTGTAGCTAGGAGGGAGTGTTGATATTGCAGTATCTGCGAGAGGTATTAACCTCTACGTGTAACCTTTGACAAGTCTAGGATATTCTGGGAAGCAAGAGAAACCCTAGAAGGTTAGGAAATAAACTTAGAAGAAAAATCAGCCCAAGATAATAATTTATATTAAATTATTATCCTCTAGAAGTAGAAATTGACCCAGTTAAGTCACGTCGAGGACTATAAATAAGAGGGCGCTAGAACTCATTTGTCACACTCACTCTCACAACTGCATAATTACAAGTGGTGTGCATGAATGGAGGAGATTTGTAGTTGTTGCAATGGTGTCTTGGTATTTGCTTATGGTTTTACTTTCTGCTTGGTTATGGTTTGGACTTTCTTCTTGGTATGCTAGATTTGGAGAGAGGTACCCTACCTTGGTTGGCTATTGGTTCTAGGGTTTTCTTATGGAATTATTCTATCTACCAGGAATTTGAAGGAGAATACACCTCCAAAGAATTTGAGGATTATTGCACAGCAACGAGGATTAAGAAGGAACTCATAGTTTCCTACAATCCTCAACAAAATGAAGTGGTCGAGAGGAAGAACAGGATTGTGGTTGGAGAAGCACAAGCTATGATTCATGATCAAGGGCTACCATTGTTCTTATGGGAAAAGGCGAGCAGTGCTACAGTATATTTGCAGAATAGGAGTCCCCATACAGTTTTGGGGAAACGAACACCTAAGGAGGTTTTTTCAGGTACTAGGCCAGATGTGAGTCATCTTTTCATCTGGGGAAGAGTATTTTACTGTCATGTCCCTTCAAAGAAGAGGACAAAGATGGAACCCAAAGTAGTAAAGGGGATACCTATTGGCTACAGCGAGGTTTCCAAAGCCTACAATATTTATGTGCCTACACCCAAGAAGGTTATTGTGTGTAGAGATGTACAGTTCGAGGAGGAACATGCATTGAGGAGATCAAGGGATTTTCCAGCAAGAGTAGAGAACCAACAGGAATAGAGCATAGGAGTCCAAGAATAGGAGGCACGGAGTCAGAATATAGGATCACAGCAACAAACATAGGATACAGGTGTTCAAAGGGAGACTTTTGGATGGGATCATCAGGAGCGAATTGATGAGGAGGAGGAGGAGCGTGTTGTAGTTCCCCAAGAGAAGATTGTTATTCCACGACCTAAGTGGTACAAGTCCACAGTCAGTGATTCTAGGTTGACAGGGCTTCCAAAGAGAGACTTCAAACAAAGAAAAACACCTGAGAGACTTGGATATATGGCATTGATGACCCAGCTCATTGATGTTGAGCCTTCCAGTTACGAGAGTGTTGCACAACACAAGGTGTGGCGGGAGGCCATGATGGAGGAATACGCCTCCATTATGAAAAATGATGTATGGGAGGTAGTTCTGAGGCCAGAGGATAAAAGGGTGGCTAGATCCAAGTGGATCTATAAAGTTAAGCATGCAGCAGATGGAAGCATGGACAAGTATAAACCCCACTTCGTGGCCAAGGGGTTTTCATAGCGAGGAGTTCACTATGAGGATACTTTCTCTCATGTGTTTAGATATTCTTCAATTTGAGTAGTCATTTCATTGGCAACAGAGAAGGTTTGGTGCATTCATCAGATGGACGTGAAGACCACCTTCCTCAATGGAGTAGTTGAGGAGGAGGTATATGTTGAGCAGCCTGAAATATTTGAGGTTGGAAACAGAGAGATGCATGTGTGAAGATTGAGGAGAGCCTTGTATGGGCTCAAGTAGGTAGCTCAGGTATGGTACTCAAGGATTGACATCTACTTGAGAGAGATGGGTATCCAGTGGAGCGAGGAAGATCCAAACTTGTATTTTCTTACAGGGGAGAAGCCTCTCATACTAGTACTATATGTAGATGACCTATTTCTCACTAGAGATGAGCAGTTGATAGCAGATTGCAAGGTCAACCTTGTAGCAAAATTTGAGATGAAAGACCTTGGGTTGATGCACTATTTTCTAAGGTTGGAGGTTTGGCAGAGAGATGGGCGCTTCTTCCTATGACATCGAAAGTATGCAGTAGAGATTTTACGCAGTTTCAAGATGATGGACTGTAGGCCCATGTCTACACCTCTAGTCACAAATTGGAGGAAGATTGATGCATCAGATTCAAAGACAATAGACCCCACTGACTATCGTCCGTTGATTGTATCTCTCATATATCTAGTCAATACTCGGCCAGATATTAGCTTTGTAGTAAACTCTTTGAGTCAATTCATGGTGGACCCTCAAAGAGTACATTAGATAGTTGTGAAGCATGTGCTTCTCTATCTCAGAGGGACAGTCGAATATGATCTATTGTATGAGCACAGTGGTGGAGTGACATTAGCAGTATTTACAGATGTTGATTGGACAAGATGTGCAGAGGACATGAAGAGTACTTCAGGTGGTTGCTTCAGCATTGGGATGAGCATCATTTATCGGTTCAATAGGAAGCAGAGATCAATGGCATTAAGCTCTGCCGAGGCAAAGTACATGGCAGCCAGTTTGGCAGCATGTGAGGCACTCTGGTTGAGGAAGTTACTTTTGGGCTTGTTAAGGCAGGAGCTAGAAGCTAGTGTGATTTATTGTGACAACCTGAGTTGCATCAACCTCTCCAAGAATCTGGTGTTTCATGATCGTAGAAAACACATCGATATCAGGTATCACTTCATCCAGGATTGTGTACAAAGAGGAGTCGTGATGCTTGATTACATACAAAATTATGAGCAAATGGCAGACATCTTTACCAAGGCACTGAGCAAACAGAAGTTTGAGAATTTTAGAGATCAGATGGGGTTGAGACAGAATCCCTTCCTCGCTGAGAGGGAGTGTTGAAATTGTAGCAAGGAAGGTATTCCATCATCATTATAGTGACCTAACATGATGGAGGACAATGAAACATAGGCTAAGTTGATTAATTAAATGTTTTCCTAAGTCTAACTTAGGAAAAGAATAGTTGATGTGTTAGAATCTTCAGTTGACTTTATTGAGTACCTTTTCTAAGGTTAGAGTGAAAAATAATTTAAGCTGTGGTCCTTTAATATTAACCATTGATCTCATCATGAGGATGAGGGTTGATCTCATCCCTACATCCTTTTGAAGATTAGGGTTTCACTTGCCCAGTGAAGAATAAGAAATCAACTCGACTGAGGGGGTGCACAAGAGGAAGAGAAATCAATTGGAGAGAGAGATCGATTTGTAGATTTGTAGGTGAGAGTTTTATAGGAGAACAAAGGAGAGTCTAGCAGATGGATTGACTCACCTCTTCACCAAATCGCAGAGGTTGAGTTTCAGATCTGATAGGGTCGTACAGAGTGACACAGGCGTGACACAGGAGGGTCGTACAACTACGCAGAGGCTCATCTTCTTGTTGTTGTTTTGTTATGGGTTCTGTTTTGAAAGTCTAGAGAGGTTGTACAATTTTGTTGGAGAGGGATTTGTTGAAGTTATTCATTTGTTGGCTAAAGCCATTTGTTCCAAGTTTCATCACACTCAGATGATTCTTGGTCGTACTGTTGATAAATTCCTGGAAGGGAAGTGGGACAGTCGAATTACTGCTGAGCATAGAATTGATACACTTCCTGGGGTGGGACAGGATGAGGGGAATGAGAGGCTATGAGGTGGAACGGTTGCTAGAGTTGGTGTCATGGGCCTTGTCTGTTTTTTTTAGTGTTGTGTGGCCTTAGTGGGATTGGTGAGTGAACCTTTTCCCTGGTGGATTCATAGCCCTAGCTCAGGGGTGATCCACTCCTGAGAGTTTATGAGCAGTGTGATCTATGGTTGGGAGGAACATATGAGGTTTGTAGCCAGTCGGTGCTTTCACAAAAGATAAGTGTTCTTATGTGTAATTACATGTTGGTTACTATGTGTAATATATTTATTCATGTTATGAAATTAGTGTTTATTTATGCATGTCTTATATATGTTGTAGATCTACATATTTGTTCATATGCAGAGCATTCAAGTTAATAAAATGGTATCAAGGTGTCAAAATTTTGTGTGGCATCACCCAGCTTGGGGCTGGGATGTTACAATGTGGTATTGGAGCTCTAGTTTCGAGATTGGACCTTCAAGGGCCAAATATAGAGTGTGGAATTGGAATTTGCAGAGTATGTATGAAAATTGTTTAACAAAATGTCAAAAAGGGATGTCTACAATTTGTTTGATAAAATTATTGTAGTGAAATTGGGGAAATTTCACGAATAAATTGAAAGAATCAAGCCCAGGGATTAGAAATTTCCAATTGTTAATCTCATATTGAGCATTTTCATCCTATAATTGGTTGAATTACAGAAATTTCAGAACGGCCATGGTGGATTTTGGCGAAATTGGACAAAAACCCCAATTTAGGCAGTGTAATTCGTGGATAATTTGATGTAGAAGTGTCGAATTACATGTACATGGGTTGAATCCATTTACACATGGTCGAAAATGGATATATTAATCTAATTTCATAGCTTCAATGGCGGCCCGAGCATATAATTATGAAATTGGGCGTAATTGGAAAAAATTAGAAATTTGGAAAAATTGTGTATTTTTTCGTGCGATGACATCAGTGTGACGTGGAGGACACGTGTCAGATAATGTGGCAGGGGTGACATGGAATTCCACGATGGCATGCCACAAGGGACAGATTGGTAGGTGGAAAATGATGTGGAGTCGCGGTGGTGGGGCACTTTCCTAACCAGCTAAACCATGAGTTGGACCCGCAAAACCTTGATTTTGGGAGGGTTCCCTAGTGATTTTGGAAACCACCTGGGGGGGAGAAATGCTCCACAGGTCGACATGTCACAAACTGAAAACCAGATGGATTCCATTTTGGACCCCCCCTTGTTATTTTTCGGTGGGTCAGGGGGGTGAAATACTATGGTGGTCGTTGATCATGATCGCAACCATTGATCTACTCCCAAATCTCCATCGTTCGATTGGACAGACTTGCAAGTTTCTGTGCTAGGGAAAATGGGTGTCAGATGTGGCTCGACCATCCTCATGACTAGTAAAAAGGTGCCATGTGGATTCTGTCAAACAGGTGGGAACCTTGTCCCATCAGGGTCAGTACTATGCCAACTAGGCATGTGGGGGTCATAAAATGTCGATATTTTAATGAAGTTTAAGGTCACATAAGGAAAAATAAAATGGAAGATGAGTGGGAGAAGAGAGAAGTTGGAGAGTATTAGAGGATGAAAGAACAAGGCCAACATGGAAAGAAGGAGCTGACATGGCATCATATTGAATTTCCATGTGGACCAGGATGCCATGCCAGCACCCCAATTAGTCGAAAATAGTGAAATTGCCTAGAAAATAATTAAATTGGACAAGAAAAATCAGGTATTTTCCAGGACCTTAACTTGCAGGCCATTTTCAGAGGCCTAAACATCATTTTTATAAGTCCAATTCTTTCGAGACTAAATGTCCTTCTAGGACATAGAGTTTCTGCTTCTAAAATGATAGAGCTCGAAGAGAGATTTCTAACGAGATAAATTTCTTGTAAAATGGAGCATGTATGATGAAGTTACATGCCAAATAGTGCAAGGTAAAAATGAAGCCTAGTTGAATTTCAGAGGCCATAACGTCCTGCTCAGGAATCAGATTGGGGAAATGATGATCTGAAGGGAAATCAATAAGGAACCATGAAGAATAAAATGGTTCTATGGGTGGAATGGAAGGAAAAAGAGACAAATCCTTAAGAAAACCCATCTCAAGTGGGAAGGAGCTAGTGGTTATATTCTAGAAGGTTGTAAGCATCAATGAAGTTTATGATAGAAATTAAGAACAATGTTAACTACTTCCATTTAATCTCTATGAAGTTGGAAAAGAAGACCTTTGTGTAGCATTGCAATATGTTGGAAATTGACTATTCAAGTCAGGTTTGAGACCAAATTGGATAAGTAAGGACAAGTGAATGGTATAGGAAACACAAGTGTTGAAGCGTTCAATCAGAGAAAGTTGAATCAGCTTGGACGAATAAAGTAAATGGATGTTGAAGATTTAAAGTTAGTAATACAGCAAGGTTGGCAATGTAAATTTTGTCATGTATGATTTGGCTAGAAGTGGCCAAGGAAGCAAGAAAACATGCTCAATTATTCCAGCAAGATAAGGTTGGATTAGATGGACCCAGGAAATAGATGAATGTTAAAGACTAATATCATCATAGTATACGGATGGAAATGTAAAGTGACCAGGAGTGGTTTGGCTGGAAAAGGGTGCTCGAGATAGAGAACAATCATGGATAATGATTTTTGTAAGAGCACAAAAGAATACAGGAATCTAGTGAGACTTGAGGACAGTGAGGAACAACAAAAAGAGTTGTAAAGGAAGAAAGAGTTCGTTGCAATTGCTATAACAACAATTATGATATGGCCTTTTGGAAAGTCGTACATAGCATAGGAAGCTAAAATGCATATGCATTTATGAGCATGTTATGGATGCATTCTTAGTGCATATAGATATGCATTAGAGAATGTAGATTTTTTGAAATATATATAACATGTTGATGACTAGGAGTAGTCTATTGTTATATATATGAATACAAAAGTTGTTAATGATGGTTGGTGTGATAGGAAAGAGAGATTTATTGCACAAATGCAAGTGTTGGTGGTGATGATGTTGCTAATACTCATCCATATGAAGAAGATATCAGAAGGGTAAAATGTTGATAAGAGGTTGGTAAAGGAAGACTGTGAGCTTATATCGGTTACTAGATAATCAAGTCGCATCAATAAATTCATTGATAGCTATGCAGGTATGAGTTTGATGTACTTGTGTTGCATAATTGTTGAAGGCAATTTAGGTAAGAATTTCCTCAACCAAAGATTATTTTGTTAAGTAATAGTATTATGTGTTTTGAATGCATTCATTGGAATGATTTACCATTCGTTGTGGTAAATGATAAATGCCTGTGATATTTAGAAAATTCATTTAACTTTTGAATGGATAACTATGACAGACTAGCATGTCATGATCTAGTATTGTTTATGAGTTAATAACCAAAGAAAATAAAGGGGTATGACCCTGTTATAGAAGTGAATGACAACAAATATAACCATGTGTGAAGCCATGACAAGGTTGGTTATGGAAATTTTATGGTTCCACACAAGTATCCTATGGTCTTCCGCTTACAATTGATGTTTGGACTGCAACCTTTTTTCCAACACTGAAGAGCACCACAGAATTTTATTCCTGGTGTAGTTTTTGGGTCAAAAAGGAAGGAAACCAAATGGTTGAGCAAGCAAGGGGAAGTGTATGGATGATGTGTCGATGCATTGGCTAGACCTTCCAATTCACCATGGTGAGATGCATGATTTAGATAAAGGGCATTATGAAAACCAATGCAAAGGTGCATTGAATAACATGTATGAATAAATCATGAAAGTGCGGAAGTGGTAGATTTGCACTCATGTATCCTACGATAGAGTTGTGTATGATTAAAGGAATTATAAAATGTCTTTTGGGGAATGCACGCATATAAGATATTTCATAGAAATGATTATTCTAATCGATGAAATGATGTAATTATTAATAACTTATGAAGTTGAGAACATTCTAGGGGTTGACAAACATTGCAACAAAAGAGTTGTGGGTTAAAGTAGTCACATGAGGATGGACTACAAGAAATATCTCTTAGGGAAACAGAGTAATGAAAATAGTGTTGGCTAAAAGAAGGAAAAATATTGGTTGTTTATCATACATGTGAAAGGAATGATAATTTCATTGCAATTAATAAATGGATTGATAGAAGTGGTTGAATTGTTAAGTGTAAACAATTTTGAAATCACTTTGTGAGATTTTGTAAATATTATGATAAAAGAATATTTTACAGGAAGTACTAATAATTTGTTTTGTCAAATGCAAGATGGGAGTTTTGCAGGAAAATTGGTCTCAAGTATGGCACTTATGGATCCATAAGAAATACTAATGCATGTTGTTGCAACTGCCAAGAAATTATGAGATGGAATCTCATACTTGAGAAAAATTGGAATTCCCTTATGAAACAAATTTGAATTTCTAAATGAAATTGTTATGACACTATATCATGTTGACTATATGTGTGTAATACAGATGGGATGATGGTTATTGAAGTTGAAATAATTGGGAAGAAAATCTATTTTTGGGACACTAGAACCCTATTTTTTTCAGAAAGTGTAGATCCTTAGTGGGGGTCTGGTAATGAGTTGGCACTCTCCTTGTGTGTGAAAGCCTTAGCAAGATGGATCACTGAAGGATTGTGTAGTAGTGAAGTGTAACATACCCCACAACCCACAGTTTGGGGTACGCTACCTTCAATCCCACCCTTGGACTTCTTTCTCTTACCGATACCTTTTAAAATTAATAAGGATGCGTAAAAGAAAAGATCTAACGACATGCACAGCAATAACCAGCAAGCATGCATAGTCTAAAGATTCAATTAAACGATAAATAAATACACAGCGGAATACATTCATATACAGGTAAATAATACCATAACAAAGAGCACTTATCTTTATAAAATAAGATATCAACTAGTTGCAGACCAAGGACGTTCTCCCCCAAACATAGACACTATTGTTCCAAATCTCAATAGCAGTGTCACCCCTGAGCCAGGGCTATGAATCCACAAGGACGGTTCCAGAGTGTTACTTGGATTCCCAAACCAGTCATCACTCAATCTCTTGCAAGCTTTCACATCTTACTCGTAGCAATCCAAGTACCCAACTCTCTTCTACCCAGCCTGCACCACCCAAGAGAATGGACCTCCACCCTTCTTTTCCACGTAGTCCCTCAGGCAGTCCTTCTCCTTCCAAGGCTCCAATGCAACTGGTCCAGAATCTCCATGCTGAAACTCTCAGGACTCGCAGCTGTGAACAAAGCTAGACACAGGCCAACGCATCTCAAACATGCATGCCTCAAGTCATGGTTGGATTACACCAGTGACCACTACAGCCAACAATACCATGGATACTCTTCAGTAGTCTGTTTCCCTTTCCCCAAGCCAAGACACGGACGAGGAAGGATGAATGAGTGATAAGTAAGAATGCAATGAATGAATGGGTGAGTAAGTGAGTGAACCCATGAACCAGTGAGCAAGTGAATGAGTGAATAAATGAATAGGCCAACCCCCCAACAGACTAGGGGTATGTTTAAGTAATTCATGGGGAATCAAGAACCTATTGGCCTCCCCCAAAGAATCTCACGTAATGGATCCACTCTCTTAGACAAAAGGGTAATTAAAATAGGAAATAATCATTTATCCCCTCAATCCCCCTCTCTTATGGAATCATATCCCCCTATAACTCTAGTCCTTGTCCGTCTAGAAGCCAGCGATGTGTTTATTATTAATAATGATCAAAACGTTACATTTCTTAGGCACACTAGCCTCTTTTAATTGTTTGGGCCCTCTGGCCTCTTGATATTTAACAAAATACATTATTTAATATGGGGCTCAAAACCTAGGGTGTTACATCCCCTCCCCTTATTTTGGCATTATCCTCAGTGAAAATACAAAATAGATATCGAAATATCAAAATTTATTCAAAAAGTTGAGGGTAATCTACCCGCATGGCATCTTCATGCTCCCAGGTAGCATCTTCAAGACCATAGTAGGTCCACTAAACTTTTACCAGCTCTATAACTCAATTCTGAAGCATTTTGAATTTTTTATCCAATACTCGCACTAGTTGGACCTGAAAGTCTCCCTCTATCTCTACCTGAATCAGATGCCAATCAATAACATGGTTAGGATTATGTACATATTTCTTTAGCAAAGAGACATGAAATATATTATGCACATTCATGGAAATAGGAAATGCAAGCATGTATGCAACTGGCCCTATTATGTCCAATATTTCAAATGGACCACAGAATCTGGCTGCCAGCTTTGTACAACTATCTAATTTCAAAGAGATTTTCCTGGGCTTCACTTTCAGAAGTACATGTTCCCCTAGTTTAAATTCTCTAGTTGTCTTGTTCTTATCTGCATAAACTTTATGTCTATCCTAATATGCCTTTAAATTCCACTTGATCTTAACCATCTGGTCTTCCATATCCTTGAGCAACTGTGGCCCAAGTACCACTCTATCTGTTGGGTTGTCCCATCTCATTGGAGTATTGCATTTCCTACCATACAAGGCTTCAAATGGGATCATTCTCAATAAATCTTGATACCCATTATTATATGCAAACTCAACCAAGTGTTAGTAATATTCCCACTTAGATGGATTATCAATCACATACATTCTCAACATATCTTCAATTACTCGGTTGACCCTCTCTGTTTTCCCATTTGACTATGGATGGTATGTTGTGCTAAAGTTTAGATTTGTACCAAATCCTTTAAAAAATCCCCTCCAAAAATTGGAGGTAAACTTTGTATCTTTGTCCGAGACAATTGTCCTAGGTATCCCATGCAACCTAGCAATCTCCCTCATGTAAACATCTGCAATATTAGTCGATGTATGTGTTGTTTTTACAGGAACAAAATGAGTATCCTTTGTTAATTTGTCAACCACTACCATGATTCAATCATGTTATCTTGTTGTCATGGGTAATTTAGTTATGAAATCAATGGTTATCACTTCCCATTTCTTCTTTGGGATTGGTAATGGTTGCAGCAAACCCGTTGGGTGCCTATGC
>ML777283.1:19159-63677 GCA_009831015.1 Picea engelmannii | reverse complement strand
ATATTAGTTATTTTTAAAGAAGTGTTAAACCTTGGGAGGATTTCATGTTACCTTGATGGTGTGACCTCCTTGAATATCCCTTATTTGACCTTTGTTTGACCTTTCACCTTGTGTCAAAGTAACCTAAAATCCACACACCTCGCTATTTTTGTCCTTGAGAGAGTTCACCTTGCTTAGAGATGTAACATCCCCACTATAATCCCTAGTTTAATTTATGCATAATGTAGATATGAATATGGTTATTGCCAAGCAATGTAATATGTGAATTTTGTTTCTAATTTTAATAAATATAATGTGATACCATTGTTGATATTACAATAGCTGTGGGAGGTATTAACCTCTACATGTAACTTCTGATGAGTCTAGAATATTCTGGGAAGCAAGAGAAACCCTAGAAGGTTGGGATAATAATTTATATTAAATTATTATCCTCCAGAAGTAGAATTCGACCCATTTAAGTCACTTGGAGGACTATAAATAAGAGGGTGCTAGAGCTCATTTGTCACACTCACTCTCACAACTACATAAGGAAAAGTGGTGCACATGACTGGAGGAGAGTTGTAGTTGTTGCAGTGGTGTCTTGGTCTTTGGTTATGGTTGGACTTTTTTTTTTGTTATGGTTTGGACTTTCTGCTTGGTACGCTAGCTTTGGAGAGAGGTATGCTACCTTGGTTGGCTATTGGTTCTAGGGTTTTCTTCCATAATTATTCTATCAGTCAAGGTTAAGGTGCTCGGGGGTGGCCTTTGTGCCTATGGTTGGGTGACAATATTTTTATATTGTCTACGGTAAAATGATCACACCTATTATTCTAACAGGTTATGGGCCCACACTATCTTCAGACAATCTAACCACTGGAAGGTAGATTGGGAGGATTTGCTCAGTTGCAATTGCAGTTGCAGTCAATTTTTTTGTTGCAGCAACGAAACCCTAACCCTCGTGTTGAGGCACCTTAAGTGAAGTGCTTGACCTAATTCCTAGACAACCTAGTGTGCCCTAGCCTAGCGCACCTCTTGGTACTCTCAGCAAGCCAAGGCGTCAAGTTTGAGTTTTTGGTCAAAGCCAAAGATTGACCAAGTCAAATTCAAAGGTTGACCAAGTCAAAGCAGTCATGACTTACTCTATGAAGTCAAAAAACAAGTTAGAATGGGATTCTAAATTCAGAGCACGGAAGACCAGGATTGACCTCATCCTTGCCAAGAATAAAGTATTGGATATCATGAAAGGCAAGACCATGGAACCACAGTTTGAAGCAGGAAAAGAGAAGGAACCTCGGAACGTTGCAATTATGGAGAAATTCAAGGACAATGAAATTAATGTTATGAGAATCATAGTGGACTCTGTAAAGGACCTTTTGATACCCTACATTTCTCATATTGACTCATCTAAGAAGATGTATGATGCCCTAACTAACCTATTCTCAGTCAGAAATATTGGACAAATGATGAGTTTGAAGAGTGAGCTTTGTGACATGAAAATGAATATTGATAACACCATAACATCATACTTTGTAAGAATATCTCAGTTAATATATCAACTACAAGATATTGAGGAAATCATTTCAGAAAATGAACTAGTATATATATTACGTAATGGTTTTCCAAAGACATGGGATGCATTTGACGCTAGCATGAACACAAGAACTGAGTATCCTACATTTGAATAACTTTGGACTTGTTGTGCATAAGAAGAATCAAGGATTATCACAAAAGATAAATCCCAAAAGAAAGATGATGATCAAGCCTACACAGCAAAGTTCAAGAAATTCAGGAATAAGAAGAATTTTGGCTCAAGGAAGAAACCAAATCAAGAAACGGATATGTCAAAAATACAATTCTTCAACTATCGAAAATATGGTCACTACAGGAACCAGTGTCTTTATTTAAAGAAAAGGAAGGAAACACATGAAGCAACATTTTCCAAAGAAAAGGAACCCTCAAATAAAATCAAGCAGGATGAAGCAGACTTTTTCTACTAGTCAAGGTAAAAATATTCTTACACATACCATGTTTACATAGTTCCTATACATATCATGTGTATATATTTCTTAGAAGATAATATGGTCATATACCTATGGGAGAATAACAAGATAATAATTGCCATTGCAATGACTACTAGTGAAGCAATGTATCTGAAAAGGATGAAGTGCGTTGACAACCTTTAGTGACAATTCTTGTGGAAGTTATTACATAAGTAACAACTGTCAAATGGGTCGCAATTAGAATCAAACTTGAAGAGACCCAGAAGGATTCAGACTAGAAATAAGTCAGTAATCAGGAGGAAACTAGAATAGACTTGTGACACTTTTCAGAAAGTAATAAGGATGCAGACGGAAGCATGGACTCTCTCAGATGGAGGGAGATGATCAAAAAATTCCAAAATAAGAGTATGTATATTTTTCATTCAGGCATGAAGCTAGGATTAGGAGGGCGCTAATCCCAAATGATATGATCCATTGAAGAATCCATAAATACTATGAAGTATATTTCCATGTTCTTCATTGGAAGTAGAAGTCATGATAAGCAACATGTGTTCATCTTGACTCTAGAAGAAGTCTTCTTCGAAAAGAAGCCTTGAATATCCTTGGTTGTCCATCTACATTTATGTTTCTATGGAGGAAATAAAAATTTGGAACCTTCAGGAAGGAAGGGAATGGAATCTATAAGAGATTCCATGGACGCCAATGTTGAAGAGGAACATGAGGAAGAACATGAAGATTCCAAGAAAGAAATAAAATCCAGAACATCCTATTGAACCAGTTATTATACTGAGAATCATAAGACTACCAGTATGGTTTGAACCCACTAGAAGCAATCAAGCAGAAGGAATGAAAGGAAGCTATGGTGAAGAACAATGTATGTGAGAAATTGTGATACAAGGAATAAAAGACTTATGCATGGAAGCATTGATAGATACAAGGTGAGATTCAGAACTAGAGGGTTCTTCCAGAAGGAGGGAGAAGACTATGATGACAGCTTGTTCCAATAAACCGGATATACCTCTATCTGAGCCATTATATCTCTTACAGTATCCATGGATTGGAGTTTTACATTAGTTATATGTAAAATATTATTCTTTTCAATAGAGAAATTGAGGAAGAAGCATATGTAGAGCAACCTCAAGGTTTTAAGGTATACCAGAAAGAAACCCATGTATGCAGATGGAAGAAGACCTTGTATGGATTCAAGCAACTTGGTGAAGAGCCTCTCATCTATATCAGAAGCGTGGAGAAAAATTCCTATGACAGAGGAAGTGTATCGAAATGGTTCTTCAGAAGTCCAGGATGATGGATTACAAATCCATGGAAAACTCCCATGATGAAAGATCTGAATAATTTGAGAGACTCTTATCCAATAGACTCGTCCCTGTATCGGTAATTGATTGGCTCCTTGATGTATTCGATGAATACTAGGCCAGACATTTTCTTTGTTGTGAACATGTTGAGCTAGTTACAGGTGGAACCTAGCCATCAGAATTGAATAATTGCAAAGCATGCCTTGAAATGTCTTCGTGGGACATTTGAGTTATGATATACATTTGCATGGATTTATCGATTTAGATTGGGCAGGAAGTGCAGATAATAGAATCAGTGCTTCTTGGATATGTTTCAGTTTGAGATTTTCCACGATATCATGGGATAGCAAGAAACAGAATTTTGTTGCACTCAGCATTGCAAAATCATAGTATATTGCAGCTTGTGGTGCTTGTATGGAAGAAATATGGCTCCGTAAGTTGGTTTCTAGACTGTTTGATCAGGTGTTGGAATCGACCGTGATATATTGTGATAACTAGAGTTGTGTGAAGCTCTCAGAGAACCCAGAGTTCCATGATAGGTCGAAGCACATTGAGATCAAATACTATTTTCTACGTGATAAATTCCAGAGGGGAGAATTAGTTCTCCCATATATCTCCATTAATGAGCAGATAGTAGATATTTTGGTAAAGCCTCTGTCCAAGATGAAAAGTTTGTGTACTTAAGGGACAAGCTAGACTCGTGGAGATGACTTCCTTATTGGAAAGGGAAATGATTACTCCCCGGGTTGGGAGGGAGCACTAATATGTTATTGATATATGGACAGTCATTTTCTAGTTTGGAAAATGGTCTAGGTTGGGAAGTCACTTTCCAGTCCGGAAAGTGGTCCAAGATTCTTGATGGATAGTCATTTTCCAACTTGGAAAATGGTCCAGGTTGAGCAGTCACTTTCCATTTCGGAAAGTGTTCCAAGATTTCTGATGAATGGTCATTTTCCAGTTCGAAAAATGGTCTAGAACGGACATTCATGGTCTGACAGATTTTTGATGTACCATAGACAATGATTCCCCTTTTGGCCAGTGTGGGGGAATGGTCTAGGACAGTCATTCTCCTTGGTAGTTACTCTGAGAAGTGGTCAAGAAAAATGGTTCGCCTCTCCAGGTAATCATTCTTTTGAACTTCACAGTTGTGAGCAGTTTCGAAGAATGGTCTGATGTAGGAGGTTGGTGCAGGACATACATTTCCATAGGAAATGGTCCAGACATTCATTCCCTAGGGTGGACCCATTCTCTCCAGGTTTCATTGTGATTAGTGTCGGAAGAATGGCCCAATTAGGTTGAATGGTCTAGGTTCAGAAATCAGGGACGGTTATTCTTCTATGCTTGATAAGAATAGTCCAGACATCCCATGGTTGATGTTTAACTTTCCAAGGGCAGATGCTCTTACAGATCTCACAAATGTGAGTGGAAGAGTGGGCCAGATGACTCAGTTTGTATCATGACATTGTTGATATGAGATGATATGATTTTTGCGGAGATCGTATGTCTCTCGACAGTAGTTGTATGCTATTGTGGTGGATGTGATCCATTGGTAGTGACTATGTGTAATTTTTTAGTAGCCGTGTGCTACTAGGAGTGGTTGTGTACCACTAGATAGTAGTTGTATACTACTATGAATAGACACAGTTGTGTAATGTTGGATGGAATTATTTTGATGTCCATGGAGACTATCTAGTTGCATAGTGATGTTGGTGCTCGTGATTTGATCATGAGATAGCATGTGTAGCTAGGAGGGAGTGTTGATATTGCAGTATCTGCGAGAGGTATTAACCTCTACGTGTAACCTTTGACAAGTCTAGGATATTCTGGGAAGCAAGAGAAACCCTAGAAGGTTAGGAAATAAACTTAGAAGAAAAATCAGCCCAAGATAATAATTTATATTAAATTATTATCCTCTAGAAGTAGAAATTGACCCAGTTAAGTCACGTCGAGGACTATAAATAAGAGGGCGCTAGAACTCATTTGTCACACTCACTCTCACAACTGCATAATTACAAGTGGTGTGCATGAATGGAGGAGATTTGTAGTTGTTGCAATGGTGTCTTGGTATTTGCTTATGGTTTTACTTTCTGCTTGGTTATGGTTTGGACTTTCTTCTTGGTATGCTAGATTTGGAGAGAGGTACCCTACCTTGGTTGGCTATTGGTTCTAGGGTTTTCTTATGGAATTATTCTATCTACCAGGAATTTGAAGGAGAATACACCTCCAAAGAATTTGAGGATTATTGCACAGCAACGAGGATTAAGAAGGAACTCATAGTTTCCTACAATCCTCAACAAAATGAAGTGGTCGAGAGGAAGAACAGGATTGTGGTTGGAGAAGCACAAGCTATGATTCATGATCAAGGGCTACCATTGTTCTTATGGGAAAAGGCGAGCAGTGCTACAGTATATTTGCAGAATAGGAGTCCCCATACAGTTTTGGGGAAACGAACACCTAAGGAGGTTTTTTCAGGTACTAGGCCAGATGTGAGTCATCTTTTCATCTGGGGAAGAGTATTTTACTGTCATGTCCCTTCAAAGAAGAGGACAAAGATGGAACCCAAAGTAGTAAAGGGGATACCTATTGGCTACAGCGAGGTTTCCAAAGCCTACAATATTTATGTGCCTACACCCAAGAAGGTTATTGTGTGTAGAGATGTACAGTTCGAGGAGGAACATGCATTGAGGAGATCAAGGGATTTTCCAGCAAGAGTAGAGAACCAACAGGAATAGAGCATAGGAGTCCAAGAATAGGAGGCACGGAGTCAGAATATAGGATCACAGCAACAAACATAGGATACAGGTGTTCAAAGGGAGACTTTTGGATGGGATCATCAGGAGCGAATTGATGAGGAGGAGGAGGAGCGTGTTGTAGTTCCCCAAGAGAAGATTGTTATTCCACGACCTAAGTGGTACAAGTCCACAGTCAGTGATTCTAGGTTGACAGGGCTTCCAAAGAGAGACTTCAAACAAAGAAAAACACCTGAGAGACTTGGATATATGGCATTGATGACCCAGCTCATTGATGTTGAGCCTTCCAGTTACGAGAGTGTTGCACAACACAAGGTGTGGCGGGAGGCCATGATGGAGGAATACGCCTCCATTATGAAAAATGATGTATGGGAGGTAGTTCTGAGGCCAGAGGATAAAAGGGTGGCTAGATCCAAGTGGATCTATAAAGTTAAGCATGCAGCAGATGGAAGCATGGACAAGTATAAACCCCACTTCGTGGCCAAGGGGTTTTCATAGCGAGGAGTTCACTATGAGGATACTTTCTCTCATGTGTTTAGATATTCTTCAATTTGAGTAGTCATTTCATTGGCAACAGAGAAGGTTTGGTGCATTCATCAGATGGACGTGAAGACCACCTTCCTCAATGGAGTAGTTGAGGAGGAGGTATATGTTGAGCAGCCTGAAATATTTGAGGTTGGAAACAGAGAGATGCATGTGTGAAGATTGAGGAGAGCCTTGTATGGGCTCAAGTAGGTAGCTCAGGTATGGTACTCAAGGATTGACATCTACTTGAGAGAGATGGGTATCCAGTGGAGCGAGGAAGATCCAAACTTGTATTTTCTTACAGGGGAGAAGCCTCTCATACTAGTACTATATGTAGATGACCTATTTCTCACTAGAGATGAGCAGTTGATAGCAGATTGCAAGGTCAACCTTGTAGCAAAATTTGAGATGAAAGACCTTGGGTTGATGCACTATTTTCTAAGGTTGGAGGTTTGGCAGAGAGATGGGCGCTTCTTCCTATGACATCGAAAGTATGCAGTAGAGATTTTACGCAGTTTCAAGATGATGGACTGTAGGCCCATGTCTACACCTCTAGTCACAAATTGGAGGAAGATTGATGCATCAGATTCAAAGACAATAGACCCCACTGACTATCGTCCGTTGATTGTATCTCTCATATATCTAGTCAATACTCGGCCAGATATTAGCTTTGTAGTAAACTCTTTGAGTCAATTCATGGTGGACCCTCAAAGAGTACATTAGATAGTTGTGAAGCATGTGCTTCTCTATCTCAGAGGGACAGTCGAATATGATCTATTGTATGAGCACAGTGGTGGAGTGACATTAGCAGTATTTACAGATGTTGATTGGACAAGATGTGCAGAGGACATGAAGAGTACTTCAGGTGGTTGCTTCAGCATTGGGATGAGCATCATTTATCGGTTCAATAGGAAGCAGAGATCAATGGCATTAAGCTCTGCCGAGGCAAAGTACATGGCAGCCAGTTTGGCAGCATGTGAGGCACTCTGGTTGAGGAAGTTACTTTTGGGCTTGTTAAGGCAGGAGCTAGAAGCTAGTGTGATTTATTGTGACAACCTGAGTTGCATCAACCTCTCCAAGAATCTGGTGTTTCATGATCGTAGAAAACACATCGATATCAGGTATCACTTCATCCAGGATTGTGTACAAAGAGGAGTCGTGATGCTTGATTACATACAAAATTATGAGCAAATGGCAGACATCTTTACCAAGGCACTGAGCAAACAGAAGTTTGAGAATTTTAGAGATCAGATGGGGTTGAGACAGAATCCCTTCCTCGCTGAGAGGGAGTGTTGAAATTGTAGCAAGGAAGGTATTCCATCATCATTATAGTGACCTAACATGATGGAGGACAATGAAACATAGGCTAAGTTGATTAATTAAATGTTTTCCTAAGTCTAACTTAGGAAAAGAATAGTTGATGTGTTAGAATCTTCAGTTGACTTTATTGAGTACCTTTTCTAAGGTTAGAGTGAAAAATAATTTAAGCTGTGGTCCTTTAATATTAACCATTGATCTCATCATGAGGATGAGGGTTGATCTCATCCCTACATCCTTTTGAAGATTAGGGTTTCACTTGCCCAGTGAAGAATAAGAAATCAACTCGACTGAGGGGGTGCACAAGAGGAAGAGAAATCAATTGGAGAGAGAGATCGATTTGTAGATTTGTAGGTGAGAGTTTTATAGGAGAACAAAGGAGAGTCTAGCAGATGGATTGACTCACCTCTTCACCAAATCGCAGAGGTTGAGTTTCAGATCTGATAGGGTCGTACAGAGTGACACAGGCGTGACACAGGAGGGTCGTACAACTACGCAGAGGCTCATCTTCTTGTTGTTGTTTTGTTATGGGTTCTGTTTTGAAAGTCTAGAGAGGTTGTACAATTTTGTTGGAGAGGGATTTGTTGAAGTTATTCATTTGTTGGCTAAAGCCATTTGTTCCAAGTTTCATCACACTCAGATGATTCTTGGTCGTACTGTTGATAAATTCCTGGAAGGGAAGTGGGACAGTCGAATTACTGCTGAGCATAGAATTGATACACTTCCTGGGGTGGGACAGGATGAGGGGAATGAGAGGCTATGAGGTGGAACGGTTGCTAGAGTTGGTGTCATGGGCCTTGTCTGTTTTTTTTAGTGTTGTGTGGCCTTAGTGGGATTGGTGAGTGAACCTTTTCCCTGGTGGATTCATAGCCCTAGCTCAGGGGTGATCCACTCCTGAGAGTTTATGAGCAGTGTGATCTATGGTTGGGAGGAACATATGAGGTTTGTAGCCAGTCGGTGCTTTCACAAAAGATAAGTGTTCTTATGTGTAATTACATGTTGGTTACTATGTGTAATATATTTATTCATGTTATGAAATTAGTGTTTATTTATGCATGTCTTATATATGTTGTAGATCTACATATTTGTTCATATGCAGAGCATTCAAGTTAATAAAATGGTATCAAGGTGTCAAAATTTTGTGTGGCATCACCCAGCTTGGGGCTGGGATGTTACAATGTGGTATTGGAGCTCTAGTTTCGAGATTGGACCTTCAAGGGCCAAATATAGAGTGTGGAATTGGAATTTGCAGAGTATGTATGAAAATTGTTTAACAAAATGTCAAAAAGGGATGTCTACAATTTGTTTGATAAAATTATTGTAGTGAAATTGGGGAAATTTCACGAATAAATTGAAAGAATCAAGCCCAGGGATTAGAAATTTCCAATTGTTAATCTCATATTGAGCATTTTCATCCTATAATTGGTTGAATTACAGAAATTTCAGAACGGCCATGGTGGATTTTGGCGAAATTGGACAAAAACCCCAATTTAGGCAGTGTAATTCGTGGATAATTTGATGTAGAAGTGTCGAATTACATGTACATGGGTTGAATCCATTTACACATGGTCGAAAATGGATATATTAATCTAATTTCATAGCTTCAATGGCGGCCCGAGCATATAATTATGAAATTGGGCGTAATTGGAAAAAATTAGAAATTTGGAAAAATTGTGTATTTTTTCGTGCGATGACATCAGTGTGACGTGGAGGACACGTGTCAGATAATGTGGCAGGGGTGACATGGAATTCCACGATGGCATGCCACAAGGGACAGATTGGTAGGTGGAAAATGATGTGGAGTCGCGGTGGTGGGGCACTTTCCTAACCAGCTAAACCATGAGTTGGACCCGCAAAACCTTGATTTTGGGAGGGTTCCCTAGTGATTTTGGAAACCACCTGGGGGGGAGAAATGCTCCACAGGTCGACATGTCACAAACTGAAAACCAGATGGATTCCATTTTGGACCCCCCCTTGTTATTTTTCGGTGGGTCAGGGGGGTGAAATACTATGGTGGTCGTTGATCATGATCGCAACCATTGATCTACTCCCAAATCTCCATCGTTCGATTGGACAGACTTGCAAGTTTCTGTGCTAGGGAAAATGGGTGTCAGATGTGGCTCGACCATCCTCATGACTAGTAAAAAGGTGCCATGTGGATTCTGTCAAACAGGTGGGAACCTTGTCCCATCAGGGTCAGTACTATGCCAACTAGGCATGTGGGGGTCATAAAATGTCGATATTTTAATGAAGTTTAAGGTCACATAAGGAAAAATAAAATGGAAGATGAGTGGGAGAAGAGAGAAGTTGGAGAGTATTAGAGGATGAAAGAACAAGGCCAACATGGAAAGAAGGAGCTGACATGGCATCATATTGAATTTCCATGTGGACCAGGATGCCATGCCAGCACCCCAATTAGTCGAAAATAGTGAAATTGCCTAGAAAATAATTAAATTGGACAAGAAAAATCAGGTATTTTCCAGGACCTTAACTTGCAGGCCATTTTCAGAGGCCTAAACATCATTTTTATAAGTCCAATTCTTTCGAGACTAAATGTCCTTCTAGGACATAGAGTTTCTGCTTCTAAAATGATAGAGCTCGAAGAGAGATTTCTAACGAGATAAATTTCTTGTAAAATGGAGCATGTATGATGAAGTTACATGCCAAATAGTGCAAGGTAAAAATGAAGCCTAGTTGAATTTCAGAGGCCATAACGTCCTGCTCAGGAATCAGATTGGGGAAATGATGATCTGAAGGGAAATCAATAAGGAACCATGAAGAATAAAATGGTTCTATGGGTGGAATGGAAGGAAAAAGAGACAAATCCTTAAGAAAACCCATCTCAAGTGGGAAGGAGCTAGTGGTTATATTCTAGAAGGTTGTAAGCATCAATGAAGTTTATGATAGAAATTAAGAACAATGTTAACTACTTCCATTTAATCTCTATGAAGTTGGAAAAGAAGACCTTTGTGTAGCATTGCAATATGTTGGAAATTGACTATTCAAGTCAGGTTTGAGACCAAATTGGATAAGTAAGGACAAGTGAATGGTATAGGAAACACAAGTGTTGAAGCGTTCAATCAGAGAAAGTTGAATCAGCTTGGACGAATAAAGTAAATGGATGTTGAAGATTTAAAGTTAGTAATACAGCAAGGTTGGCAATGTAAATTTTGTCATGTATGATTTGGCTAGAAGTGGCCAAGGAAGCAAGAAAACATGCTCAATTATTCCAGCAAGATAAGGTTGGATTAGATGGACCCAGGAAATAGATGAATGTTAAAGACTAATATCATCATAGTATACGGATGGAAATGTAAAGTGACCAGGAGTGGTTTGGCTGGAAAAGGGTGCTCGAGATAGAGAACAATCATGGATAATGATTTTTGTAAGAGCACAAAAGAATACAGGAATCTAGTGAGACTTGAGGACAGTGAGGAACAACAAAAAGAGTTGTAAAGGAAGAAAGAGTTCGTTGCAATTGCTATAACAACAATTATGATATGGCCTTTTGGAAAGTCGTACATAGCATAGGAAGCTAAAATGCATATGCATTTATGAGCATGTTATGGATGCATTCTTAGTGCATATAGATATGCATTAGAGAATGTAGATTTTTTGAAATATATATAACATGTTGATGACTAGGAGTAGTCTATTGTTATATATATGAATACAAAAGTTGTTAATGATGGTTGGTGTGATAGGAAAGAGAGATTTATTGCACAAATGCAAGTGTTGGTGGTGATGATGTTGCTAATACTCATCCATATGAAGAAGATATCAGAAGGGTAAAATGTTGATAAGAGGTTGGTAAAGGAAGACTGTGAGCTTATATCGGTTACTAGATAATCAAGTCGCATCAATAAATTCATTGATAGCTATGCAGGTATGAGTTTGATGTACTTGTGTTGCATAATTGTTGAAGGCAATTTAGGTAAGAATTTCCTCAACCAAAGATTATTTTGTTAAGTAATAGTATTATGTGTTTTGAATGCATTCATTGGAATGATTTACCATTCGTTGTGGTAAATGATAAATGCCTGTGATATTTAGAAAATTCATTTAACTTTTGAATGGATAACTATGACAGACTAGCATGTCATGATCTAGTATTGTTTATGAGTTAATAACCAAAGAAAATAAAGGGGTATGACCCTGTTATAGAAGTGAATGACAACAAATATAACCATGTGTGAAGCCATGACAAGGTTGGTTATGGAAATTTTATGGTTCCACACAAGTATCCTATGGTCTTCCGCTTACAATTGATGTTTGGACTGCAACCTTTTTTCCAACACTGAAGAGCACCACAGAATTTTATTCCTGGTGTAGTTTTTGGGTCAAAAAGGAAGGAAACCAAATGGTTGAGCAAGCAAGGGGAAGTGTATGGATGATGTGTCGATGCATTGGCTAGACCTTCCAATTCACCATGGTGAGATGCATGATTTAGATAAAGGGCATTATGAAAACCAATGCAAAGGTGCATTGAATAACATGTATGAATAAATCATGAAAGTGCGGAAGTGGTAGATTTGCACTCATGTATCCTACGATAGAGTTGTGTATGATTAAAGGAATTATAAAATGTCTTTTGGGGAATGCACGCATATAAGATATTTCATAGAAATGATTATTCTAATCGATGAAATGATGTAATTATTAATAACTTATGAAGTTGAGAACATTCTAGGGGTTGACAAACATTGCAACAAAAGAGTTGTGGGTTAAAGTAGTCACATGAGGATGGACTACAAGAAATATCTCTTAGGGAAACAGAGTAATGAAAATAGTGTTGGCTAAAAGAAGGAAAAATATTGGTTGTTTATCATACATGTGAAAGGAATGATAATTTCATTGCAATTAATAAATGGATTGATAGAAGTGGTTGAATTGTTAAGTGTAAACAATTTTGAAATCACTTTGTGAGATTTTGTAAATATTATGATAAAAGAATATTTTACAGGAAGTACTAATAATTTGTTTTGTCAAATGCAAGATGGGAGTTTTGCAGGAAAATTGGTCTCAAGTATGGCACTTATGGATCCATAAGAAATACTAATGCATGTTGTTGCAACTGCCAAGAAATTATGAGATGGAATCTCATACTTGAGAAAAATTGGAATTCCCTTATGAAACAAATTTGAATTTCTAAATGAAATTGTTATGACACTATATCATGTTGACTATATGTGTGTAATACAGATGGGATGATGGTTATTGAAGTTGAAATAATTGGGAAGAAAATCTATTTTTGGGACACTAGAACCCTATTTTTTTCAGAAAGTGTAGATCCTTAGTGGGGGTCTGGTAATGAGTTGGCACTCTCCTTGTGTGTGAAAGCCTTAGCAAGATGGATCACTGAAGGATTGTGTAGTAGTGAAGTGTAACATACCCCACAACCCACAGTTTGGGGTACGCTACCTTCAATCCCACCCTTGGACTTCTTTCTCTTACCGATACCTTTTAAAATTAATAAGGATGCGTAAAAGAAAAGATCTAACGACATGCACAGCAATAACCAGCAAGCATGCATAGTCTAAAGATTCAATTAAACGATAAATAAATACACAGCGGAATACATTCATATACAGGTAAATAATACCATAACAAAGAGCACTTATCTTTATAAAATAAGATATCAACTAGTTGCAGACCAAGGACGTTCTCCCCCAAACATAGACACTATTGTTCCAAATCTCAATAGCAGTGTCACCCCTGAGCCAGGGCTATGAATCCACAAGGACGGTTCCAGAGTGTTACTTGGATTCCCAAACCAGTCATCACTCAATCTCTTGCAAGCTTTCACATCTTACTCGTAGCAATCCAAGTACCCAACTCTCTTCTACCCAGCCTGCACCACCCAAGAGAATGGACCTCCACCCTTCTTTTCCACGTAGTCCCTCAGGCAGTCCTTCTCCTTCCAAGGCTCCAATGCAACTGGTCCAGAATCTCCATGCTGAAACTCTCAGGACTCGCAGCTGTGAACAAAGCTAGACACAGGCCAACGCATCTCAAACATGCATGCCTCAAGTCATGGTTGGATTACACCAGTGACCACTACAGCCAACAATACCATGGATACTCTTCAGTAGTCTGTTTCCCTTTCCCCAAGCCAAGACACGGACGAGGAAGGATGAATGAGTGATAAGTAAGAATGCAATGAATGAATGGGTGAGTAAGTGAGTGAACCCATGAACCAGTGAGCAAGTGAATGAGTGAATAAATGAATAGGCCAACCCCCCAACAGACTAGGGGTATGTTTAAGTAATTCATGGGGAATCAAGAACCTATTGGCCTCCCCCAAAGAATCTCACGTAATGGATCCACTCTCTTAGACAAAAGGGTAATTAAAATAGGAAATAATCATTTATCCCCTCAATCCCCCTCTCTTATGGAATCATATCCCCCTATAACTCTAGTCCTTGTCCGTCTAGAAGCCAGCGATGTGTTTATTATTAATAATGATCAAAACGTTACATTTCTTAGGCACACTAGCCTCTTTTAATTGTTTGGGCCCTCTGGCCTCTTGATATTTAACAAAATACATTATTTAATATGGGGCTCAAAACCTAGGGTGTTACATCCCCTCCCCTTATTTTGGCATTATCCTCAGTGAAAATACAAAATAGATATCGAAATATCAAAATTTATTCAAAAAGTTGAGGGTAATCTACCCGCATGGCATCTTCATGCTCCCAGGTAGCATCTTCAAGACCATAGTAGGTCCACTAAACTTTTACCAGCTCTATAACTCAATTCTGAAGCATTTTGAATTTTTTATCCAATACTCGCACTAGTTGGACCTGAAAGTCTCCCTCTATCTCTACCTGAATCAGATGCCAATCAATAACATGGTTAGGATTATGTACATATTTCTTTAGCAAAGAGACATGAAATATATTATGCACATTCATGGAAATAGGAAATGCAAGCATGTATGCAACTGGCCCTATTATGTCCAATATTTCAAATGGACCACAGAATCTGGCTGCCAGCTTTGTACAACTATCTAATTTCAAAGAGATTTTCCTGGGCTTCACTTTCAGAAGTACATGTTCCCCTAGTTTAAATTCTCTAGTTGTCTTGTTCTTATCTGCATAAACTTTATGTCTATCCTAATATGCCTTTAAATTCCACTTGATCTTAACCATCTGGTCTTCCATATCCTTGAGCAACTGTGGCCCAAGTACCACTCTATCTGTTGGGTTGTCCCATCTCATTGGAGTATTGCATTTCCTACCATACAAGGCTTCAAATGGGATCATTCTCAATAAATCTTGATACCCATTATTATATGCAAACTCAACCAAGTGTTAGTAATATTCCCACTTAGATGGATTATCAATCACATACATTCTCAACATATCTTCAATTACTCGGTTGACCCTCTCTGTTTTCCCATTTGACTATGGATGGTATGTTGTGCTAAAGTTTAGATTTGTACCAAATCCTTTAAAAAATCCCCTCCAAAAATTGGAGGTAAACTTTGTATCTTTGTCCGAGACAATTGTCCTAGGTATCCCATGCAACCTAGCAATCTCCCTCATGTAAACATCTGCAATATTAGTCGATGTATGTGTTGTTTTTACAGGAACAAAATGAGTATCCTTTGTTAATTTGTCAACCACTACCATGATTCAATCATGTTATCTTGTTGTCATGGGTAATTTAGTTATGAAATCAATGGTTATCACTTCCCATTTCTTCTTTGGGATTGGTAATGGTTGCAGCAAACCCGTTGGGTGCCTATGCCCATCCTTCACCTTCTAACACTCCATACATCAAGTGATGTAATCAGTAACATCCTTTTTCATTCCCGGCCAAAAGAATTGGCTTCTTACTGTTGTAATCATTTTTTGGTAACCGGGATGTCTAGCATAAGGAACGTCATACATTTCCTTCAATACCAAATTCCTCAGTTCTTCGGAACTAGGAACATATATTTTATTCTTATGCATAAGTAATCCATCTTCCTTTATCTCATACTCCTTTATTTTTTGTTTTACATCTCCTTGTTGTAATATTTCCTTTATATGTAGGTAATGTTGATCTGTAACAAGACCATCTAAAAATTTTCTCTTCAAGTCTGACTGATGCATACTGACAATAGTATCATGCATGAGATTCACTCTTCTACTAAGTTCATTGGCAAATGTATTCTCTTTTCCTTTGATATGCTTGATATCGAGGTCATATTCACTTAAAAAATCCAGCCATCTTGTTTTCCTGGCATTCAGGGTTGGTTGTTCAAAAAGATATTTCAAGCCAATGTCGTATGTCCTTAATTCAAATCTCTTCCCCATGAGATAATGCCTCCACATCTTCAAGGTGTGGACAATGGCAGCAAGCTCCAAGTCATGTGTGGCATAGTTTCTCTCATGTTCCTTAAGCTTTCTAGACTCATAACCAATGACATGTCCATTTTGTGTGAGGACTACCCCAAGTCCTTCCTTACATGCATCTGTACATACCACAAAAATTTCATTTGGGTCAGCAATCTTTAACACAGGTGCACTAGTAAGTAATTCCTTCAACAAATTAAAATTATCTTCACACTTAGTTGTCCATTCAAATTTAGTTCCCTTCTTTTGCAAACAAGTGATGGGATTAGAAATCTTAGAGAACCCTACTATGAACCTACTGTAGTAACCAGCTAATCCCATAAAATATCTAACTTCTGACACATTTTTGGGTGTTGGCCATCCTCTAATGGCTTCAATATTCTATGGATCTACTGCTATGCCTTGCTATAAAATAATGTGTCCCAAGTAATGGATCTTCTTTTGATAAAACAAACACTTACTCAGCTTGGCATACAATTGATTTTCTCTCAGCACCTGGAATACCAATCTTAAGTGATGCTCATGCTCCTTTTCATACTTGGAATAGACAAGTATGTCATCCAAGAATACTATGACAAATTTATCCAAATAATTTCTGAATATGTCATTCATTAAGCACATAAATACAGTTGGTTCGTTGGCCATTCCAAATGGCACCACTACAAATTCATAATGCCCATACCTGGTTCTAAAGCATGTCTTATGAATGTCTTCTTCCTTGATCCTTACTTGATGGTATCCTGACCTGGAGTCAATCTTTGAAAATATATTTTCTCCTCTTAGCTTATCAAAGAGGTCATCAATTCTAGGTAGACAATACTTGCTATTTATAGTATACTTATTTAGTTGTTGAAATTCAATACAAAACCTCAAGGTTCCATCCTTCTTTCTGATAAAAAGTATCAGTGCTCCCCAAGGTGAAACACTTGGACGTATGCACCCTTTCTTCAACAATAACTCCAACTGCATTTGTAATTATTTTAACTCTGGTGTGCTCATTATGTAAGGTGTTTTTAACACTGAGGTAGCTTCTGGCACTAAATCAATTGAGAAACCTATCTCCCTTCTTGGTGGAAACCCTAGTATTTCTTGGAATACATCTTCAAATTCATGTAGTACCGAGAAATCTTCAAGGCTTGGCCCCTTTGTATTTTCTGGCTCTTCCACATGAGTTGCATACAATTGACATCCTTTTCTAAAACATCTCTTCAATTGTAAGGCTGAAATCTACCCTATAGAGATGGGTCTTGGAACTCCTTTGACGGTGTTATGTTTTCCATCTCCATCAATACAGGTAAATGTCTTGCTATGACAATCTAGGAAAACATGATGCTTGTCCAACCAATCCATTCCAATTAGAATATCATAAGATCCCAAGGGTATGATATTTAAATCAATACTAGTATTCACACCATTAAGATTTATGGAATAACTTCTGACCATATCATGGACTCTCCTTTTGGTTCCAGTAGCTAACTGGACCAAACTTGATTTTCCAAGCTTACTTTTCTCCAAATGTAATATATCCACTATTCTAGGATCAATGTAACAATGGCTTACTCCTTAATCAATTAAAATAGCAACAGGATGATTTATGATCTTTCCTTCCACCTTGATCATATTGGATTGGTACTCTGCTTGTCGATCATCTAAAGTTGCATAAATTCCTCCCATATCTTTGACTGTTGTAGCCTCTTGGACGTTGTGCACAGTCTTCACTCTGTCCTTTCTGTGTGGGCAATCCTTGTACATTTGATATTCTTTTCATCCCCAGCATTGGATTGGTGGTCTTCCCCTTTTTCCCAAGGAGTCTTCTTTCTTGGATTCACCCTTAACATATTGATCTTGATTATTTCTATTAGGCTCATTACTATTGAAGGGAGGTTTTAGTCCTTTCCTCCTCTGATCGGACTTCTCCTTCTTCTTATCCTTCCAAGATTTCTACAGGGATTCTCTTCCCTAGCCTTACTCATACATGTATTTAGCCTTCTTGATGGCCTCAATCAAGGTCTTGGGCTCATCATACCTAATATTTTCTTTATAAAAGGTTGGTAGTCCACTTAGAAATCTCTGTATTTTCACCTTCTCATCATTAATCAACCCGACATACTTTAACAACCCCAAGAACTTCTTCTCATATTCTGCCATAGTCATGCTTCTCTGCCTGAGTTCAAAGAACTCTTGCATTTTCTTGTCATAGAAATGATCTGAGAGGTACTCCTTCTGGAAGTACTTCTTGAACTACTTCCAAGTGATCCTCTTCTCACTAATATGTTTAGCTTGCTTCAGTTGATCCCACCACATTGCGGTTTTCCCGTGTAAATGGTAAGTGGAAATTCTGACTTCTAGGTTTGATAATAGTTATGCAATTGAAAATATCTCTTGAGACTAAGAAACCATGCCTTATCATCATCTTCCCTTTCTCTTTCACCATCAAAGGATGGTGGCTTGAGCTTCCTCAACTCTCTTTGCAAACTATCCAATTCATGTCTTTTTCTTTGGTTCCTAACAAGAGACACCTCTGGACTACTTATGGAATCTTCATATGCATAAAACTTCCTTGTTGAGTAGGGAGGTGAGTGATGTCTATGAGTTTTGATATCACTTCTTGAATAACCATCTCTTCCATGATCATATCTTCTTTCATGATACATGCCTTCTTCCTCTTGTTTTGAGTTTGATCCCCTCTTCATTTGCCTCTGCAACTGATTTAAGATCTGCATCACTCGATCATTTATCTGACTTTGTTCTCTCATCAGTCTCTCATTGTCTACTTTGTAGATTTGTACTTCTATTTTCAGACTTCTTACAGTTTCTATCAATGTTTGTTTCTCCCCTCTCCCCGTGTGTCCATTAGATTAAGTCTCTACATTACCAACTCTGGTATTCTGACCCTTGGCCTCTTTATCATGGCTGGAATCTCCCTCTCCTTCTTCCATTTATTGAATACGCATTCGGAACTGATGTGTTTAAACCCCTTGATTCTGCAAAATGTGCAAGTGACCATTTTGTTAGAATTAAGCATATGATAAAAAAAAATTGCCAAACAATGCCACAGTTCCTTTTTCTTCTCAATTCATGAAGAACATATATGTATCAATCTGCATCATATAACACTTCCATGTTATCCCTTAGTCGATATAGAATTTAATTTTTCACAGGAACTCCCTTCAAACCACTTCCCCAGGTGACCATGGCTCGAAACCACGGTCGAAATCCTTCCTAGCACTTTTTGTGTTAGAAATATTATATCGGAGATCGTGTGGTTGAAAACCAATTGAGGGCTAAGATCGAAGGTCAACAGGAGCTTCAAGACTCCGACTTTTGGAGTCCGAACTATCCACACTCTCAACTCTTCTAGAGTGTCAAGTCTCCGAACTAGAAGATATGTTGCCATGTATACTGTCTCGATAAACCATTAGGATTTCCTTCGCGACTCTGGGTTTTGGGGCTTTCCCAAGCATGCCTCTCCACAAATATCCCGAAGGTCCTCTCCTTCCTCCACATATCACCTCTCAATCAACGATGGAGATTAACTCCGGTCTTCGAGAGTTCTCGACCCAAAATCCCTATGCCTTGAATCCTCCGGAGTGCCAAGTCTCTAGGCTACGGGATCTACTGCCACGTGGAAGAAAATAAGGCACGGACACGTGGCCCTATCTGACGGGTGACATGTGTCGTATAATGACTGGCACAAACGATATTTGAAAAACATGAAACACGATGACATGTGGAGAGCATCAAGTGTGTCCACATCACCCCAGGTGATGTCATCAGGCCACGTCACTCCAGTGCCTCTTGACTTCGGGGCTTCAGAACTTCAAAGCTTCGGGAGACTTCTCCACACTACACCACAAATCCTCTGAACACCGAACTATCGAATCGGTTGATTTGCAGACACATGTCCTCAAACACAAACGGTCTAGATTTACTCTGGGGGATTGGGACTTCAGAGGTTTTCTTTGTCCAGAAAAGAGAAAATTTCACCACAACATGTCGATCCCCAACCATCGATCATCGGCGATTGGAGATTTTCCTTGGTCGATCTTCAACCCTTTGTTACACATGATTTTGGTCATCTTGGTGATATCTTAACAAGGGTGTATTTAGGCTTCCAACTAGAACTTTCTCCTGAGAAAAGTGGCATTTATCTCCTTCTAGAATACATATTTTTAAAGTAGGTTCGCAGGCTGCATATGGCCTAGGGTGCGAGAATGACTCATTCTCGCAGGCCACCTTCATCTAGGGTGCGACCTTCTCGCAGTTTGCTCTATACATAGGGTGCGAACTTGTTTTTAAGCTTTGGAAAGAGAAGAGGTCTTAGGGTTCTAGAAGGGAATCTTCTAGAGAATTAGTTGGCATTCGTATGGTTGTCATTTTACTGGCTTCTCTGGTTTGATGGGATCATTCTCATCCATGTAACCATCTCGCCCTCTCCTATATATTGAAAGGATTCTCATGGAAAAGGTTAAGCAAGATTAATTGAATAATTGGTGAAGGAATTGTGTGAAGAACCCTGCTTGGACAGAGGCTTGAAGGCTCTAGTTGGTCTATCAAGAAGAATTGGATCTTATTCATGCAAGTACAGAGAAAGTGTGTGTGTTGGAACCAAGAGTAGTCGAAAGGAAGCTTGCGACATCAAGGCGATCAGGTTGTATCTTCTACTTTCAATTAATATGATACAGCGGCATGTCCCTTTCCCATAAATTCACTCTTACTTTATTATGTAATTCCTTGATCATATGCATAAGTTGGAGTTGAATACATTTTGCTATCTTCACTTTGGTTGGTTTGTGTTTTCTTGGTCTTGACCTCAAGAGAGCACCGGAGCGAAGCGGAAGCAACAAAGACCTAAGGAAGCGATATAAAGGTATGTCACTTGTTCCACCCTGCTAGCTAATTCAATGATTGCAACTTAGGGAAAGAGTCATGTCCTGTCATGTTTTGTTCTAGATCTAGGTGGATCTAGGGAGATCTGTTAGTGTCTGTACCTATCGATTAGTCTGATAACAAAGTTGTCGACTCTGTTGGGGATGCAACCCATTTTTTAGTGGTTTTTGGTGTTTTTCCTTGGCCATTTTCTCTTGCCTTACCTTTCTTCATTTATATCAATCTCTGAGTCTTCAAGAGACCCTAACAGACTCTCTGGGTCAAGAAGTCCCTTCAAAAATTTTGTCTTTTTCCAAAATTTTTCCTAGTTTCAGGCCTTCTCGCACTGAACCCCTCTATGGCCTACGAGAACCCCTTGAATTTTCATTATTCCTTTCAGTCCAGTGCGATATTCTCGCACTCTTCTTGTAGCCAGCCTGCGAGAATGCTCCATTCTCGCACTGTACATTACTGATAGCCTGCGAACCCATTTTTAAAATTTTTGGAATTAAGGTTTTTTATTTATGATCAGATGCCCAGATCTGTATGTGTGTCTGAAAAGAACTTCTTGGGCCACTGGTTGATTGTTTCTTGACTTCGGATTATGTTAACGATCAGTTCTCGTAAATCAAAGACTCTTCTTGTCCTTTTTTTCTCAACTCTCATCTCTTGACTTTTCTCGGCAAGGATATAATCTTTGATCCTGGAATCTGAGTACTTGTTCGGTTAGGAGCCGGTGATCGGTTTGAAAGTTGGGATTGTTTGTCTTTCTCATTTGCTCATTACTTGGAAAATCATTGTTCTCATGCAGTGGAAAAGACTAGTCTTGTATGCTTGTCATTTTTGTCTTCATTGAAAGATTGGTTTGGGTTTTGTTTGTGGATTTTCGTTAGTTATTGGTTTTCCTTACTTTCACCACCATGGTGTGGTTCTTTTTGAAAAGTAAAAAAAAAAATTATTTTTAAAAGCATTTTCATTTTGAAAATATTGGAAATCAATTGTTGAAATAGATAGAGAATTGTCGTTGTTACGTGATTCGTTGATATTGCATTTTAAAGAAGATTGTATATCATAGTTCAAGATTGTCCCAGAAAACTCATCTTTCCCTCCTGTAAATAGGATTCATCAAACAAGAATTGATATTTTTCATTCCTATCTATGCATTGTTGGGTTAGAGTCTCACACAACATCGGTTTCATTTCTGTCACCTTTGAGTAACAACAGCCCTTAATAATATTGCGCAATTTTAAAGTTTAACTAGTAACTCTTTTCTAGGACTCTATTACACCAACAATTAGCTAGGCTAGAGATTTGGAATAGGCAGAGAGATACACTCTCCAAAGCACAAAACACACAATAGAATCTTGTGGTATGGAGTGTTAAATTTCATTTGCAACATTTTGTCCTGGGAAGCCCTTCTCACACAAGGGTCAAACCCGAGGTCGCATTGATATTGACAGAGTTACTCACCCTGCTTTGTTGATATCGGTGTAGAGATTGCACGTATTACGGGGGTCACTTGGAGGTATACCCACAATGATGAGTGGAAGCCTCTCAAGCTGATTTCGGGCTAGATACCCCTAGATACCCTGCCCTTGCATGTGGATCAGACTGTCGATTGTCCCCCCAGGCTTTATTGTTGTTGGTGGTAACCTTAGTGGCCTATCTTCTTAGGATCTTACACTAGGTGACTGTGAAGGGGTAAGTCTTTACGGTACCTGGAATTGACATTGGCCAAACTCACTCGGGCTCCTTGAAGGGTATACCCACGATTATGTGTGGGAGCTTTCACCAGGGAGTACGTCTGTTAAGCAGGTCATCAACATAACTTTTCCACCCTAGCCTATCCCCTTCTCATCTCGTTGTTGCAACGTTGGATTTCATCACCAACTAGTGGCTTCGAAACTAGAAGGTCTTGATTGCTTGGTTTTGCTTCCTAGATTTTTACTAGTGAATGTTGTTTGTTCACCCAAGTTGACCATAGGATTCTCTTTTCCAGTCTTTTAATTTGTTCATAATTGACCCTCCACGTCGTTCACGTAGAATGCAGGGTTTACCTCCATAAAATCTGGAAGGATCTCAACCCTTGCCTACCAACCCACCAGAGTGAGCTCCTCAAGAAAGTGAAGTCCAAGACGTCACCACTCCACAACTAGAGAGAACTGACTCTCTAGAATGATTCTGAATTTCCAATTCTCGAGAGGACTTTCGACTTCACCCCACCTCCGAGAGACGTATTATGCGACTGACCCCTTCTGGAGAACTAGTTGTTCAGTCTTCTGGATCACCAACTGGACCGTTTCCAGGACCTGAAGGTCAAGACCCTTTTTGGGCCACTGGCATTTTTAGACAGGATCTCTTTGGCTCTGGAGCAGGTGTTGATATAACTGTCGGGCCTAAGCTACCCAAAACCTCTGATCCAAACGCAGTACCTTTTACTATTGCATGTTATTTTCCTAGAACAGACACTCCGTGAGCTGACCACATCTTGACCCTCCCTTTACAAATGGTCCATTACATAGATACTACGAGTATTCACACCGGGATTACTGCGGCTAGTCAAGCCCCCATTGGCACACCGCTTTCGCCCAGAGTCACCCCGACACTTCCACCGGGATACCGTGCGTTGAATGTCTCTATTTCCACTCCTACACAAACCCCATCCAGAACTCCTAGTGGTCCCACTCCTTCTGGGCACTCTACCCCCAGTTTCATTTCGACACTTCCTTAGCCCCCTTTCGGAGGACATTTTCCATCCTCTATCGGCGACACTAATCCTAGTGGCACCTTTCCGTCGTTCACACCGAATTACTAGATTCCTGTTGGTGGACAATTTCACCAAGGAGGCTCGACTCAACCCACCTTTGTAGGGAAAATCCCAATTGGGACACAAATCCCAATTGGAACACAACCCCCAATTGGAACTCAACCCCCGATTGGAGGACAACCCCCACCAACCCCACCCTACGGACAAACCATACCTCCATCCTTGGTCCAGTATTAGAATCACCTGATACAACATAATCCTCAATCGACTGGGGGAAAACAGCCTCAAGTTACCTTCGTTATACCACCTAGTATAGGCCGACCATATCCAGGTACGTCGAATCCTATTTGGGGCTCGATCGCTCAACCCCATGCCCTTGTTCAAGGGTACAATCCTATGAGTTACTTGCCTTCACAACAACCACCGAATCTGCCCGGATCCTTGCATTACATACAGAATGCTTATGGTCCCACTGGTTTTCCAACAAGACTCCCCCCCCAAAGTCACCAGTACCCGCATGTGAACAGACATTTACCCTTCTTAGCCACCCTGGATCTTCTGAATCTGTCGAGGATTTTAAATGACCCAATCCGTCACTCTCCCCAATGGCCCACCATTCCAGCCAAACTCCCATCGGACATCCCTAAATTCAATGGCAAAGCGGGAGAGGACCCCAACAATCACATCATGACTTTTCACCTTTGGTTCTCATCCAACTCCTTGATGGATGGCTCTATTCGTTTATGTCTTTTTCAAGCAACTCTCACGGGTTCTGCTGCTAAGTGGTATATAGAATTACCATGAGATTTCTTCGCTGACTTCAACACCCTCGCTATGGATTTCCTCACCCACTACCAGTTACCGATCCACTATGAAATGAGAACCGAGATTTTGAGTTCTTTCAAACAAAACAAAGCCACTCATATATCCGATCACATTCATGAGTGGCGATGGAGACGACGTCTCATCAAACTCGAACTTCCTGATCAGTTGCTGGCAGAGTGGTTCACAAAATCATTCATGAACAACATCGGTCGTGACATCGCCATGGGTGGAGTTGTCATGGAAGAGCAGGCCATAAGTCGTGCTCAATACCTTGACCTCGTTTACTCACAAACATGTACTCTTTACGATTTACTCCCTGATGCACCTCTTCCTTCGACTTCCACCACTTCGACTACTCTCGCTGCTTCTCATGCAGCTGAAGTGTGATTGGCACTTTCCATGCCCAACCACATTCCACCCAAACTACTAACCACAACCCCAAACCTAATTTTTATAATGTTCAAAATGCTTCGTCTCCTACCCCTCCCACCGGCAAGACTTCTGAGGTAAATGTTGTCCAATCTACCCCAGCCGGTAAAAACAAATCTAGAAAGGGAAAGGGTAAGAATAAGGAGGACAAAAATACTTCGCAAGCAGAGAGAACCAAAACACCGCTCGTTGATGATAGGGATAAGCGCAAACCCCGATACCCTTGTCTTATCTGTGGTGATGATCACTACACGAAGGATTTTCCACGACGTGCCGAGGTTACTAAGTTCCTTCAAGGGGCCCCCAAACCTCCCACTCCGATTGTACTATCCCAACCCTTCCCCTCTCAACAACAGGCCCAATTGGTCATTCATGACCAACCTTCCCCTTCCACTATGTCCTATGTATTAATGTGTACAGGCGATTCAAATAAGAATGACATCGCACTTACCAATCGAGCCAAAGATTATTCTCCCTCTAAAGAGAAGGTTGATGTTATACCTCCTTCATTGGTCCAACCATCTCCCACGACTCCACCTACCAACGGTCCTCTTCATCTCGAATGACCGAGCCTTGACACAGTTCTTCGCCCTCCTCCAAAGGGCGTTGTTCAGAAATCGGCTTTCAATCCTCATGCTCGTGCTGCCTAGAACTATAGCATTGTTGAATATCTGGCCCAAGCACCATCTGTGATGTCATCCCTCGAAGTCCTTCAAAGTTGTCCCACACAACAGAAGGCACTGTTGAAATCTATCGGTTGAATCGACCCGACGGATACAAATTTAATATTTTTGACTTGGAAGATCACATTCCAAGGTTACCCCCTCAACTCGCATTCCAAATCCAAGTGATTGTCTTCAACAACAAAAATTGTAGAACCGTTATCGACGAGGGTGCCTCGACGTGTGTCATGTTGGTTACCTGTTGGAAAGCCATCAGCTCTCCCTCTTTGACTGAATCCCATAAAACACTCAAAGCCTTCAATGGCTCCAGTTTTAAGCCTTACGGTGTCCTTCCTTCGTTTCCAATCATGCTAGAAGGAAAAACGGTCCAAGTTGAAGTGGAAGTCTTTGACGCTCCTCTCGATTACAATCTTCTGCTTGGCCGTAGCTGGATCGATTCCATGCGTGCAATTGTGTCGACTCTTTTTCATGTTGTACATTTCCCACATTAAGGAAAGGTAATTATCGTTGACCAATTAGATTCTTTAACTCGGATACGCACACTGGCAACATATCGTTCATAGCCAAAACCCCACTGGGTTATGAGAACGTTGGTGTAGGTCTTCTCAAAGACTCTTCGTTAATGGGTACCTTCCCCATTCCACCACCCAATGTTCCACACTCATATTTCACTTCAATCAACATGATCTCCACCTCGATTCACAGAACCCCTGCATCTCACGACCCATGGATGGTACCCGACCCCGGCGATCATCTTCGTTACGGCGACAAAATGCCTTTGAGTCTGGTCGAATCTGCCTATCAAGCCATTCAATCGGCAACCCCTTCTACCCCCTCTCTTGGTGATTTATCTCCAGATCCTTTCCGCATCATTTTTCCCACGGACGAGATGATCATGTCTGTCATGGAAGACATCCCATGGAACGATGGACATCACGGTTCCATCCTCTTCCTGGAACAACACACCATCGAGATCTTCCAACGGATCTCTACCCTGTCGACCATTGTCGTCATTTAAACCATTCCTGAGTCCACACATGATGTGTTTTCCGAAGGGAACTTAAGCAATATCTCACCCACTATTCCCTTCGACATATCCATCAAACCTGGAATTGTCGAAAATGTGCATATCGGAGCTTTGTGTTCCCCTGATGAAATCGTCATCTACAAGTCACTTTTCAAAGAATTTTGTGACGTCTTCGCCTGGAGCTATGAAGAAATGTCGGGTATCGACCCCGAAATTGTGATACATGAAATTAAGACATACCCAGATGCTAAACCCGCCCAGCAACGCCTTCCTCCAGTTCACCCACGTAAAGCGGCTGCTATCAAGCTTGAAGTCGAGAAACTTCTCAAAGCTAGCTTTATTTACCCGGTGGCCCTTACTGACTAGGTTTCCAATCTTGTCTTGATCGACAAGAAACAAGGCACAATCCACATGTGCGTTGATTATAGGGATATTAACAAAGCTTGTCCTAAAGACAACTTTCCTACCCCCTTTTTCGACCAGATTGTCGACGATTGTGCCGGAAGCAAAATCTTCTCTCTAATGGATGGTTTCTCCGGATATAATCAAATCAATATTGTTCCTGAGGATCAACAGAAAATTTCTTTTATTTGTCCTTGGGGCACTTTCGCCTATCGTAAACTTCCTTTCGGTCTAAAGAACATTGGCGCAACTTTTCAGCGCGCTATGTCTTATGCCTTCCATGATATCAAGCACATCATGCAGTTGTATCTTGATGACTTACCCGCTCATTCCATGCACCGGGTCGATCATCTAGTCCACCTCCGAGCCATTTTCCTCTGCTGTCGGTTTTACCATATACGCTTGAATCCTCACAAATGCATTTTCTGCATAGAATCTGGTCAACTTCTAGGCTTTATTTTTTCACGTCAAGGGATCAGGGTAGATCCTTTAAAGGTCGAGGCGATTCTCAATCTCCCTCCCCCTTCTACACTTCAGCAGTTACAAAGTTTGCAAGGGAAAGCAAACTTTCTTCGTCATTTCATCCCAAACTATGCCAAGAAAACTCTTGAATTTACGTGACTGCTCAAAAAGGGGTCTGATTTCGTATGGGATACCATCGCAAACAAAGCCTTCGAAGATTTGAAACTATCCCTGACACGCGCTCTGCTTCTCTTTCCCCCTGATTACAGTCGCGATTATTTCCTCTACCTTGCAACCTCAGATTACACCATTTCTAGGGTTCTTGTCCAGGAGGATGATTCCCATGACGAACATGTTATCTATTACTTGACTTGAAGTCTCACGCCTACCGAAACCAAGTATTTACATGTCGAAAAACTGGCCTTGGTAGTCGTCCAAGTAGTTCAATGTTTCTGGCACTATATCCTCTCTCACAAGACTACGGTAATTTCTAATTGCAACCCTATGCAACACATTCTCACACATCAATTGCTAGGGGGAAAATACTCCAAATGGATTGTGATACTCCAGGAGTTTGACTTGGAATTCGAACGAGCTAAGTCCAAGAAGTCCTTAGTGTTTGTCGAGTTGATATGCGACTTTCCCTACTCTGAAACGGAAAATGTAGTAGTTGATTCATTACCTGATGAATCCCTTTTCCTAATTAGTTCCGATGATCTTTGGTATAGTGATATCATCATATATCTCCAAACCCAGACTTTCTGGCCCAATTTGTCCAGTACTGACCGGCGTTGAATACGCTACCAAGCCCGTCAATATATTATCCTCGAGGATACTCTTTATCATCGTGGGATTAACTCAGTTTTTCAACGTTGCCTCACATTCGACGAAGCCGAGAAAGCCTTAAATGACTTCCATTCTGGAGCCTGTGGTGGTCATATGTTCGGGTATGATACTTCCCAGAAGATCTTACGAGCAGGGTATTTTTGGCCTTCTTTATTTAACGATTGCATAATCGTCGTCCAAAAATGCCACGCTTTCCAGACCTATAATCATAAGATACGATCACATCCTGCTCCTCTTCATCTTGTGGTCTCTGTTGGTCCCTTTGCGAAATGGGGTATCGATTCCATGACATGTCACCCCCATTTGGTCGGGGGGCATGGATACATTATTGTAGCTATAGATTATTTTACGAAATGGGCCGAGGCGATGTTGACATTTGACAATACTGGAAAGACCGCAACATTATTCATTTTCAATCACATCATAGATCATTTTGGTGATCCTCAGGCTATCGTCACTGATCATGGTAGCCACGTTAGAAAATTCATGATGTCCGAACTCACTGAAAAGTTGGGTCTTCGCCATGAAAACTCAACGCCCTATTACCCACAAGCCAACGGCCAAGTCGAAGCGATTAACAAAGTTCTCATAACCATGCTTCGACGAATGATAGGGATTCACAAAACAAGTTGGCACACAATGTTATTTTCAGAATTGTGGGCTTACCGGACGTCTGTTAAGTCTGTTATCGGGTTTACACCATTCCGGTTAGTCTATGGTCTAGAAGCCATCCTCCCGATTGAATGTGAGATACCCTTCTTAAAACTAGTCGTCGAACTCCTACCAAACAATTATGTCGAGTAAGAACATCTGTTGTATCTCATGCTATTAGACGAAACTCAATGCGATTCTACCCTAGTCATAGAAGCCCAGAAGAAACGTGTCAAGGCCCAATACGAAAAACATGTCAAGCCTCGCGTTTTCTCCGAAGGAGATCTGGTTCTCCTCTACGAACAAGATCGAGATATGCTAGGAGCTGGAAAATTCGAAGCCATGTGGCGAGGTCCTTATATCGTTAGATGAGTTTTGGAGAAAATAGCTCATGAGTTAGTTGATTACGAAGGTATCCCTTTGAGTGAACCCAGAAATGGGTTGTACTTAAAGAAGTACTATGCATAAGATCACCTGTGCACGAGTACTTGTATTTTATTGTATCATACTTCTTGTGTGTTACTGTAGTATGTTTTTTCGTTATCTGGTCTCTACCCTTATGTTACGTTGTGTTTTATTTCCAGATGTCGGAGTCTTCGTTACCCCACATTGGCTTCGCCAATGGCGCTAGTCGTAGTACTCAGAACCTCGCTTCTGCTGCGTGGGCAATTTACGCCCCTACAAATGAACTTGTCACTCTACGAGGTGTGTGCCTCGGTCGTGCGACCAACAATATTGCAGAGTATAGCGTCGTTATCGAATTTTTGATTGATGCTATCTCGCTCGGTATCCATCACTTGGTTGTGCAACTCGATTCACATCTATTAGTACTACAGTTAAGTAATGTCTATGCTATTCGAAGTCCTACTTTATTACGGTTATATTTGTGAATTCACCTCTTGGAACGTTATTTTGATTATATTGAGTATCAGCATATTCCTAGATGTCTAAATACATTAACTGATGCATTAGCTAACTATGTATTAGACGGACATTTGGGCCATTTATAAACCAATCACATCACATGCATCACATAACACAAGATAAGCTGGTAGAATCCGTACATATGTATATAACGATCAAAAAGTTTTTTACAAAAAAGTTATGTCCAAGGACCAAAATTTCAAAATATGAAGCTCATAGCTTCTACAAAGTAACATCATGGATGACATTCGCGATAACACACAACTGTCCAGGCAACCCTACGAAGCAGTCAGCCAATAGACTCTGACACGCCCACTGTATGACGTTGATAACGCCGTGGGACCTCTCCAAGAGGCATGTCTGAAATGTCAACAGTCAAACCCTATAAGTTTTGTTCCACTGCCTCATAATCTTCAGCATCCCATCATGGCATTGGAGCCACCTCTCCTCGTCGCTGAATAGGAGAAGTACCTAGAGGTCGATAAGGCCCCACGTCTGTGTCATCAAAAAGAATTTTTGTAATTAGACCTTGGACAAACATAAAAACATTTGCACATGATAAAACTCACAAAAACATTTAAAAAGTGAAAAAATGTGTACTTCTTACCTAGATCTCCCCACTGAGCATCCTCGGGTAGGGCCAAGTATGGATCCCCTCAGAAGTCTAACCCAGCATAGGCATAATCATCGACCATCAACATTTGTGGCCGCAACCAGTCAAAGAAGGAATCATTGTATTTGATGATTGGTCTAGCTACATGTCGGGCCATGAGGTTACACCACCTCAACATCCTCGGATCCTCTGGAGCCAGTAAACCCCACTGAACCTTCAACCTCAACAAGGGAACCCTCTCAATAAAGAAGGACACCAACAGTGACCCGTACCAGAATTTCTTCAGGTCACCTCTCCTGCATTTAGTCAACTGCCTCTTCAAGATACAAAGGACTGCGTCTGACCAGTTACAGACACGAGGCTTAGTACACTCTATGTCGTACTGAAAATAGCTCTGGAGAGCCATGTGTGGAGCAGCACTCCCGGCCATACGAGTAATGGTGAACAAAATAGTGCGAAGGGTAAAATCCTGGACCCCCCAAATGGCCACCTTTCCTTTGCTTCTTTCCACCTATGGAACACAATACTAACGACAATACTCACTCATAGGCAGCCCACCACCTCAGCTACTGGTCAAGCTAGCGTGGTACCCACGCCATGACAGTCCTGTTAGGAAATAAACATCCTCGATATCCAAGGACACTGTGTGGACCCCCATGTGGAATACTTGTTGGTCCACATCCCACATATGAACGAGGTACTCCAACAGCCTGACTTGGGGCCTCATACCCGGGATCCGAAATAATTTCAGGAGACCACAGTCTCGCAAAGTGGAAACAGTGCTCAGGATATTCCCAGAAACCATGCTCTCTTTCACGCCATTCTAGAACCATTGTGACGGTCAAATGCCTGCACAAGAACCATAAGAAGAAGGTCAGCAACTCTTTTCAAGCCTTGGTACATTTTTCATTGAGAAAAAAACAAATCATTTTTTCATTTTTCGGTTCTCGCAGGTGCCCCTTTAGCACAGTGCGAGGTTCTCGTAGGTTCCTTTGGGTCCACCTGCGAGAATCATGCATTCTCGCAGGTCCCATGTGGCTAGCCTGTGAGAACGCCTGAGCACGAATTTTATCCCTAAAACAAGCTCAAAAACTTGAAATTTGCCAATGAAAACAAAAAATTGAACCATGAAAAGATAGAAGACAAGGAGCTTACCTCACTGACGGAGACGGTTCGCCAAATGGTTTTTCATACCTTCCACAATCGAGGAATGAAATTCAAGGGCAAAGAGGGGTTTTGGGCTAAAATCTTGGCAAAGTTACAATGACTATGGCAAAAGAACTTTTACCCACTTATATTTACTTTTTACCATTTTTGTGGGTTTTTATAATTGTTTTATTTATCAAACCTAATGCCTAATACCCCTATGAGAGCGACTTTTTGCAGACATGACGACTTCGATGTCCATACGCAGGGATACAGATATTTTCTCTTTCCATCGCATGTTTAAATTTTTTTTTAAGGTTTTTGGACAAAACCTCGAGCTTGGTCTTTGTTCGTTCTCACGCTCGAAAATACATGAGAACGTAATCGAGCACACTTTTATCACTTTTTCGGGCTCAGCAAGGTTATACGAAAAAGGAACCCCCTAGAGTCCTCTTTAAGCTCTTTTCAGACTCTCTAAACATGAAAAGATTGTCGATCAATCTTACTATTTTCACGCTCATTAAAGTATTTGAAGAGAGCATCTATTGGGCGATAATTTATCTCTTTTTCGGTCTCATCAGACTATTTTACGAAAAAAGGAATTGAGAGAGTTCTCTTTTGAGTGTTTTTCCAAACTCTATAATCATGAAAAACCTTCCAGTTTTCTATCTTTGGGCTCGTTAAACAAACATCGAAAGACCGGTAATGGGACCGAACCACTCCTTCCTAGGGTTCATTAAACATACTCTGGGGGACTGATCCGAAGGATGAGCTTACATCAACAAGCATATGTTATCCTCCTCAAGCTTGTGTAAAATTAAAGAGCTACTTGCCAGAAATGGTGGGGGAAAATTTGGGAAAGGGATGTGTTTTTGTATTCATATTATTGGCAGTAAGTGTCTCTCTTGAACATGACACCCCCCTATTCATTATCTGAATCCTGTTTGGGAAATCCATTTGTCTCTCATTCGACTTGCTACAAGGTCATATCCTGAGTCGTCTCTGAGTCGGTGCTGCCAAATCATTGGTTGTGGCATTCATATGTTCAAGAGAAGTTCATCCGACACCTCTATTGAGTCGGCCATCTGCAGTTGTCCATTTTCTCTGGGTCGGCCTTCCTTGTGTCCAGTTCAACCTACATCATACTCTGTTTCACCTTAAAAATCTGTAACTCATTTTGTGTCATTGATGGGGGATACATCAAGGCCCTCCTGTGACGAGTTTTGTTCCATCGACTCCAGCTCGTTATCCGAAAACAAGACTTCGAAATTATTTAGTACCTTGGAACTTGCATGCCTCAATGACAGGTTTCCTCGCTTTCGACAGTGGGTTGGTCAGTCCAAATGGCGCCACTACAAATTCATAATGCCCATACCTGGTTCTAAAGCCTGTCTTATGAATGTCTTCTTCCTTGATCCTTACTTGATGGTATCCTGACCTCAAGTCAATATTTGAAAATATATTTTCTCCTCTTAGCTTATCAAAGAGGTCATCAATTCTGGGTAGGCGATACTTGTTATTTATAGTATACTTATTTAGTTGTTGAAATTCAATACACAACCTCAAGGTTCCATCCTTCTTTTTGACAAAAGGTACCGATTCTCCCCAAGGTGAAACACTTGGATGTATGTACCCTTTCTTCAACAATTCCTCCAACTGCATTTGTAATTCTTTTAACTCTGGTGTGCTCATTATATATGGTTTTTTTGACACCGGGGTAGCTCCTGGCACAAAATCAATTGAGAAACCTATCTCCCTTCTTGGTGGAAACCCTGGTATTTCTTGGAATACATCTTCAAATTCATGTAGTACCGAGAAATCTTCAAGGCTTGGCCCCTTTGTATTTTCTGTCTCTTCCACATGAGTTGCATACAATTGACATCCTTTTCTAAAACATCTCTTCAGTTGTAAGGCTGAAATCTACCCTACAGAGATGGGTCTTGGAACTCCTTTCACAGTGTTATGTTTTCCATCTCCATCAATACAGGTAAATGTCTTGCTATGACAATCTAGGAAAACATGATGCTTGTCCAACCAATTTGTTCCAATTAGAATATCATAAGACCCCAAGGGTATGATATTTAAATCAATACTAGTATTCACGCCATTAAGATTTATGGAATAACTTCTGACCATATCATGGACTCTCCTTTTGGTTCCAATGGCTAACTGGACCAAACTTGATTTTCCAAGCTTACTTTTCTCCAAATGTAATATATCCACTATTCTAGGATCAATGTAACAATGACTTACTCCTGAATCACATAAAATAGCAACAGGATGATTTATGATCTTACCTTCCACCTTGATCATATTGGATTGTTACTCTTCTTGTCAATCATCTAAAGTTGCATAAATTATTCCCATATCTTCGACTGTTGTAGCCTCTTGGATGTTGTGCACAGTCTTCACTATATCCTTTCTGTGTGGGCAATCCTTCTACATGTGATCTTCTTTGCATCCCCAGCATTGGATTGGTGGTCTTCCCCTTTTTCCCAAGGAGTCTTCTTTCTTGGATTCACCCTTAACATATTGATCTTGATTATTTCTATTAGGCTCATTCCTATTGAAGGGAGGTTTTAGTCCTTTCCTCCTTTGATCGGACTTCTCCTTCTTCTTATCCTTCCAAGATTTTTGCAGGGATTCTCTTCCCTGGACTTACTCATACATGTATTTAGCCTTCTTGATGGCCTCAATCAAGGTCTTGGGCTCATCATACCTAATATTTTCTTTAGAAAAGGTTGGTAGTCCACTTAGAAATCTCCCTCTCCTTCTTCCATTTATTGAATACGCATTTGGAACTGATGTGTTTAAACCCCTTGATTTTGCAAAATGTGCAAGTGACCATTTTGTTAGAATTAAGCATATGATAAACAAAATTTGCCAAACAATGCCACATGTCCTTTTTCTTCTCAATTCATGAAGAACATATATGTATCAATCTACATCATATAACACTTCCATGTTATCCCTTAGTCGATATAGAATTTAATTTTTCACAGGAACTCCCTTCAAACCACTTCCCCAAGTGACCACGGCTTGAAACCACAGTCGAAATCCTTCCTAGCGCTTTTTGTGTTAGAAATACTATATCGGAGATCGTGTGGTTGAAAATCAATCGAGGGATAAGATTGAATGTCAACAGAAGCTCCGAGACTCCAGCTTCGGGAGTCCAGACTATCCACACTCTCAACTCTTCTGGAGTGCCAAGTCTCTGAACTAGAAGATTTGTTGCCATGTATATTGTCTCGATAAACCGTTAGGATTTCCTTCGCGGATCCAGGTTTCGGGGCTTTCCCAAGCGCGCCTCTCCATAGATATCCCGAAGTTCCTCTCCTTCCTCCACATATTACCTCTCAATCAACGGTGGAGATTAACTCTGGTCTTCAGGAGTTCTCGACCCAAAGTCTCCGGGCTACGGGATCTACTGCCACGTGGAAGAAAATAAGGCACGGACGCGTGGCCCTATCTGATGGGTGACATGTGTCGTATAATGACTGGCACAAACGGTCTTTGAAAAACATGAAACACGATGACATGTGGCGAGAATCAAGTGTGTCCATATCACCCCAAGTGATGTCACCAGGCCACGTCACTACAGTGCCTCTCAACTTTCGGGCTTCAGAACTTCGGAGCTTCGGGAGACTTCTCCACACTACACCACAAATCCTCTAAACACCGAACTATCGAATCGGTTGATTTGCAGACACGTGTCCTCAAACACAAAAAGTCTAGATTTACTCTGGGGGTTCAGGACTTCAGAGGTTTTCTTTGTCCAGAAAAGGGAAAATTTCACCACAATATGTCGATCCCCGACCATTGGTCGTCGGTGATCGGAGGTTTTCCTTGGTCGATCTTCAACCCTTTGTTACACATGATTTTGGTCATCTTTGTGATATCTTAACAAGGGTGTATTCAGGCTCCCAACTAGAACTTTCTCCTGAGAAAAGTGGCATTTATCTCCTTCCATAATACATATTTTTAAAGTAGGTTTGCAGGCTGCATATGGCCTAGGGTGCGAGAATGACTCATTCTCGCAGGCCACCTTCATCTAGGGTGCGAAGTTCTCACAGTTTTCTCTATACACAGGGTGCGAACTTGTTTTTAAGCTTTGGAAAGAGAAGAGGTCTCAAGGGTTCTAAAAGGGAATATTCTAGAGAATGAGTTGGCATTCGTATGGTTGTCATTTTACTGGCTTCTCTGATTTGATGGGATAATTCTCATCGATGTAACCATCTCACCCTCTCCTATTTATTGAAAGGATTTTCATGGAAAAGGTTAAGAAAGATTAATTGAAGAATTGGTGAAGAAATTGTGTGAAGAACCCTACTTGGACAGAGGCTTGAAGGCTCTAGTTGGTCTATCAAGAAGAATTGGATCTTCTTCATGCAAGTATAGAGCAAGTGTGTGTGTTGGAACCAAGAGTCACTGAAAGGAAGCTTGTGGCATCAAGGCGATCAGGTTGTATCTTCTACTTTCAATTAATATAATACAGCGGCATGTCCCTTTCCCATAAAGTCACTCTTACTTTATTGTGTAATTCCTTGATCATATGCATAAGTTGACGTTGAATACATTTTTCTATCTTCACTTTGGTTGGTTTGTGTTGTCTTGGTCTTGACCTCACAAGAGCACCGGAGCGAAGCGGGAGAAACAGAGACCTAAGGAAGCGATATAAAGGTATGTCACTTGTTCCTCCTTACTAGTTAATTCAATGATTGCAACTTAGGGAAAGAGTTATGTCCTGTCCTGTTTTGTTCTAGATCCAGGTGGATATAGGGAGATCTGTTAGTGTCTGCACCTATCGATTAGTCCGATAACACCCTTCACCCAATTCGTCGAAGTGCTTACCCTGTCCTTCCACTACTTGATCCAACGGTTGAGAAAGGTCCCAAAGGGATCCTAAATCGAGGATTTGCGTGCTTTCGTGACTTCAGGCTTCGGCACTTTTCACTTGTAGAGACTTGAAAATCCCCAAAGTACCAGGTATCCGGACTACGAGATCTATTACCACATGTCCTCTAGGAACGATGGTCGATATGTACTCTGGCCTTTGATATTTCTCAACCCAGCGCAAATTTTCACATCTTTTTCCTCCGAACTCTGAATTCCCAAGCTGGCCAATCTGCTAACACAGGTCTTCCTTAACGGACGGTCCAGATTAACTTCGAACTTAGGGCTTTGGGAGATTTTTCGGCATGGAACATGAGGGCTCGCTTCTCCTGGAGTATCGATCCTCCGAACCACCATGAGATCTACGGCTCACCCTTTCTCACATGCATATCTGACATATGAGAATTAAACCTACTCAACCTTTTCCTTCGCCTTCATCGGATGGCCCTTGTTCGCCTACCCTCTCATCCAACAATCCCAGATCTCTATTGATCCCACAGTGGCAATCACTTCCAAATTCAAAAGGGACGGTCACAATCCTTCAATCACTTACAAATGATCTCTGACATTCTAGCTCCTGTGTAGACTCTGTAACACCATTCCTCCTGAGATTTTCAACTTCAAGGTGGGAATTCGATCTCAACCACGAGACTCTGACCATCAGACCCGGCCCGATGTTTCAACCAGAAGCTTTGATACCAATCTGTAACATAGCCCGCCACCCATAGGTTGGGGTACGCTACCTTCAATCCCACCCTTGGACTTCTTTCTCTTATCGATACCTTTTAAAATTAATAAGGATGCGTAAAAGAAAAGATATAACGACATGCACAGCAATAACCAGCAAGCATGCATATTCTAAAGATTTAATTAAATGATAAATAAATACACAGTGGAATACATTCATATGCAAGTAAATAATACCATAACAGAGAGCACTTATCTTTATAAAAGAAGACATCAACTTGTTGTAGACCAAGGACGTTCCACCCAACCATAGACACTATTGTTCCAAATCTCAACAGCAGTGTCACCCCTGAGCCAGGGCTATGAATCCATAAGGATGGTTCTAAAGTGTTATTTGGCTTCCCAAAATAGTCAGCACTCAAGTTCTCACAGGCTTTCCCATCTTACTCGCAGCAATCCAAGTACCCAGCTCTCTTCTACCCAACATGCGCCACCCAAGAGAATGGACCTCCACCCTTCTCTTCCACGCAGTCCCTCGGGCACTCCTTCTCTTTCCAGGGCTCCAGCGCAACTGGTCCAGAATCTCTATGTTGGAACTCTCAGGACTCACAGCTGTGAACAAAGTTGGACACAGGCCAACACATCTCAAACATGTAGGCCTCAAGTCATGGCTGAATTACACTAGCGACCACTATAGCCAGCAATACCATGGCTACTCTTCAACAGATTCTTTCCCTTTCCCCAAGCCACAACACGGACGAGGAAGGATGAATGAGTGATAGGTAAGAATGCAATGAATGAATGGTTGAGTAAGTGAGTAAACCCATGAACCATTGAGCAAGTGAACGAGTGAATAAATGAATGATCCAACCCCCCAATAGACTAGGGGCGGGTTTAAGTAATTTGTGGGAAATCAAGAACCTCCCTGCCTCCCCTCAAGAAGCTCATGTAACTGATCCACTCTCTTAGACAAAAGGGTAATTAAAATAGGAAATAAAAATGTATCCCCTCAATCCCCCTCTCTTGTGGAGTCATATCCCCCTATAACTCTAGTCCTTGTCTGTATAGAAGCCAGCGATGTGTTTATTATTAATAATGATCGAAAAATTGCATTTCTTAGGCACACTAGCCTCTTTTAATTGTTTGGTCCCTCTGGCCTCTTGAAAATTAAAAAAATACATTATTTAATATGGGGCTCAAAACCTAGGGTGTTACATGAAGGGATGCCTGAACCTGGAAGGGTGAGTCTCTCAAGGAAGAGGCAGTTCAAGAATGCATATGGCATGGTGACTAGAATCATGAGGGTGTGTCAGAAAGAACCGTGGGTTGAAATCTTTCCCGAAGCATCTCTATGGAATAGAGAAAAAGATCCCCAGCTGAGGTATGAAAATATGAATCGGGAACATGGAAAGAAGATCACCAAAAGGACAGCAAGCTTCAATAGCAAAGGCATGGATATTTTTGAAGAATTTCTTAGTGTACATTGTATATAATGCACTGAGGACATTGCATAAATAAGTGGGAGGGTAATGTAATACCCCCAGGTTAATCCCCAGTTGTAATTGTACATAGGTTTTATAGGCTGGTGAGCCAAGGTATTATATGCCAGAGTGCATGTGTGATTATTAGGTTGAAGAGCCTAGATGCTAAAATGACAATGAGCCTATCATTGTGATATGTAATCACTCATATTATTAATAAAATACATCATTGTTGCAGACCAAGTTAGGCGAAAGAGTATGGGGGGGCTAGGAATCCACGAGAGAGAAAGGGGGATAATGGCTTAGGGAAGAGGGGATTAAGCCAAGGAATAAAATAATATTATTCTAAAAGTCCTAAGTCTTATAACATTATGTTATCCTAAGTTCCCAAGGGAAGGGAACGAATTAAAAGTGGGGAACAAGTTAGTTCCTTGTGTGCCAAGTGTCAGGTTAGGAAAATGCATACATAATGTGGGGATTTAGTGTAATTATCATCATTATTACCATTCATTCATTTCGGATATCATTGGTGCCATGAAGGAAGAGTGGAGCTATGGATCTAAGGTAACCAAATAAATCCTTGGTGGTATGGGTCTGAAGAAGCAGGTTGTCGGGTTTGTGTAGAAATTCTCTGTGGGTGGAAGAATTGTTGGGGAATAAGTTTCCCTATATGTTGGCCATGGGTGCCATAACTCTTTGAGTTCAGTTGTGTGTTCCAAGTATCATTGCACTCAGAGACTTCATGTTCGGCTTGTTCCTGAAACCCTGGAAGGGAAGTGGGATAGCCAAAGGACAGCTGAGCAGAGAAGGGGTACACTTCCTAGGATAGCATAGGGTAAGGTGAATGAGAGGCGAGGTGGAAATGTTGCTAGAGTAGGTGCCATGGGCCTTGTCTGTTTTTTCAAGTGTTGTACGGCCTTAGTGGGATTGGTGAGTGAACATTTTCCCTAGTGGATTCATAGCCCCAGCTTGGAGGTGACCCATTGTTGAGAGATTATGAGCAATGTGATCTATGGATGTGAGGAACATCCAAGGTCTACAGCCAATCGGTGCTTTCACAAAAGATAAGTGTCGTTATGTGTAATAACAGGTTGGTTACTGTGTGTAATATATTTATTTCTATTATGAAATTATCATTTAATTATGCATGGCTTCTATATGTTTTAGATATGCATATTTGTTCATATGCATAGAATTTAAGTTAATAAAATGGTATCAAAGAGTCATAATTTTGTGTGGCATGGCCCAGCTTAGGGATGGGAATGTTACAAAGTTTTTCTTGGTAGTGAGTTCCCTTGAGTTCCCATACAGAGATTCTCAATTACGTGTGCCAGAGAGACCCTGATAAACAAATGGGACGCCTGATGGACTGAGAGCAGTGAAGGGGTACATTCCTTGACTTGGGTAGGTCAAGAGGAAGAGAGCTCGAGGAAATTTGGGATAGTTTTAGGAAAATATCAGTGGGTTGTGTGATATTGAGATGTGAGTGGACAGTGAGAGGCACCCTTCTCTTATGGATTCCTATCCCCATCTCGTGGGTGAATTGTTGTTGAGATTTGGAACAACAGGTCTATGGTTGGGTGGAATGTCCTTCCCAAGCAAGTGGTTGCAAAAACATTTTAAAAAGATAAGTGTTTATCTTTTCTCTTATTTATTTCTTGAGTTTTATGTTATTCTTATGCTTAACCTTGTGTATGTAAATGGTTTAATCATTGTTGTGAATGAATTTATTAGATTCATCTATGTTAATTTGGAATGTTGTAGATGCATTTAATTATGGGTATCAGAATATAGTTGAATATGTGTTTAATTTGTAGCTAGCAAGCTACATAAATTAATTAGCAGAATAAATTATCGAATTTATATGTATTTCTACAAGTAATGTTCCTCGGTTAAGCTGGGGGACATTACAAAATGGTATCAGAGATATAAGTTCAAACGTTGAGCATGTATGGGCCAAACTCATCATGTAGAAGCTAAAATTGCAAAGTTAAAGCTTAGAGAATGTTTGCAATGTAGTTGTTAGATTTTTCCAGAAAAAAGTGTGAGGAGATTTCCTATAATTTCGGTGAATTGGAGTTCAAGGGTTAAAATCCCCAATTTTAATCTATAAATATGTATGTGTTGGGATTGTAATTGGTAGAATTATGGAAATTGCAGTGTAGTCGTGATCAATTGGGGGAAATTGAGCAAAAGCCCCATTTTCTATAGAGAAAGTCATTGAAAATTCGACATGGGAGTGTCGCATTTCATGTGAAGAAGTCAATTTGATGCATATGGGGTCGAAATTGGCCGTATAGAGCATAATTACAGAGTTTTATGGTGACCTTGGTAAAAATTTCAAAAATTATGCAATTCTGGAAGAAAAAAAAAATGAAATTTGAGAAAATTTGGGTATTTTTTGTACATGACATGGAGGTCATGTGGCAGAGGTGATGTACATTGCCACGGTGGCAGGTCCATGGTGGAAAGTGGTGTGGGAGCCACGGGAAACAGTGGTATAGACAATACCATAAACCATTGTTGCATGGCCTTTAGCCATGCGACACCATGATCTTAATGGTGTTGCATGGCCTTTCATGTCCCATAGCATGGGAGAAACCATTGTCACAACCCAAAGGATTTTTAATTACTGTGCATGTTTGGGATGCGACATGGCCTTTCCGTCGTCGATCATGTCAAATCTCAATCGTCAGATCTAGGAGACGTGCAAGATTGTGCGCGCCAAGGTAAAGGTCCAAGATGGGACATTCCCATCCACACGGCCAATGAAGGGGAGACACGTGGAATTTGATAGTCAGGGTGGGACCCTTGTCCCATTCGGGGTCAGATGTGTGCCAATTGGGTAGGTGGGGCCCATAAAATATTAATATTGTATTAATGTTTAAAGACAGCATACGAGAAAAAGGAGAAAGAAGAGAGAGAAGGTTGTCGAGGCAGGGTTAAGAGGGACAGGAGAGTGACATGGAATCACCTTAGGATTCCATGTGGACCCAGAATGCCACATCAGCAGCCACGTCAGCAAGGATGCCATAGAGGCATAATTGTCTTTTAGTCTCAAAAAAAAAAACAAGTCTAGAGCCAAAATCTTATTTTTTCCATAATAGGAGTATCTTAAGTCATATTTAGATGAAACTTCTGGTTTTTTTCCACACTGAGGAGATCTATAGAAGTGTCAGAGAGGGCCATTTCCCATTTATGCTTGGATTTGTCAAAAATTACAAAATGGTGGTTTTTAAAGATTTGGATACAGATCATTGGCATAGATGTAGAATGAGTTGAAATTCTTGGAGGGAGTCCAAAAAGTAGGCATGGAAATAACCCAGGAATAAATTGAATAAATTCTAAGGGGTTTGGAATGGGGATGTTGAAACAGGCCAAAATCCACTATTGTGGACCACTTTTGGGGGATTTTTTGGATTTTCAGGAAGAAAAGGGTCTCCACATGGAAAATCTGGAAAAATTTATTTACTCGACATTTGGTATAAATCCAAAAAAAATTTAGTGTACTGAAATTTTTCCATAACTACATGGTTTGGGAGATATCCAGTTTGGCTAAAAATTGTAAGATTGGAAAAAGAGGTGAAAAGGGACAAAGTTGTCATTTCCAAATTGTTGTAGTTTTTTACTAGAGCATCAGAATGAAAATATGAGAGTTGTTATGAGTTATATTTCATAATTATTATTTGTGTCTCATACAAAAATTTATTTGTTTACAAGTGGCATAAGTTGGTGTGTGAGATTATTTGCACCAGAATGAAAAATGTACAAAAAGGAGTAAATTAGCCATATTCAAATGACTATAAATTTATGCTCAAAACTCATAATTGAGCAAGAAAGCAGTCATTGGAAAGATCTTGGAGAGGAGAATCCATACCCATGAATTTTATCTAGGAAGTTTAAGTTACATTCAACATAAAGGAGATGATTGGTGGCATTAAAGAGCAGAAGAATGTATGTATTATTTTCCAGAATTGTGTATGTATATATTTTTGTCTAACAGAAATTTATTTGCATGCACATTTTCTTGCAGAATTTAGAGGTACAGGAAGGCAATTGGTTCCTATGTAAGAACTACAGCCATGGAATATGCCCAGGGGTCCTATAGTCATGGAGAGGAATTCAGAGGGATACATGTCAACATGGGAAATGCTGAGATAGAATCTAATGGAAGAAGAGTGAGGCAAGAGTTTATAACTATGAGAATCCTACAGAGAGAATTGCAGAGTTATAGTGAAGATAATGAGAAGATTATGAAGGCTCGAGAAGAGATACTTCATATTCTAAACATGTTGCAAAGGCAATCCAATAAAGACTCAGGCACAAAGCAAGCAGCTAGTGCTAGACAAGTGACAACATCTAGATCTCATAACAGAAGGGGTGAGCATGGGAATGGTAGTAATTGAAGGAGCGTGAGTAGGCCCTACCATTCCCTAGAGTAATACACTAGGAGATCTCATGAAATTTTAGGGCCAAGGAGCATCCCAAGTGTGTCTCTTGTCAGGAGACAAAGGAGAAGGCCTGAGGGAGAAATCTTGCAATGTGAACTAGGGAAAATAAAGCCACAAAAATTCAATGGTGAGCATAGGAAGGGAGAAGAGGCTAAGTTGGAAATGAAGAAATATTTTCAGTTGCATGATTATCCCTCTAGGGTAGAAACAAGAATTGCAACCTACCACTTGCAAGGAAAGGAAGCCATGTGGTGGGATCAACTTAAGCAAACAAAACACCTTGATGAGAGGAAAGTAGCATGGAGGCAGTTCAAAGGATATTTCCAAGAGAAATATTTGTTTGAGCATTACTATTAAATAAAGATGAAATATTTATTTGAGCTCAAGTTGGGAAGAATGACAATGGATGAGTATGAGAATAGGTTATTTTAGTTACTTAAGTATGTGGACTTCATAAAAGATGAGAAGGTCAAAATTCAAAGGTTTTTTAGGCGTTACCCTCTTTATACAGTGACAAGATAAAATATGATAACCCTGGAACTTTGGAGGAGACCATAAGGAGAGAAAAACATCTCTATGAGCATAGCAAAGGGATTCCAATCTTCCAAAAGAATTGGAATGACAAGCTAAAGGGTAAAAATGAGCAAAGGAAAAAAGGATTTAATCCACCCTTTTTGAAGAACAACTCCCAAGCAAATCAACAAGGACATTCAACCCAAAATGAGCACAACTATGCAGATTCATTTGGGAAAAGGCCAAGGCAACAGCCTGTACAATGTTGGGGATGTGAGGGAATACACTTATATAGGGACTGCCCTCACAAAGGTGAAAGAATGAGGATTTTTCATGACATTCGAAGAGCTGAAACAGGTGAATATATGGGAGAAAGCATGCAAAATATTTATCTAGCCTTAGACAACAAGAAAGCAGAGTATCAATCTCCCATGATTGAAGTGAAAGGTAATATTGATAACTATCTCATAGCAATTTCAATTGATTGTGGAGCTAGTCATAGTTACATATACTCTAACATTATTCAAATATTTCACTTGCAAAGGAGTAAGCATAAGAAAACTTGGTTAGTTCAGTTAGACATAGGGGCTAAGAGAAGGATCAATGAGTTGGTTAAATATTGT
>ML777283.1:0-19059 GCA_009831015.1 Picea engelmannii | reverse complement strand
GGGATAGTGCCTCATTTGGATACATCTCTGCTCTGAGTTTTTCGACCTGTTGTTATGAGGTTTTCAGCCTGAGATTTCGGTCTGCTGTTTTGAGGGTTTGTTGTCTAAGTTTTTCGCTCTACTGCTTGAGGTTTCAACCTACTGTTCTAAGGGTTTCTGTCCTGGGTTTTCAGCCTACAGCTTAAGGTTTCAGCCTGTTGTTGTAAGGGTTTCAGCCTAGGGTCTCTGCCTGTTGTTTTGAGGTTTTTGGCCTAGGGTTTCTGCTTGCTGTTCTGAGGTTTTCAGCCTGAGGTTTCGCCCTGCTGTCTGAGGTTTCGACTTGCTGTTCTGAGCTTTTCAGCCTGAGGTTTCGGCTTGCTGTATGAGGTTTTCGTCCTGCTGTTCTGAGGTCGATTTCTGGGCATTTCAGTTCGGTCTTATTCTAAGGCATAAATCCTAGGGATGCTGAGCATCTTAAGAGTGTTTGTTGATGTTTTGATTGGTTCTTGAGCTTGTTGTAGTTGTCCTTTTCCTACAGTGTTTTTCCAGTCATCCATGCAGTCCTATTTGGCATGATCACAATCCCATAAAGAGATCTGCCCCGAGGGTTTGATCAATGAATTAGGAGCGCATTTCTGCAGTTTGGTTTTACTTCTACCACTGTGTTAATATTTCAATCAGATCTAGGTTATGTATGTTATTTATACAATGCTGGTTTTGTGTTAAATTTGCTGGCTATCTGGTTCATTTATTATTGCTGGGTTATGCATGCTTAATTATGCTTTGCTGGTCATGAATTTCTTGTAGATAAAATTTTGAAAAGTATATATATTTTTTTTTCTAAGCTAGCCTACTGTTTAGCCCTTAATTCCTAACAAATGATATTCACATTGCTTAACCTGGTATCAATAAGAAAATATAGGAACCGATAAGTAACTAAAAACCAAGGGCTCAGGAATCTTTGGAGATATGTGGCATGGGATAGGCAAGGACAAATCTACTTGTGCATGTGATTGGAATTTGCATAAACCTATAGTGAGGCTAAAACATAAACATCATTGAAAATGAATTGAGTGGGACTAATCTATGATGCTAGTTTGGTTTGTTTCTCTAGTGATGAATATGGTTAGTCACACCACAAACATTGCAAATTCAAGCAAAGGAATTCTTTTCATGCCCTATACACTTCATAGTGTGTTTGCTATTTTCCCATTCTACAATAGTAGTAGAAGTTCAAAAGGGGTGACACTTTTTGTTTAAAAGGGTGTGCCTGTATTTGTTGCGACAATCTTTCCATGTATTTGTTTATCTATCCAAGTGAAAAAGTGAATAGTAGTAGAAGTTCAAAAGGGGTGACACTTTTTGTTTAAAAGGGTGTGCCTGTATTTGTTGCGACAATCTTTCCATGTATTTGTTTATCTATCCAAGTGAAAAAGTGAGGTCCACTTTTTGTTTAAAAGGGTGTGCCTGTATTTTTTGTGACAATATTTCCATGTATTCGTTTATCTATCCAAGTGAAAAAGTTAGGTCAATGACCTCATCCCTACAAGGGAATTACTTAATGATATTATGGTAACTGCGGGAGGTATTAACCTCCACTTGTAACCATTGGCAAGACTAGAATATTCTAGGAAGCAAGAAGAAACCCTAAAGCATTGGACATAACCCTAGAAGACAAGCCAACTAAAGAAAATAATTAATATTGAGTTTTTAACCTCCAAAAAGAGAAGTCGGCCCATACAACTAAGGAGCAGTATAAATACAGGACGTCAGAGCTCATTTGGTACTCACAACTCGCAATTGCAGAAATTTAGTGGTGCACAAGTCTGGAGAGTAGCTGCAGCTGCAATTACTGCAACTTGTAATTTCGGTCTTTCGAGGTTGGACTTTCTGATCAATATTGGTTATCTTTGCTTGGTGCATTAGCCTTGGTTGGCTATTGATTTGCTACCAAAATTCTTCTCTCTGTCAAGGTTAAGGTGCTCAGGGGTGGCATTTGTGCCTATGGTTGGGTGACAATATTGCTATGTTGTCTATGGCTAAATGCGCACACCCACTTTTCTAACAGGTTATGGGTCCACACCTCCTTCATTCAGTCTAACCATTGGAAGGAAGCTAAGCCATAATATTATCAGGCTCATTGAAAAACTGCCGCTAGAGTTTCTAGCAGGTTCAGTTACTGAAGTACTGCCACTAAGGTTACTAACAATTGCAGTTGCAAAACCCTAAAACGTCTTGCCCAACACCTTATGATGGAACACCTTACTCAAGGAGAGGATATTCTAGTACATCTTAGTCCAGTGCACCTATTGACACTCTCAGAAGGCAAAAACGTCAAGGTTGAGATTTTGGGTCAAAGTCAAAGTTTGACCAACTATCGGTCAACATGAATCATGAATGAAAAGATGGATCATTTACACTATTCATCTCTTACATGAACTCTTGAAGATGACATGTGGGTAATTGACAATGGAGCTTCCAGGCATATGACAGGAGACCAGGTCAGACTCTCCAGTCTAAATGAAAAGAAGACATCCTACAAGGTAGAACTTGGAGATAAGAGCACCTATCCAGTCGAAGGAATTGGTCAAGCCTCCATCAAATTGAAAACATGTAACAATGTTCATTTGAACAATGTCTTATATGTATTTGGTTTAGAAAATAATCTTGTATCTATATCTTGCCTAGAAGACTAAGGAAATATAATAGCCTTTGTAGATGGTGAAGTACTATCTTGGTCTAGAGACTCCAGCATAAAGAATGCTAGAGTTATTGGAACTCGTGAAGGAAGACTATACAGACTACTAGAACGTAATGATGAAGCTCTTGTACATGATGAAGTCAATCCTTATGAACTTTGGCATAGAAGGTATGCTCATCTTAACTATCAAGCATTACCTTTCTTCAAGAAGATGGTTGAAGGAATATCAAAACTACAATCTACACATGAAGGGATTTGCAGAGGATGTGCTCTTGGTAAAAATGTTAAGAAGCCATTCTCAAGCAATAATAATAGATCCAAGGAAATCTTAGATCTAATACATTTAGATGTTTGCGGTCTGATGCCAGTCAAATCTCTAGGAGGTTCCCTTTATTATGTAATCTTCATAGGTGATTAGTCAAGAAAGACTTGGTTATAACTCCTGAAGACAAAGGATGAAGTTTTCATCAAGTTTCAAGAATTCAAAGTAGAAATAGAAAAACTCACAAGCAAGAAAATCAAGACTTTGAGAGCAGATAATGGAAGAGAATACACATCCAAGGAATTTGTTGCCTTTTGCAAATCAACAAGGATTAGGAGGGAGCTAATCGTTCCTCATAATCCTCAACAAAATGGTGTAGCAGAAAGGAAGAATAGATCCGTTGATGAAACTGTGAGGGCACTAATGAATGATCAAGGTTTGTCCATGTATTTATGGGGAGAAGCAACCATGACAACAATATATGTTCAGAGCATAAGTCCCCATTGCATATTGAAGGATATGACTCCAACAGAAGCCTTCTCAGGAAAGAAACCCAATGTGGAACACGTAAGAATCTTTGGGTCCATGTTTACATTCATATCTCCAAGGATAAAAGGAAGAAACTAGAACCTTCAGGAAAGAAGGGCATATTTGTTGGATACAATGAATCATCCAAAGCCTACAAAATATATATCCCAGAACAACATAAGGTTGAAGTCAGCAGAGATGTGACCTTCAATGAGAAGAAGAATATGAAGAGCTTAAAGACTAAAACACCTATCTTCCAGAAAGTCAGAATGAAGAACCTGAACAACTTGATCATCCGATGCAACCATGTGAACCTATTGAATCAGTCACTATACCCAAAACTAGAAAACGTCCAGCTTGGCTTGAAGCTACTCTACAAGAAACATAAAGACTCAAAGCCCCAAGTGGCACCTTCAGAGAAAGCAAAAATCCCAAAAGATTCTCCAGCTATGCAACATGTATGACAAAGCTTATAAATGAAGAACCCACCACATTTGAAGAAGCAACTCAGAAGAAACAATGGAAATAAGCCATGACAGAAGAACACCAATCCATCATGAAAAATGACGTATGGGAAATCGTGCCTAGACCCAAAGAAAAATCAGTGGTAACTTCAAAATGGGTCTATAAAATCAAACATGCAGCAAACAAAAGCATGGACAAATACAAGGCAAGGTTCGTAGTTAGAGGGTTCTCCCAGAAGGAGGGAGAAGATTACGACGAAACCTTTGCTCCTGTTGCCAGATATACTTCTATTAGAGCCATTATATCTCTTGCTGCCTCCATGGGATGGAGTCTACATCAGATGGATGTAAAGACAACTTTCCTCAATGGAGCAATTGAAGAAGAAGTATACATTGAACAACCTCAAGGCTTTGAAGTACATTCCAAAGATACTCATGTTTGCAGATTAAAGAAAGCCCTGTATGGACTCAAGCAAGCTCCAAGAGCTTGGTATGCTAGAATAGACAACTACTTAATAAGACTTTGTTTCTCTAAGAGTCATGCAGATCCAAATCTCTACTACAAAGTTGTGAACAATGCACTTGTGATTCTACCGCTATATGTTGACGACTTATTCTTGATAGGTGCAGAGTCTCTCATCACCCAATATAAGAAGGAACTAGCTTCTGAGTTTGATATGAAAGATCTTGGTCTCATGCACTATTACTTGGTACTAGAAGTATGGCAGAATCGTGGTGAAGTCTTCCTTGGACAAGGAAAATATGCAGTGAAAATTCTTCAGAAATTTGGAACGATGGATTGCAAATCCATGGCCACTCCTATGACCACATATATAAGAAAAGTAAGAGACTTAGATTCTGATCTAGTAGACCCGTCCCTATATGGACAATTGATTGGGTTGTTGATGTATCTAGTAAATACTCGACTAAATATTTGCTTTGCTGCAAACATCTTAAGCCAGTTCCAGGTGGAACCCAAACATGAGCATTGGATAACTGCAAAGCATGTTCTAAGATATATTTGTGGGACACTAAACTATGGTTTAAGATACACCTTATCCAGTGATATACAACTTCATGGATTCACAGATTCAGATTGGGCAGGGAGTGCAAAAGACATAATGAGTACGTCAGGGATGTGTTTTAGCTTGGGCTCTGCTATGATATCATGGGCTAGCAGGAAACAAAAGTTTGTCGCACTCAACACAACATAAGCAGAATATATTGCAGCATGTGAGGCATGTACCGAAGCAGTATGGCTGAGGAAGCTGATTTCAAGATTATTTGATCAGGTACCAGATTTGATCGTAATATACTGTGACAATCAAAGTTGTATAAGGCTATCAGAACACCCAGTGTTTAATGACCCGTCGAAACATATTGAGATCAAATACTACTTTATTCGTGATAAAGTCCAGGAAGGAGAAATGAAACTCCAGTATATCTCCACAGATGAGCAGGTAGCAAACATTTTGACAAATCCTTTGTCCAGGATAAAGTTTGTGTACTTAAGGGACAAGATGGGGCTCATGGAGATAACTCCCTTAGCTGAAAGGGAAGAGATGGCTCCCCAGGTTGGGAGGGAGCTTTGATATATATTATTGATTCATGGGCAGTCATTTTCTAGTTTGAAAAATGGTCCAGGTTGGGCAGTTCCTTTCCAGTTCGGAAAGTGGTTTGAGATTTTTGATGGACATGCATTTTCCTGTTCGGAAAATGGTCCAGATCGGACAGTCATTTTTGTAATGAAAATGGTTTGATAGATTGCTGATGTACCATAGTCAATGATTCCCCTTGTGGCCAGTGTGGGGGAATGGTCTAGGACAGTCATTCTTCTTGGTAGTCACTCTGAGTAGTGGTCAAGTAGAATGGTCTGCCTCGCCGAACAATCATTCTTTCAAAGTTCACAGTTGTGAGCAGTTTTGAAGAATGGTCCGTTTTGGAGGTTGGTGCAAGACAATCATTTTCTTAGGAAATGCTCCAGACAATCATTCCCTAGGGAAGAATCATTCTCTCCAGGTTGCACTATGATTAGTGTCGGAGGAATGGCCCAATTAGGTGAATGGTCCAGGTTCAACAATCAGGGACAAACATTCCCTAGGGTAGACTCATTCTCTCCAGGTTGCACTATGATTAGTGCCAGAGGAATGGCCCAGTTAGGTGAATGGTCTAGGCTCAGAAATCAAGGACAATTATTCTTCTATGCTTGAGAAGAATAGTCCAGATAGCCCATGGCTGATGTTTTACCTTCTGAGGGTAGATGCTCTTCCAAATCTCATAGATGTGAGTGGAAGAATGGCCCAGATGACTCAATTTGTATCATGATATTGTTTATGCAGATTGATATGATATGATATGATTTTATAGACTGTATGTCTCTGGACAATAGTTGTATACTACTGTGGTGGATGTGATCCACTGATAGTGACTGTGTGTCATTGGTTAGTAGCAGTGTGCCACTGAGAATGGTTGTGTACCACTGGATAGTAGTTATATCCTAGTATGAATAGACACAGTTGTGTTCTATCGGATGTCATTGTTTCGATTGCCATGGAGACTATCCAGTTGAATAATGATGATGATGCTACCGGTTGAATGGTCTGTTTGTGCTCAAGACCATTGCCTTTTATACCTCCCTAGCTAGGAGGGAGTGTTGATATTATGGTAGCTGCGGGAGGTATTAACCTCCACTTGTAACCATTGACAAGACTAGAATATTCCAGGAAGCAAGAAGAAACCCTAAAGCATTGGACATAACCCTAGAAGACAAGTCGGCTAAAGAAAATAATTAATATTGAGTTTTTAGCCTTCAGAAAGAGAAGTCGGCCTAGACAACTAAGGAGGAGTAGTATAAATATAGGACGCCAGAGCTCATTTGGTACTCAGCTCGCAACTGCAGAAATTTAGTGGTGCGCAAGTCTGGAGAGTAGTTGCAGTTGCAACTACTGCAACTTGTAATTTCGGTCTTTCTGATCAGTTTTGGTTATCTTTGTTTGGTGCATTAGCCTTGGTTGGCTATTGATTTGCTACCAGAATTCTTCTCTCTGTCAAGGTTAAGGTGCTCGGGGGTGGCATTTGTGCCTATGGTTGGGTGACAATATTGCTATATTGTCTATGGTTAAACGAACACACCCACTTTTCTAACATTACTTTCTCAAACTTTACAGTGTCTAGCATTCAAATTATTACAACATAAGACACAAGGAAAATATGTTAATTTAGCTTTGTCCTCTTGAAGTGATAAGTAAATTAGAAGTAAAGGTATTTGAGAAAGGTTAGGGGTCTCTAGATACTCCCAAGATTTGGAGGACAACAATTATTGGGATGGAAAAAATTCAGATGGAAAATATACAATGCCAATTTTTTTGGGAATATATATCCCACTAATACAAAAAATGCTATCTTTTCAAAATTTTAAGGAGTCAAAAAATGTAAGCATTGATTTCTTAAATAGGGATAGGAATGGTGGTTTCCTTATTAAAAGTCTTATACCCAACAGCACTGGGGGATGAACTTATCTACATAGTAGCTTCGCTTTCATAATGCTTTGGAAGTTTGAATCTCACAGTATCACACCCAAAGGGATCACTTTGAGAGTTGATATGGCATGACCGAAGGACATTTTTCTTTTTCCGGGATAGGTTTTTTGCATTTGATATGGGAGGACTTGAGGGTGTTTTTCTTCTGCGTGGGCAGGAGTCGTGAGAGATTTGGGCACGTGTTAGTGTGTTCCAGAACTGTGAATTTGAGAAATGAGGTGAGTCGGGGTTATTTGGTAGCTTGAAATGCCTTTCTACCGAACAAAATCTGATTTGACCTGCACAATCTGGCCTCATTGTTAGAAATAGTTGCATTTTTAGGTCTGATTGGGCTGACCCTGGTAACTATCTCTTGGAAGTATTGGTTTTGATCACTTTTCACTGTTCAGGAAAGACTAGAACTAAGTGTATCTTAGTGCATATGACTTGACTAGATTTTTTAAGGTTCTTAATGGATTCATATGTTCAGAGCCTGTTCAGAAATATAAAGATTAAAGTTGTTTGTTTGAGTAAAGCTACCAACAAAAGCTCTATGTTGACAACTCTGATCTAGTTGATCAAAATGAAGCCATGAAAGTGACAAATGAAGCTTTGATACAAGCTAGAAAAGTTTTTGAAAAAAGAAAACTGAGAAATTGGAAGGTGTATTGTATTGTCTTTCAATTTATTCCATAAACTATGTGCAACTAATATTGTATATCCCAACATGCGAAGTGCACAATCATTTATCTAAAACTCTGGTTTTGAACCACTAAAACATTCTTCAACATGCTTTGCTGGTCATAGTGATATCATGGATGAGCCATCCTAATAGGTAGCTTGTTGACATAGCTTGGATGAGGAATCTTGTTATCACTTGAAACCATGGTTCAAGGTAATTGGAAATAGTACAGTCACCATGTATTTTTCCCTCCACTTTGGATTAGTGCTTGTTAACCACAAGGGGGAATTCCTAGATGATTTTAAGAGTCAAACTATGAAACAATTATCAACACCTAAATCAATTGCCAACATACTATCCTAATAAATCTGTTTGGATGAATGAAAAACAACGAGAAGTAATTGATTAAATGACTTAAAAATTCACATGGAAGATGTTGCAAGATTTACCAATAATTTAGAGGATGAAGTCAAATGCAATTACACTACAAAAATGTGCCAACAAAGCAGCAAAACAGAATTTACTGCAATTGTGAATTTTGTCTAAACACTGAAAATGGCATGGAAACCTATGCAAAAAATTAATTTAATGTTGGGCACATAACCCAATGCAAGTATATGACAGAATTTGTTGATATAAATGCAAAACGCAGAAATTGCAGTGATTATTTATCAATGTTGTAGTAAACTAAATGCAAAATTTCTCTTTATTTATGTGGCAAAATTAAAATCACAGCAATCTAATCTTGCTGTAATCAATTTAAAACAGAAAGAAAATGACTTGTATGCCTAGGATGTAGAGTGTTTAATGTTCTGATATCAAAGTTCGTTTTAAATGCAAAATCAATAGGTACACTTCAATAAAACAGTGCCTTTTATGGAGTCAAAAGAAAACGAAAAGATTGAAAGTGAATTGTGCTTAAGATAATTTGAGACCCATCACTTAAACCTTGTCAAGATCAAGAACAATAACACATAAAAGCTTAATAAAATAGAAGTTTCACACAGAATTTGCAGTAGTTGCCAAGAAAAAGTGTCTTTAAAATGAACAAAGTTATGACAAGTTTGGACAACAATATTTTGAAGATACAAATCAGTGCTGCTAAATGGGACAATGACAGGGATGATCCAACATAACCAATCACCACCACCGATACTTCACACTAGCAATCAATCTCAATCTCTATGGGAAGAAGAAGCAAAGGAGAAGGGAAAATCACAATAGAAGAAACTCATGATGTCATAGAATAAATTGAACACCTTTTTTCCTTGCTTGATACAATACATAGAACCAGAATGAAAAATAAAGAGGGAGATAAGATAAGAACAATCCTCTCAAAAGTATAGTGAACTTGCTTTTTAATAATAGCTCAAAAGAGTCCACCATAGATTACGTTGAACTTCTTTGAGACCACATACTAAAGCAAAGGATAAGATGCATGGGCAAAAATGTGGTGCGAAAAAATCCTCCAATCATCTGAAGCTAAGGTGAATTGTTTAAGGAGAGTCTATTCCAAAAACAACTCTAATCAATTGTTCATGTAACTCCCTCAAAAACAGCCAATAGATAAGCCTTTAATTATATGAAATATGAATTAAAAATAACAAAGAACATTCTTCACTAAGGTGCATGGCTTTAAAGAACAAGATGCATTTCAAAATAAGTCAACAAGGATAAATTAGAACGATGGCTTAGGATTTCCAAAATAGCAAAGTGGATAGGCTCATTTTTAGGAAAGGATAAGGTATAGAAATAGGAAAGTGGATAAGTTAATTTCTAGGGAGAAAATAAGATACTAAAATAACAAACCTTATCTCTAAGCAAGGCGAACTCTCTCAAGGACAAAAATAGCAAGGTGTGTGGCTTTTAGGTTACTTTCACACAAGGTCAAAGGTCAACCCAAGGTTAAATAAGGGATCATCAAGGAGGTCACACCAATCAAGGTCACATGAAAGCCTCCCAAGGTTTAACACTTGTTTAACAATAACTAATATCGTCATTTGGGCCCACCGAGTTAATATAGATAACCCCAAAACGCAACCGGTCTTTAAAATGAACAAAGTTATGACAAGTTTGGACAACAATATTTGAAGATACAAATCAGTGTTGCTAAATGGGACAATGATAGTGATGATCCAACATAACCAATCACCACCACAGATGCTCCACACTAGCAATCAATCTCAATCTATATGGGAAGAAGAATCAAAGAAGAAGGGGAAAGCACAAGAGAAGAAACTCATCATCTCATACAATAAAATTGAACACCTTTTCTCCTTGCTTGATACAACACATAGAACCAAAATGAAAAAATAATGAGGGAGAAAGGATAAGAACAATCCTCTCAAAGTATAATGAACTTGCTTTTTAATAATAGTTATATGCAATAATAGCTCAAACGAGTCCACCATAGATTACATTGAACTTCTTTGAGACCACATATTAAAGCGAAGGATAAGATGCATGGGCGAAAATATATGGTGTGAAAAAATCCTCCAATCATCTCAAGCTAAGGTGAATTGTTTAAGGAGAGTCAATTCCAAAAGTAACTCTAATCAATTTCTCATGTAACTCCCTCAAAAATAAGCCAATAGATAAACCTTTAATTGTATGAAATAAGAATTGAAAAATAACAAATAACATTCTTCACTAAGGTGCATGGCTTTAAAGAACAAGATGCATTTCAAAATAAGTCGGCTTTAAAGAACAAGATACATTTCAAAATAAGTCAACAAGTATAATTTAGAACCATGGCTTAGGATTTCCAAAATAACAAAGTGGATAGGCTCATTTTTAGGAAAGGATAAGGTATAGAAATAACAAAGTGGACAAGTTAATTTCTAGGGAAAAAATAAGATACTAAAATAGAAAACCTTATAACTCTCTCAAGGAAAAAATAGCGAGGTGTGAGGCTGTGTGGCTTTTAGGTTACTTAGACATAGGGTCAAAGGTCAACCCAATGTCAAATAAGGATCATCAAGGAGGTCACACCAATCAAGGTCATATGAAAGCCTCCCAAGGTTTAACACTTGTTTAAAAATAACTAATATTGCCATATGAGAAAAAATAAGATACTAAAATATCAAACCTTATCTCTTGTAGCGTCCCCCAGCTTAACCGAGTAACATTACTTGTAGAAATACACATAAATTCAATAATTTATTCTGTTCATTAATTCTAATCGCTTACCAACTACGAATTAAACACATATTCAACTATATTATGATACCCAAAATTAAATGCATCTACAACATTCCAAATGAACATAAATGCAACTAATAAACTCATTCACAACAACTATTAAACCATTTACATATATAGAGTTAGGAATAACATAAAACTTATGAAATCACTGAGAAAATAGATATCCCGAATTTCCACCAGCTCTCTTCCTCTTGACCTACCCAACCCAAAGAATGCATCCCTTCACTGTTCTCATCCCATCAAGTGCTCCATTCGTTTATCAGGGTCTCTCTGGCACAGGTAACCGAGAATCTCTTTGTTTGGAACTCAAGGGAACTCACTGCTAGGAAAAACTATCAGGAAAAACAACAAACAATTGCCGTTCTAGTGCAACCCACGGAGGAGTTCACTCTTTAGGCCAGGCAACCTGACTCTTCAATCTTTAGCTCCAAAATGCTCCAAAAACGATCCAACATGATCCAAAATTCGCATAGCCTTCTTGGTCTAGCTCCAATTCTCTTTTTCCTTGCTCTCTACATGTTGTTCATGCAAAACTAAATGTGAAAAACTGCTTATTCTCCCCCATACAAATTTCCTCTATTTTTTCAAGATAGTTGAATTTTCACTCTGCCCAATGTTGATTGTACTACACCCCCATGCTTCCAATAACTATGGAAGTGACTTTTACAACCACTCCTTCACAAGTATTCAATGATTGAGTTCTCATACATTGAACCAAAAAATAGAAGGTTTTCCCAAATGATAATAAAATTCAGAAATATGGGTTTGGATTAATACCCATAATTAATTTCCTCTGTGAACCCCTTTCAAACATTCCTAGAAATTTTCCTCTTGTGGATAAATCAATTCCCATCTTTGTCCATATTCTCAACAACTATTATCATATTATATTTATTAAAATCATAAATACAATTCACATATTACATCGCTTGATCATTGCCATATTTATACCTACATTATACATAAATTAAACTGGGGATTACAATGGGGATATTACATTCCCCCTCCCCTACAATTGTGCACCGTCCTTGGTGCACAACACCATGCCAAAATACATATGCAAATTTACATTATAATATTTAGAAAATAAAAATTTGAAATCTTTTTACTCTCCAATAGCAATCCTAACTATAATCTCTCATTCTTCTCAACTTGTTGACCCAATGAATGCACCCCCTTCACCGCCTTAAGTCCATCAGGCTGCACCATTCTTTTATCAGGGCTATCAACACAAGTGACCAAGAATTCTGAGATATGGTTTTGGAAATTTAGTAGTCCAAAATGGAGTCCTGCATTTTTAGCTTCTATTTTCTTCAAAATTGACAAAAAATTACGAGTATTCCTCCTGCATAGTTTCTTCATGCTCCCATGTTGCATCTTCAGGACCATAGCGGGTCCATTGAACCTTTAACAACCATATGGATTTTTTCCAGAGCACTTTGACTTTTTGGTCCATGATGCGTACTGGTTCCACTCGAAAATCCCCTTCGTTTCCCCCCTAGATCACAATCAAATCAATTATGTGGTTGGGGTCAGGCATATATTTCTTTAATAATGATACATGAAAAACATTATGCACTCTCATGGACGTAGAAAATCATAACACGTATGCAATTGGCCCTATCTTCTCTAGTATTTCAAAAGGTTCGCAATATCTTGCTGCCAATTTTGGGCAACAACCCAATCTTATCAAAATTTGTTTTCTTTCATTTTTAGGAAAACATGTTCGACTACTTTAAAATCTCTAAAAACTCTATTCTTGTTTGTATAACGTTTCTGCCTATCTTGGGCAACCTTTAAGTTATGTATTATCTTTACCATTTGTTCTTCCATTTCCTTTATCAAATCCGGCCCAACGATAACTTTGCCTGCTGGGTTATTCCAACTCACTGGTGTGTTACACTTCCTACCATATAATGATTCAAATGAGTTCATTTTTAATGAGGCTTGATACCCATTATTGTAAGCAAATTCCTCTAAGTGGATATAATCTTCCCACTTGGATGACTGGTCTATCACATACATTCTGAGCATGTCTTCAATGATTCTGTTAGTCCTCTTTGTTTTTCCATCCGTCTTTGGGTGATACGCTGTAGTGAGATTTAAATTTGTCCCAAAGCCTTTGAATAATCCTTTTAAAAAATTTGATGTAAATTTTGGATCTCTGTCTGAAACAATTCCCTTGGGCATTCCATGTAGCCTGACAACTTCCTTCATGTATATATTTGCAATGCTTTCTGCTTTGTGTGTAGTCTTCATAAGAATAAAATGTGCAAATTTTGTTGATTTATCCACCACCACCATGATGTAATAATGTTGCTTCATTGTTCTGGGTAGCTTTGTAATGAAATCAATTGTAACCACTTCCCACTTCCACTCAGGAATGAACAATCGCTGTAGCAACCCCGTTGGATGTCTATGCTCTATTTTCACCTTTTGGGATTCTAAACAATTGGCTATGTAATTAACCACTTCTTCCTTCCTTCCTTGACAAAATTATTGGCTTATTACAACTGTAATTGTCTTTAGATATCCCGGGTGCCCAACATATGACACATTATGCATTTCCCTCAATACTATATTTTTCATCTCTCTTGAATTTGACACATATTTTTCCTTTGTACATGAGGATTCCATCCTTTTTCAATTCATAATAATTAAATTTTCGCTGTAAATTGTCTTGTTGTAATGTCTCTTTTATTTTTACATATTGCTGGTCTAAATTTGCAACCCCTAAATTTTTGTCTTTTAAATCTGTGCTGAACACGCTAATGGTTGAAATGTGCTTTTCATGAGCTCTTCTACTGAGTGCATTAGTCACCTGATTTTCCTTTCCTTTGATATGCTTGATTCCAAAGTCATATTTACTCAGAAATTCTAGCCATTTAGTTTGCCTGACATTTAATGTTGGTTGTCCAAACAAATGCTTCAAACCAAAATGGTCTTTTTTTAACTCAACTCTTCTCCCGATAAGATAATGTCTACACATTTTTAATACATGAACAATTGTTGCTAACTCCAAGTCCCGTGTAGCATAATTCCTTTTACGCTCCTTTAATTTTCTAGACTCGTAACACACCACATGATCCTTTTGATTGATGACTCCACCAAACCCTTCCTTGCATGCATCATTGCACACCACAAAATCTTTATCTGGATCTGTAATCTTTAATATTGGTGCACTTGTTAAAATATCTTTCAACTGCTGAAAAATTTCTTCACATTTGAGAGTCCATTCAAACTTCACTCCCTTCTTTTGCAAAGAAGTGATTGAGCTTGCAATATTTGAAAACCCCTTTATGAATCTTCGGTAATAACATGCAAGACCCATGAAAGATATGAATTCTGTGACATTTCTTGGTGCTGACCATCCTCTAATGGCCTTTATCTTCTCGAGATCAACTGCTATCCCCTCTGCTGAGATAGTATGCCCCAAGTAGTGAATCTTCTTTTGATAAAATATGCACTTACTTAACATGACATACAACTTATCTTCTCTCAAAACTTCCAACACCACTCTTAAATGTTTCTCATGCTCTTTTTCAGTCTCGGAGTAGTTTAGAATATCATCCAAGAAAACAATTACAAACTTGTCCAGGTATTATTTGAATACTCTATTCATCAGGCACATGAAAACAACAGGGGAATTTTATAGCCCAAATGGCACTACTATAAATTCATAATGCCCATATCCTGTTTTGAATGTTGTTTTGCTAATATCCTCTTCCTTTATTCTCACTTGATGATAATCTGATCTCAAGTCTATCTTGGAAAACATTCTCACACCTTTCAATTGATCAAAAATATCATCAATCCTTGGTAAATGATATTTGTTTTTTATGGTGACCTTATTCAATTGTTTGAAATCAATACACAACCTTAAGGTTCCATGTTTCTTCTTCACAAAAAGAACTGAGGTTCCCCAAGGTGACACACTTGGGCCTATATACCCCTTATTTAAAAACTCTTCAAGTTTCATCTATAATTCTTTCAATTCTGGTGTGCCCATTCTATAAGGTGTCTCAGACGTTGGGGCAACTTCTGGCACCAAATATGTTAGGAAATGAGGAACACTTCCATGTTAAACCTAGCAGAAGAGAAGAATAAAGATTTAATCAAGAAAGTAATTGACAAAGCAAACACAGTACACAAAGATTTTACCTTGGAAACCCAAACTGGGAAAACCAACATTTTTTGAGCATTCTTCTCTCTAGTTGTCTTATTCATTTAGAATAAAAGGTTACATGTATAACCTTGGTCCACACCTAAAAAACAATCGACATCATACACAAGAAAAACCCTGTAGCCAATTCAACTTACATCTACATGACCAACAACCTCTAAAATGATTCCTCTAAAGATTAACTTTTATAGCATTAAAACACGCCTTCTTTATAGGCTTTACAATAGGTAAAACCTTCAAGAAAATCCACCCAAAAAGGGTTTCATATCGACACAGATCATTGGCTACAAATCCCGCGAATCTCGATATTCTGTTACAGTCGACTACCAAGTTGGATTACTAGTCGACCTTCATTCGGTCTTCAGTCGGTTGCCACACACTCGCCTATCGACCTTTTTTTGGTTGACCTCTTCGACTTGCCATCGATGTATTCGTCCTTCGACTTCGACTTTACCCAGTCGAACCACCTCGAACTTCAGTTTCGACTTTACCCTATCGAAGCACCTCAAACTTCAACTTTGACTATCAGTCGATCCACCTCGACTTTCACTGCAAATAATATAACAACCTAACATTCTCCCAATTGTTGTTATGTTTGTTGAAACCATGATACCTATGAACTCTCGTTCACAGACTCATGACAACAATTCCCATTGCATGTCTGCACCAAGATAACTTCACAGCACTCATAGACTTGGTCAAAGAGTCTGGTATGTTTTCCAAACTATCTACTTTCTCCAGCAACACCTTGTTGCTTTCCACCATGTCTCTCACGAAATGGTATTGTACATAAATGTTCTTAGTCTTAGAATGATAATCATGATTCTTTGCCAGAAATATTTCACTTTGAATGTCGCAACTTATCTTCATAGCTCTCTACTCAAACCCGATTCCTGAACACAACCTTTGTAGCCATACTGCTTATTTGCTTCCATGTATTCAACTTTTGTTGTTGACACAGATATGACCTCCCGTCTCTCACCCATCCGGATGATTGCTCCACCGAACATTTTGAACACATATCCATTGTTTGACCTCCGTCGATTCAGATATCCATCGATCTATATCTCCAGCCCAATCGACGTCGACAAAGCCATGTTCATTTAATTCACTATCACCTCTAGGTTTTACTTGATAGCATACAGAATAATATTTTGTGCCACACAAATACCTGAATACTCTCTTGATAGTTGTTCAATGCTCCTTCCCAGGTGTCAACATGTATCTTCTCAACACTCCATTGCATGGGAAATTTCTGGTCGAGTGGATACCATCACATACATTAGACTACCGACAACACTTGCATAGGGAACACGTGCGATGTCCTCTATTTCCTCCCGTGTCCTTGGACATTGTTCAACAATTAGAATTTCTCCCATAGGAATTGACACCTTCACATGTTTGAAATCTTGCATGTTGAAACATTTCAAAATTTTTTCAATATACTTCACCTGGTTCAACCAGAGATTTATATCTGCTCGATCTCTCTTAATCTCCATTCCTAGAATAAATTTTGCTGCATCGAGATCCTTCATGTTGAACATGGAGGATAGATGCTTCTTCACCTCCTTTATTGCATTCATGTTGTTTCCAATCAACAACATGTCATCAACATACAATGCTACATATATGAAACATCCACCTTCTTCTTTGGAATATATGCAATGCTCAACTTTGCTTCTCACAAATCCAAAACTAAGGATGTATGTGTCAAACTTTTGGTACCACATCCTTGGTGATTTCTTTAGACCATAAATAGATCTTTTCAGTTTCTTCACCTCCTTTATTGCATTCATGATGTTTCCAATCAAAAACATGTCGTCAACATACAATGCTACATATATGAAACACCCACATTCTTCTATGGAATATATGCAGTGATCAACTTTGCTTCTCACAAATCCCAAACTAAGGATGTATGTGTCAAAATTTTGGTACCACATCCTCGGTGATTGATCTATACCATAAAGGGATCTTTTCAGTTTGTACACCAAATCTTTCTTTTCCTTTACTACAAACCCTTCAGGATGTTTCATGTAGATTTCTTCTTCCAGGTCCCCATGTAGGAACACTGTCTTCAAGTCCATTTGTTCTATTTTTAGATAAAATGCTGCAACCAGAGACATTAATACTCTAATGGAAGTTAATTTTGCGACAAGGGAAACAATTTCACCGAAGTCAACTCCTTCAACTTGGGAGTATCCTTTCGCTACCATTCGAGGTTTGAATTTATCAACGTGACCTTATTCGTTCATATTCTTCCTGAATACCCATTTTCTACCGATAAGATTTATTCCACTTGGTAATTTGACTAAGTCTCATGTCTCATTCTTGTGTAAGGATTCCATCTCTTTGACCATGACGTCCTTCCAGAGTTTTCCCTATGCTGAGTCGACTGCCTCCCCGACTGACTTGGGCTCATCGTCGGTGGAAGTTAACACAAATGTAGAACGAAAGTCAGGAGGACTATACCTTTTGACTGATTTTCTTACTCTTTCTGACCTCTTGACAACCAAGGTCGGTTGTTCCACCTCTTCTTATGATGTAGTCGACTCATCTGAATAATCTTCTTCGTTCTTCAGTTCAAATTGCACCTTCTCCAAATTATTCTCTGTTTGAACAATTTCTTTAGGCTCGAGCTTACTTCTGACTTCTTTGAAGAACACATTTCGACTTTACACTGTATTCCTTGATGCAAGTTCCCATAGATTATATCCTTTCATTCCTTCTTTGTATCTAATGAAAATACACTTGACTACCTTCCTTTCTAGCTTGCTTCTCTTTTCCTTGAGAACATACATAAATGCATCACAACTAAATACTTTGAGATGTGAAACTAAAGGATTGTTACCCGACCATACCTCATGTGGAGTTGTGTCAACTAGAGCCAATGAATGAGACATATTCAATAGATATTTTGCAGTGCCAACTACCTCCGCCCATAATTCTTGTGCGAGCCCAACATCACTGAGCATGCTCCTTTCCTTGTCCATCAATGTTCTGTTCATTATCTCAACAACTCCATTTTGATGTGGGGTATATGGTGTGGTATTTTGGCATGCTATGCCACACTGCTTGCAGAGCTAATCAAATTATTTTCCACAGAATTCACCACTGTTGTCAGTTCTCAACACCTTAATCTTCTTATATGTCTAGTTTTCTATAAGAGATTTTAACTCTTTGAATTTATCGAAAACCTCTGATTTCTTTCTCAGGAAATATATCCATGTCTTCTTGGAAAAATCATCTATGAAGGAGAAATAATACAGGGATGCACCAAGTGAAGGCACTGAAATAGGGCCAAACACATAACTATGAACCAATTCTAGAATCCCATTTTCCCTTGTCACTCTATAACAACCCAACAAAATCAATAGAGAAATCAATGTCCCTCTTTGGTGGTAATCCTGAAATTTCTTGAAAAACATATTCAAAATCTTTCAAGACTGGATGGTCTTCAATACTTGCTACTTTATCTTTCGCTGGCTCCTCCATATGGGCTGCAAAAATTTGACATCCATTCCTAAAACTTTTTTTT
>ML777282.1:816261-830612 GCA_009831015.1 Picea engelmannii | reverse complement strand
CTCCATTCATTAAGCACATAAAGACAGCAGGCGCGTTGGACAATCCAAACGGCACCACTGTAAACTCATAATGACCGTACCTTGTTCTAAAGGCGGTCTTGCTGATGTCCTCATCCCTTATTCTCACTTGGTGATATCCAGATTGAAGATCTATTTTCGAAAATATTTTCGCATCTTTCAACTGATCGAAAAGATCATCAATCCTCGGCAGAGGATATTTATTCTTGATAGTGACTTTAATCAACTACCGAAAGTCAATGCACATCCTCATCGTCCCATCTTTCTTCTTCATGAATAGAACTGGGGCTCCCCACGGTGACACGCTGGGACAAATATAACCTTTCTTTAGTATCTCTTCGAGCTGCAGTTGCAACTCTTTCAGCTCTGGTGTGCTCATTCTATAAGGAGCCTTTGAAATTAGAGCTGCTCCAGGCATCAGATTTATAGAAAAATCGATGTCCCTCTTCGGAGGTAGTCTAGGCACCTCCTGAAACACATCCTCAAACTCTTTGAGCACCCTGTGGTCTTCCAGATTCAAGACCACATTTTGGAATACTTCTTCCACCCGGGCTGCAAATAATTGACAGCCTTTCCGGTAACATTTCTTCAGCTGCATGGCTGAGATTTCTCTAACAGCCATGGCTCTGGGAATTCCTTGAACTGTTACCTGATTTACCTCTTCGTCGAGACATGTGAATATCTTGTTACGAAAATCCAGAAGGGCATGGTGCTGGTCCAACTAGTCCATCCCAATTAAGCAATCATATGAGCTTAAAGGAAGAATATTCAATTCAGCCTTAGTGCTCATTCCTTTCATGTCCACCGAACAGGACTTAACCAATTCAGTGACCTTCCTCTTGGTCCCTGTGGCTAACTGCACTAACCAAGACTCCCCATGTTTGCTCTTCATTAGATGCAAAATTTCCACCACTCTAGGATCTACATAACTATGGCTAGCCTCTGAATCAATCAAAATAACAAGTGGTCAGTTGTTGATCATACCTTCCACTTCAATCATGTGTGATTGAAATTCCGCTTGCTTATTGTCCAGGGCTGCGTAGATCCTCAGCATTCTACTGCCCATATCCTCCACTGTTTCAGCTTGCTGAACCATATGTACAGTTCTTGCCTTACTATTTTTATGGGGAAAATCTCTGTACTTGTGGTTTCCTTGACAGCCCCAACAATGAATGGGCGTCATTCTCTGTCTTTGTGCTCCCACTTCAGTCCTTCTCATCTCTCTAAACGATGGCTGTTCCTAATGACTACTTCTGAAAAAGGAAGGCTTGTCTCCCTTCTTCCTCTGTTCTTTCTTAAACCTCTTCTGGTCATCCCAAGCCTTCTGAAAGGTAGGCTTTTCTCTTTGCTATCCATATAAGCATTTCTCCCTTCTTATTGTTTCATCCATAGTCTTACGATCATCATATTGAATCTTGTCACCAATGGAAGGTGGCAGTCCACTCAGATACCTCTAAATTTTAACGGCTTCATCCTTGATGAATGGAACATACTTCAGTAGTTCAAGAAAACTTCATTCATACTCATCAATGGTCATACTACCCAACTTGAGTTCGAAGAACTCCTTCATCTTTCTGTCATAGTATCTTTTAGTCAGGTATTTCTTCTTGAAATACTTCTTAAATTCCTTCCAAGTGACCTCTTTCTCTCTGATGTGGTGTACCTATACAAACTGATCCCACCACATGGATGCTTTTCCTTTCAGTTGGTACATTGCAATTCTTCCTTATGCATGGGCGGAATAATTCTGCAATTGGAAGTATTTATTCATGCCAAGACCCCATGTCTCGGCATATTCCTCCTTCTTATGTTCTCCATTGAATGTTGGAGGCTTAATCTTGTTCATCTCTCCTTTCAATTCCTCCCTTCCATATTTTCGATGTTTTCTGGTAGGGGATGGGCTTGAACTACTATGTGTCTCCTTGCCAGAATGCTTCGGGGAGAGACGGTAATGTCTGTTACCACTCCTCGATCTCCTTCTCCCCTGAGGGGTTTCAACACTTCTTGATCTGCTTGTGTCACTCCCCTTTTCCAATTTCTTTTCTATCCTTTCCAGGCTCTTCAACATTTTTAAATTGAATTCACCCTGCCGATCCCGAATTTTCATGAGATTTCGGCTATCAGCTAGGCGAGCCTGGGCATCTTTCTGCAATCTTTCGATGAGTTGCATCATATGTTCTTCCTTACCCATCTCTTTTCGGTTCCCATTGGAGTTTGATCCTTCCACTCCCATATTGACATCCTTTCCTTCCCGTTCGTCTCCTGTTTCGGAGGCAATCATTACCTTTTCCCATTCCATACTCGGCGTTGGTTAAGTAGAATATTGAGCTTCGTTGAACTCTGCACATGCACTATGCAATTAATTCGAAGTTTGTCAGGCCATTACTCCTTCAGAACAATCTGTAACACTTATAAGCCAATACTAACAAGAACGAAAGACATTTTGATTCAATTAAGTTCTCTGAGCTCTCGTTTGGTTATGCAATTTTTATGTTTTCGAAACTTTCATTTTCGGCACTTCGGGATTTCAGGTTTCGGTCCACGAAGATCCCATAGTTAGATATTCGTAACCAGAGTCACGCTTTTGCAACTCGAAATCTCATGAGTTCGTGAGTCGAAGACCCTCGACTCATTTCCTCTAACCGTCGATACTCGATATGTGACACGGGTATGGCTCCCTCCTCGCTAGCGTCTACTACGCATGACCATAGCCTAGGGATAAGTGCTAGCACCCTTCGCTATTCGTACCTTCGTGAGTTGTGGAACCCAACCCTGATAACCCCTTTTCACGAAACCCCGAGGATCGATGTTGACTTTTCTCCTCTCGTTCTCGCTACTTCATGACTTTGCGAGTCTCAATGTCAAGCTCCCATGCCCTTATCTCGCGAGTTCCCGAAATCGTGAGTTACTTTGTTTTTTGGGCCCATAGCACAGCTGTCGTCCTTCACCACCATGGCATGTGGTACGTTCAGGAGGGTCCACGTCACTTTTAATGATGTCATCAGGTCCCACCACTCTCGCCTGTCTCCTCGACTCACTGGCATGTGGTACGCATTCATGCGTCCACTTCCAATCCAAGCATGGAATCCAACAGTCAAATCCCCTCCTTGGATCAACGGCGCAGATCCTTTCGATGTTTCGGGGTTTCCACCATGGAAAGTTCTGATCCCTTGTTCCAGGACTCCTGATATCGCGATTCCCGATTTCCCGAAATGGGAAATCTCACGACACGTGTCCTCCATCTTTCGGACCATTTATATCTATTTCGGAGCTTTCGCCCCTAGTTTCTAGGGTTTAACCTTCAAACACCTCCTGGAAGATCCAAGGATGTTGGGTTTTCCGGCCGAGATCTGATAGCTCAGATGGTTTCTAACTAACTCGAGATTTCGCGTATCGCGGTTTCCACACTCCTGTGCCATTTCCAAAAGAATTTTAATCCTTACGCACATTTTTCCAGATTCGACGGTCACGAGGGCTCGCCTTCCCTCCCGAATAGATCCTAAGGTTCTAACGCCATTGGTGTAGAGACCTGTCTCTCTGTGGACATAGACCACACCAGCCTGCGGTCTCATAGCACCGCTATACTTCCTGAGTTCTTAATAAAAACTCGTCAAGTGTCTCCTTGACGCTTCGAAGCAAACCAGGGTCCAAAATTGGTCCTCCCAACTCAATTTCCCCTCGTATTCTCAGTCCAAATACTGCTCCATTGGCCCATCTAGGCTCAGTGTCGAAACCTTGGCTCTGATACCAATTTGTAGTGTCACTTTTCACTACCGAGGCTTTCAAACCTCTCGCTAGCCAATCTGTACATGGAATTTTACATAAAACATGCAGAATTGTATAATCACTTGCGTAACAGTAAAGAGATACATTTTAATTCTTAGAATAAACATATAGTTACTGTTATAATTAGACAATCCATAGCTTTCAACAGTAATTCATATACACATCAGAATCATGATAATATATACAACACAATCATGTGGAAATGTGATAAGAACATAATTAGATACTTATCTTGTAACAGTGGATAAGTCCACCAACCAAATGCAGACCTTCCATGAACCTCCCAGCCATAGACCGCACTTCTCCTCAACTCAACAGTGGGTCACCCCAGAGCTGGGACTGAGCTCCACCCTAGGGCAAGGAACCCTAGGCTAGGCTGAGGTTATAGGGAAAACAACACAAATATATCTGGAAGGATTCTTCCCAAAGATGCCATCTTACGCCCACTACTACCAGACCCTCATTCCCCACATGCCTGTTCCTCCCAAGAGTATACACCTTCACACACACAGTCCATCGGTGCTGACCTCCCCCTCTCGGTCTCAGCAACAGGCCGGATCAAGAAGTCTCAGAGCCCGTAGCTGGTGCTGGGCACTCTCTGGAAGAAACCACTTCCCAGCAAACTCTTTCACCTGGAAAGAGTTGCTCACAGGCCAAAAATCCTCACGCAGTCCAGAACTATGTGCCACAACAAACACAGGGAAAACAAATACAGGCTTCCCAAGAACTGGTTCAGCAATTACGGAATCGTATCACTGTTTTTGTTTCGGAATGGTATGAGGGTAATCTTGCAGAGGTCGGGCTGGTTCACGCTCAGATGGTCTGGTAGAATGGAGAAGATCCCCCTCACATGGTTCATCTCGGCTCTTATATTTACATGCACCAGGGTTGACACTTGTCACCCTGGGAAATGCATGCGTTCCCATAGCATGCATCCCTTTTGCACGTTTTCTCTGCCAGGAACTTAGGATAAAATAAAAATACACATGTCTTTTGGGAAATAATATTAAAATATTATACCCAGGCTTAAGCCCCCTAGGCTTAGCCCCTAGGCTCAACACTTAGCCCCTTTTTCCCACCTTTCAGCCCCTAGTCCCTTGCCCACTCTGTGGACGCTCAGTCCCCCTTCACTCATTCATCGTGGTCGATCTACACCTGGCGGTGTTTATATTTTATTAATCAATCTGCATACATACAAGTACATCAACAGGCTCCTGGCCTTCAACACCTAGGCTCCCTGGCCTAACAAACACATAAGCCTACCAGCTTATACAAAACTTGGCTCACCAGCCTATAGAACATATTTACAATTCATTTCATATATCATGATTTGCAATGGGGCTCGGCCTTGGGGACACTACAGGACCCATTCTAAGGGTGGGTCATTATTGGCCTCCCTCCGCTATTGAAATTTCACTGGCACGAAAAGGAAACAAAGTCTTTTTGGCAAAGCCAAAACAACTAAATCAAATGCAGTATAAGAAAGGGTTAAATTTGATAGGTACCCCTGCCATTAAGTAAATTTTTTATGATAGGTTTCTTCTTAAAAGTGTTATTTGCATGACTTTTGGCATTTATTTTTTCCTATCTATTAACTATTATGTATTATATGTGTTTTTGTTAATTTGCATTCGATAGATAGAACATCATATCAAACCACATCAACATCAAACTCTAAAACCAAATGCAATTTCAAGAAAGGAATTTGTATATTGTATATGATAAGGTTCGATGGTATGCACAAAGATGATATGAGCTCATGCCATTGTATTCAATGCCTAAAACTTAATACACTTGAAACCCAAGTTGAATACATCAAGCAATGATGTGTTTGACAATTTGTTTTCAAGTAGACAAAATGAAACAAAGAATAGATGAGGTTGACTAGACCATATTCCAGTGAAAAGTTAAACCAAGAAATGAAAAGAAAAAATAAAAAAATTCAGTTCCATAAATAAGTAAAAAGAAAAGCATAGTTTTAAATGGTTTGTTTATCCATAGTCCCTAAAAGTTGGTTGTGTTTACTACATAATTTAGGTGCTTTGGACATCAATTTGATTTTTATCTTTAGATATGGAAAATATTAAAAAAAACACACATATTTCAACTTATAACCCATGTTCAATAAGTGGAGCATTGAGAGACTACAAGGAAATGAAGATCAAATTCAAAGTGTGAAAGAAAATAAAACTTCAATACAGTGATTATCACATGTGGCAAACATTAATAAAACATCATATTTCAACTTACCACTAAATACAAGTTCAATGTGTGGAAGCTTTGATCATTTTGAAACCCCGACATTTCAAATTACGTGAAGCTTAGATTTCCAAAATTAATATTATATGATATTACAATAATTTTTTAAGCTTGTCAATTTGATGATTTTGAAAACTAAATAAATCAATAATGACAAATAGACTTTAAAATTAGTTATATATGTCAATTATCTAAGAAAAAAAACGGATGAAGAAGAATAAAGGAAACACGCTCTGCTAGGGTTTTGATTGCCTGCATGATCCTCCCCCTGCAACGTCAGACCTTCTTCAGCTTAGATCTGGGTTCCACTGCAACCTCAAATATGGTCAGACTTGTTCTCTCAAAATGAGCTCATACAGGGGGTGAAAACCCCCTCTTACATAAATTCCACGACCAATGAAATGGATGGACTCAAATCTCGGTGGCCATCCTTTGAACCACCATCGCACCTCAGAGATCACCTGCAACAAGAGGAATAAGGCTCTGGGAAAAGCATGGAAATGGAAGTTGAATCATCGCATCCAAAGGAATATTGTAATTGGGAACCAGGTAAATGTATCCCTCAAGCACCAAATACACTAAAATATGTGATAAAATCCACCATGGTAGGAAAACACACCCAATTCATGAAAGATCACGCCTTGATCGGAAATTTTTTAGGGATCTGGCCATCTAAGAGAAACCTTACGAAATGGATAAAACACTAGTGGAATATGAAAGGTGACTATGAATTGCAACTAAGTTCAAAGGGATTCTTTACAACCATCTTTTACAGTTTGGAGGACAAATCTAGGGTATTTGAAAATGGTCCTTACTTCTACAACTCGGACAGGTTGTATCTAAGATTTTGGACGGACTGTTTCTACTCAAAAAAGGAAAAATTTTCTTGTGCCCCAGCTTGGATTCACCTATACTCTCTACCCTAGGAATTATGGCTTGAAGGTATCCTAATGGGCATTGGAAACACGTTGGGAAGATATGCCAAATCCTAAGAAGCTAAAAATCAGAGAAAATACACTTCCTATGCATGGATGTGCGTTTATATGAACATCTCCAAAGCCCTACCAGGTTCAGTAACCATAGAGTATCAAGACGAAGAATGGATTCAGACCATAGATTATGAACACATTCCCTTCAGAAGCTGAAAATGTCACAAACATGGGAATCTCTTCATAGAATTCCCCCTCAATGCACCAGCCCGACCAGTACCAAAGGAGAAACATAAAGATGACTTTACTCAAGTGCAAGGATGCAGGAAATAGCCTTCGAAAAAATCCTCATAGACTGGAAGTAGGAATATTTTCACCAGCAATTCCTTTGATTCTCTCAGCAATCTACCGGAAATATAGGAAGTTTAAAACCCCCACATAACATCAGATCCAGGCAAAGGAAAAGGTAAAGAAAAACAAACCCTTGATCCAGTGTAACACCCCAAGTTTCGAACCCCCATTTTAAATAATGTATTGTTACAATGTTGAGAGGCCTGAGTGCCCAAACAATTATTAAAGGGCCAGTATGCCCTAGAAATGTAATGTTTTGATCATTATTAATAATAAACACATCGTTGGCTGCTAGACAGACAAGGACTAGAGTTATAGGGGGCTATGATCCCACAAGAGAGGGAGCTTGAGGGACTAAGTTTTTATTTCCTATTTTTTAATTACCCTTTTTGTCTAAGGGATGGGATCGGTTACATGAGCTTCTTGGGGAAGGCTAGGAGGTTCTTGTTTCCCCACAAGGTTACCTAAACCCACCTCTGGTCTGAGGGGGGGGGGGGTGTTCGACTAATGACTTGTTCGTTTTTTTCCTGTTCACTCACTCATTTTTCCCTCACGCACTCCCATGCACCCCCTGACCCATTCATCGACCATCCTCACCTACATCTTGGCTTGGAAAAGGAAATGGAGCTACTGAAGAATTATCCATGGTATAATTGGTTGTAGTGGTCGCTGGTGTGATCCAGCCATGAACTGGAGCCTGCATGTCTGAAATGCATTGGCCTCTGCCCTGTTTTTCTCACAACTGTGAGTCCTGAGAGTCTCGACATTGAGATTCTGGACCAGCTGTGTTGGAGGCCCTGAAAATAAAGGAGAAGGATTGCTTGAGGGACTATGTGGTAGAGAAGGGTGGAGGTACAGTCTCTTGGGGTGGTACAGACTGGGTAGAAGAGAGTTGGGTACTTGGATTGTTGTGGGTGTCGGGAAGCCTATGAAAGCTTGAGAGTTGACTCATTTGGGAACCCAGTTACACTTTGGAACCGTCCTTGTGGATTCATAGCCCTGGCTCAGGGGTGACACTATTGTTGATATTTGGAGCAGTGGTGTCTATGGTTGGGTGGAACATTCTTGGTTTGCAACCAGTCGATGTCATCTTTCATAAAGATAAGTGCTCTCTGTCATGATATTATTATCTATGTATGAATGTATTTTGTTGTGTAATTTAATTATCATTTACATGTATATGAATGTATTTCCGATGTGTATATTTGATTATCGTTTAATATAATATTTAGATTATGCATGCTTACTAGATATTGGTGTGCATGTCATTAAATATATTATCTTATGAATCCTTAATATATAAAGAAGGTATCAGCATGAGAAATAAGTCTGAGGGTGGGCTTGCAGGTAGCATACCCCAGCCTATAGCTGGCTGGGTATGTTATAGTTTGGTATTAGAGCTTCTGGTTGAAACATCGGGCCAGTATGGGTCGGGTCTGTTGGTCAGAGCCTCGTGGTTGAGATCAAACTCTAACCATGAAATTGAGATCGGGCCAGTATGGGTCGGGTATTGCATAAGCTACACAGGAGACGGAATGTCATAGATTCTCTATAAGGTTTCAAAGGATCATGACCATCCCTTTTGAATTCAGGATTGATCGCCACTGTAGGATCATGAGAGATCTGAGATCATTAGATCGAGGGACAGGTGAACAAGGGTCGTCTGATGAAAATAAATCAAGGGATAAGGTCGTGACCATCGGATCCCATTGGAGAGAGAGATCAATGGCCAACAGGCATTGTGGGGAACCGAGTTGCATGGGAGTTAATTTAACAAGGAGGTCCCACAATCCAAACCACGGTTTTTCCTAGGGATTACGGGTTAACATTAGGATAATTGTGGGGTGAAAAGTGGGTTACTCCAAATCGTCGATGCATTCCCTCACAAATTTTAAAGGCATGTAGTGACGTGACAGATTAGGGCTCGAACATCGAAACTCTAAATAGCCAAAGTAGTTGGGGACCGTCGATCCATAGGAGGAAATGCGTCAACCAATCGTGTGCTCTGGGTGAAAGCACTCCATGAAAGAGTGAGCGAGGAGAAGTTGAGAGTTGAAACTCCCAAAGCCCAGAGAGTCGAAGACCTGAAGTAAATGTTGAATGTCGGATCGTCCAAAGTAGATCCTAATTGTAGATCACCAAGAGGTTACATGGCAACAGATTAGAAACTTTGGAGGAATCTGTTCGAGAGGTTTTCAGTTGAGTTTTGAGACTCCCAAAGCTTGGAGAGTCGAAGGAAACCTCGACTGTCTGATCATCCAAGACAATATCATCCATTTATCTACCGAGAGCCACGCGTCACCAGATCCATGGCTTCGAATAAAATCCAGTGGGGCCAGATAAGCTCAAAATTTGAGATTTCTGGAGTCCGGAGTCCCGAAGGAATCGTAGCCTTCGATCCACAAGAGACATGCGTCGGTAGATCGTGAGCTATGGATAAAAACGTTTTCAAGGAAAAAGGTTGAAGTTTGAGATCTCTGAAGTCCGGAACCCCGAAGTAAAACATAGTCATCAGATTGAGGAGGACACGTGGAGCAGATCCATGAACTCCAGGTAAAGACCCGAAGTGAATCTTGGTTGTCCAATCCAGGAGAACACATGGTGACATATTGGCTAGTTCGAGAATTCGGAGTTCGGGAGAATTGGAAGTGTGCTAGTTTGAAAACTCTCGAAGCCTCGAAGCCCCAAGATCTGAAGTGATGGGGCACAATGATGTCACCTAGTGGTTATGTGGACCCTGGAATCCCTGAAGTGACGTGTCTTGCGGACGTCACCTGGGATGATGTGGACACATGGGATGTGTCCCACGTGTCAATAAGATTTGAGCTTTTGGAATATTGAAAAGTTGATTAGAACATGATACATGTCACCTACCTGATTGGACCACGTGTCTGCTTCCATCATTTTGCCACATGGAAACAGATCGTGCAGTCCAGAAGACTGAGCACTACAGAAGGGAAATATGTGACAGGTTGTGTTGGGTCAAAAAATCTTGAAGGCCCAAAGGACGGAGTATATATCGACTGTCGATTCCAGAAGACATGCATCGAAGGATCGTCGACTTCCAGTGAAATCACTCCAAGAGAAAGTGCAGGAGGGAAGTTTTGAAACTTCCGAAGCCCAAATAGCCGAAGTGATTCACAGTCATTGATCTATGGGAGGACACCCGTCAGCAGATCATGAACTCTGGGTAACAGCATTCCGGGAGGAAGTAAGCGAGGAAAGTTGAGACTTCTGAAGCATGGAGTCCCTAAGTGGATCTTGATCATTGATCTTGAAGGAGGATGACGACCGTTGATCTGGTCCTGGTTGAAGGTTCCAAAGTCCCAAAGCTCTGGACAAGCGATTTTTCAGCTAAGTGCAGGGTCATGGCCTTGTTCATATGCAGATTGAGAACTGAGGAAAGGAGGGCTAAGGGAAGAATTGGTTTTCCTCAAGATAGAAAAGTGTCAAGGAAGGATTTAGTCGCGGTTTCTAGTCGTGATCACCTGGGAGGTGGTTGGAAGGAAGCGCCTGCGCAAGGTGAAATTATGTGTCAACCCAGGAATAGCAATACATTGTTATTTTCAGAGAATGGGGATATGATATCCATGAACAAAAACAAGAAATATACATGTAGCATGGTTCGGAAATTTTTTTTATCATATGTGTAATTCTAACAAAATGGTCGCTTTCACATTTTGCAGAATTAAGAGGCTTAAGCACATCATTTCAGGATGTGTATTGAGGAAATGGAATAAGGAGAGGGAGCCTCCAGTCAGGATAAGGAGGCCGAAGGCCAGAATACCAAAGTTGGTAATGTAGAGACAGAGTCCAATGGAGACAAGGGAAAATAATAGCAGGAAACGTTAATAGAAATGGTAAGAACCCTGAATATGGAAGTGCAGAGCTACAAAGCAGACAACGAGAGACTGATGAGAGAGAAAATTCAGATAAATGCTCGAGTGTTGCAGAGGCAAATGAAGAAGGGATCAAACTCAAGACAAGAGGAAGAAGGCAGGTGTCATGAAATAATAGATGCTCATGGAAGAGCTATTTATTCTAGAAGTGCTAGTAGATATCATGGACACCACTCACCTCCTTACTCAGGAAGAAATTTTTATGCATCGGATGATCCTGTAAATAGTCCAAAGGTGTCTCCTGTCAAACACCAGAGAAGGAAACAATAGGTATATTATTTGCAAGGAGAGATGAGGAAGCTCAATCCACCTTCCTTTGAGGGCGAAAGAGAAAGGGAAGATGATGTCGAAGCGTGGTTTCTTGGTCTCAGGAGATATTTCCAGTTGCATAACTATTCATCCAACCTGGAAGCCAGGATTGCCACCTACAACTTACACAAAAAAGATCCAATATGGTGGGACCAACTGAAGCAAGTGGAGCATGTTAATGAAAGTAGGATCACTTGGAAGCATTTCAAGAAGTACTTCCAGAAGGAGTACCTCTCAGAGAATTTATATGACAAGAAAATGCAGGAGTTATTTGAACTAAGGTTGGGAAGCATGACTATGGCAGAATATGAGAAGAAGTTCTTGGGATTTTTAAAGTATGTCAAGTTAATTGGTGATGAGAAAGTGAAAATACAAAGATTTCTAAGTGGATTTCCATCCTTTTATAAGGAAAATATCAACTATGATGAACCCAAGACCTAGACTGAAGCTATTAGGAAGGCTAAATACTTGTATGAGCAAGGCCAGGGAAGAGAATCCCTGCAGAAATATTGGAAGGACAAGAAGAATGTGAAGTCTGATCAAAGGAGGAAAGGATTCAAACCTCCCTTCAATAGGAATGAGACTAATAGAAATCATCAATATCAGTATGCTAAGGGGGATTCCACAAAGGAAGATTCATTGGGAAAAAGGGGAAGACCGCAAATCCAATGTTGGGGATGCAAGGAAGATCACATGTACAAGGATTGCCCACATAGAAAGTACATAGTGAAGATTGTGCACAACATCCAAGAGGCTACAACAGTCATAGATATGGGAAGAATCTATGCAACTTTAAATGATCGACAAGCAGAGTACTATTCCAATATGATCGAGGTGGAAGGTAAGATCATAAATCAGCCTGTTGCTATTTTGATTGATTCAAGAGCAAGTCATTGTTACATTGATCCTAAGATAGTGGATAGATTACATTTGGAGAGAAGTAAACTTGGAAAAGCAAGTTTGGTTCAGTTAGCCACTGGAACCAAAATAAGAATCCATGATATGGTCATAGGTTGTTCCATAAGTCTTAATAGAGTGAATACTAGTACTGATCTAAATATCATACCATTGGGGTCTTATGATGTTCTGATTGGGATGGATTGGTTGGACAAACATCATGTTGTCCTAGATTTTCATAACAAGACATTTACATGTCTTGATGGAGATGGAAAACAGAGCACTGTGAAAGGAGTCCCAAGACCCATCTCTATAAGGGAGATTTCAGACTTACAGCTGAAAAGATGTTTTAGAAAAGGATGTCAATTGTATGCAGCTCATGTGGAGCAGCCAGTTGATACAAAGGGGCCAAGCCTTGAATATTTCTCGGTGCTACAGGAATTTGAAGATTTATTCCAAGAAATACTTGGATTTCCACCAAGGAAGGAGATAGATTTCTCAATTTATTTAGTTCCAGGAGTTGCCCCAATGTCAAAAACACCTTACATAATGAGCACACCAGAGTTAAAATAATTACAAATGCAGTTGGAATAATTGTTGAAGAAAGGGTACATACATCCAAGTGTTTCACCTTGGGGAGCATCAGTACTTTTTGTCAAAACTAAGGATGGAACCTTGAGGCTGTGTATTGACTTCCGATAGCTAAACAACTACACTATAAAGAACAAGTATATGCTACCCCGAATTGATGACCTCTTTGATCAGCTAAGAGGAGAAAATATATTTTCAAAGATTGACCTAAGGGCAAGATACCATCAGGTAAGAATCAAGGAAGAATACTTTCATAAGACAGCCTTTAGGACCAAGTATGGGCATTATGAATTTGTAGTGGTTCTGTTTGGACTGACCAATGCACCAGTTGTCTTCATGTGCTTAATGAATGGCATATTCAGAAACTATTTGGACAATTTTGTCATAGTATTCTTGGATAACATACTTATCTATTCTAAGTCTGAAGAGGAGCATGAACATCAGTTAAGATTGGTATTGAAAGTACTGAGAGAACATCAGTTGTATGCCAAGTTGAGTAAGTGTTATTTTTATAAAAAGCAGACCCATTACTTGGGACACATTATTTTAGAGTAGGGCATAGCAGTAGATCCAGAGAATATCGAAACCATTAGAGGATGGACAACACCCAGAAATGTGTCAGATGTCAGATCTTTTATGGGCTTAGCTAGCTACTACCGAAGGTTCTGTTGGACACGTCTACCACACTTAGAGGGGGGGGTGAATGAGTGTGGGGATCTTTTTCCCAAAACTTCCCTCTTACACAAAACTCATTAGTTAGCATTCGACATTTACTCATTACTCATTGTTTTCATTAATAATCAGTTATATGTGAATACATATCAGCAACATATATCAGCAATATATCATCAACAAATCATCTCCACATGGAACACAAGGAACACAAGATGTATGTACAATTTGTCTTTTTATTATGGACTTCAATCCGGGGGTTTTTTAGAAACAACTGAATAGAGTACAACTCTACAAGAGCACCAGCTCTATATGCAAGACTCATCTTACATTCTCAGCACCAACTGATATGAGGCAAAAATCCTCAACAGATATCAATCTGTACCATAAACAAGAGCATCAACCATGCACCAACCTCTGCCAAAAAACCTGTAATCAACCTGTACCATAAACAAGTGCATCCAACCATGTACCAAGTATATACCAATCATGTGTCGACTACTCATCAACAATGACTCATCAATATGTACCAACATCATCAACTATACACCTCATGTATGTGCCAACTCATCAACTGCTTGTCTCAACCATGACTAGTTTTGGATTAGTCAACAACACTAACTTGAAATAATCATAACTT
>ML777282.1:776204-804105 GCA_009831015.1 Picea engelmannii | reverse complement strand
ATCATGTATCAATGACAACTCATTGATCCATCTTCATCTATGCATTCTCATCAAGGACAATACATATTATATTACATCAATCATCAATCAATCAATCCTTTGACATCAATAAATCACTTGACATCAATCAATGACATCAATCAGTCAAACTATTGGCATCAATGACAACATGATCCAACGGGTTCATAGTAGGGTTCTCTAAGATTTCTCATCCCATCACTTTTTTGCAAAAGAAGGGAACTAAATTTGAATGGACACTCAAGTGTGAAAAGAATTTTAATCTGTTGAATAAATTACTTACTAATGCACCTGTGTTAAAGATTGTTGGCCCAAATGAAAGTTTTGTGGTATTTACAGATGCTTATAGGGAAGGACTTGGGGGAGTCCTCACGCAAAATGGACATGTCATTGGATATGAGTCCAGAAAGCTTAAGGAACATGAGAGGAACTATGCCACGCATGACTTGGAACTTGCTGCCATTGTTCATGCCTTGAGGATGTGGAGGCATTATCTCATGGGGAAGAAATTCGAATTAAGTACAAACCACATTGGCCTGAAGTATGTTTTTGAACAGACGACCTTGAATGCCAGGAAAACAAGATGGCTGGAATTTTTAAGTGAATATGACTTGGACATCAAGCATATCAAGGGAAAGGAGAATAAAGTTGTCGATGCACTTAGTAGGAGAGTGCATATCAAGCATGCTATTGTTGTCAGTATGCATCAGTCTGACTTGAAGAGCAGAATTTTAGATGGTCTTGTTATAGATCGACATTACCTACAGGTAAAGGAAAACTTACAGCATGGAAATGTACAGCGAAAAATAAAGGAGTACGAGATAAAGGAAGATGGATTACTCATGCATAAGAATAGAATCTATGTTCCTAGTTCCGGAGAGATGAGGAATTTGGTACTGAAGGAAATGCATGATGTTCCTTATGCGGGACCTCTCAGTTACCAGAAAACAATTACAACAGTAATAAGCCAGTTCTTTTAGCCGGGAATGAAGAAGGATGTTGTTGATTACATCGCTCAATGTATGGAATCTCAAAAGGTGAAGGATGAGCATAGGAACCCAATGGGTTTGTTGCAGCCATTGCCAATTCCAGGAAAGAAATGGGAAGTGATCACCATGGATTTCATCACAGGATTACCCAGAACGAATAAGCAATATGATTTGATCATGGTGTTCATTTACAAATTAACAAAGGTTTCTCATTTTGTGCCTATGCAGACGATGAATACAGCGGCTAATATTGCAGAAATTTTCATGAAGGAAATTGCTAGGTTGGATGGGATACCTTGGACAATCGTCTCGGACAGAGATATGAAGTTTACCTCCAATTTATGGAGGGGATTGTTTAAAGTATTTGGCACAAATATAAACTTTAGCACAGCATATCATCCCTAGACAGATGGGCAAACAGAGAGAGTCAATCGAATAATTGAAGACATGTTGAGAATGTATGTGATGGATAAGCCATCTAAGTGGGAAGATTACTTACACTTGGTTGAGCTTGCATATAAAAATGGGTATCAAGCTTCATTGACATTGAGCCCATTTGAAGCCTTGTATGGTAGGAAATGCAATACTCTGGTGAGCTGGGACAACCCAGCAGACAGAGTGGTACTTGGGCCAGAGTTGCTCAAGAACATGGAAGACCAGGTGGGTAAGATCAAGCATAATTTGAAGGCATCTCAGGATAGACAAAAATTTTATGCAGACAAGAATAGGATAGTTAGAGAATTTAAAGTAGGGGAGCATCTACTTTTGAAAGTGAAGCCCAAGAAAATCTCTTTGAAATTGGGCAGTTGTACAAAGCTGGCAGCCAGATTCTGTGGTCCATTTGAAATATTGGACAGAATAGGGCCAGTTGCATACATGCTTGCATTGCATGCTTCGATGAATGTGAATAATTTATTTCATGTATATTTAATAAATAAATATGTACATGATCCTAACCATGTTATTCATTGGAATCCGATTCAGGTAGAGATAGCGGGAGACTTTCAGGTTCAGCCAGTGCGGGTATTAGACAGAAAAGTCAAAATGCTCTGGAATCGAGTTATAGAACTGGTAAAAGTTCAGTGGACCTACTACAGTCCTGAAGATGCTACCCGGGAGCATGAAGATTCCATGCAGGCAGAGTACCCGCATCTTTTTGAATAAATTTGAGATTTTGATTTCTATTTTGTATATGCACTAAGGACAATGCCAAAATAAGGGGGAGGGGATGTAACACCCTAGGTTTCGAACCCCCATTTTAAATAATGTATTGTTACAATGCTGAGAGGCCTGGGTGCCCAAACAATTATTAAAGGGCCATTATGCCCCAGAAATGTAATGTTTTGATCATTATTAATAATAAACACATCATTGGCTACTAGACAGACAAGGACTAGAGTTATAGGGGGCTATGATTCCACAAGAGAGGGAGCTTGAGGGACTAAGTTTTTATTTCCTATTTTTTAATTACCCTTTTTTTCTAAGAAAGGGGATCGGTTACGTGAGATTCTTGGGGAAGGTCGGGAGGTTCTTGTTTCCCCACGAGGTTACTTAAACCCACCTCTGGTTTGATTGGGGGGTTCGACTGATGACTTGTTCGTTGTTTTCCCATTCACTCACTCATTTTTCCCTCATGCACTCCCATGCACCACCTAACCCATTCATCGACCATCCTCACCCGTGTCTTGTCTTGGCAAAGGAAACGGAGCTGCTGAAGAATTAGCCACGGAATAGTTGGTTGTAGTGGTTTTTGGTGTGATCCAGCCTTGACCTGGGGCCTGCATGTCTTAAATGCATTGGCCTATGCCCTTTTTTTCTCACAAATGCGAGTCCTGAGAGTCCCATCATTGATATTCTAGACTAGCTCTGCTCAAGGCCCTGAAAGTAAAGGAGAAGGATTGCCTGAGGGACTATGTGGCAGAGAAGGGTGGAGGTCCAGTCTCTTAGGGAGGTACAAGATGGGTAGAAGAGAGTTGGGTACTTGGATTGTTGTGGGTGTCGGGAAACCTATGAGAGCTTGAGAGATGAATAGTTTGGGAACCCAATTACACTCTGGAACCGTCCTTGTGGATTCATAGCCCTGGCTCGAGGGTGACACTACTGTTGATATTTGGAGCAGTGGTGTATACGGTTGGGTGGAACGTCCTTGGTCTGCAGTGAGTCGGTTTCATGTTTCATAAAGATAAGTGCTCTCTGTCGTGATATTATTATCTTTGTATGAATGTATTCCGATGTGTAATTTAATTATCATTTACATGTATATGAATGTATTTCCCCTGTGTATATTTGATTATCATTTAATATAATATTTATAGTATGCATGCTTGCTAGATATTGTTGTGCATGTCATTAGATCTGTTATCTTACGCATCCTTATTATATAAAGAAGGTATCATCATGAGAAAGAAGTCTGAGGGTGGGCTTGTAGGTAACATACCCCGGCCTGTGGTTGGCTAGGTATGTTACAACCAGTCTTAGAGAAAATCTCAAGCCTTGATCCCCAAGCTTAAATAATACTAGAAAAATACCGAGAAGAATAATTTGGAGACACCATAATGTAGATCGATGAAAGGGAACTCAAGGATATCGACCTCAACAAACTAGAGGAATCCCTCAATAGGAAGGAAATGTAATCCATTCTAGTGGAGAAACTCAAAAAGGTACACAAAGTTTTCATTGATTCCATAGGTGCCACCTCCCACTTAGGCATACACCTCAAGCTGGATCTAGATCCCAAGAGGAACCAGAAAGAAGGTAAGGGACATGGGATAAAAATGACACATCAATTAATGAAAGAGGTAGGCAACTTTATGACAAACTCCGATCAAATGTAGTGCCTCACAAAAGGATTTTTCTCCCCCCCTCACGATTAAGCAGGATGAATATCATCACTTGGAATATCAGATGCCTAAATGGAAGATCCAAAAAAAGGATTCTTCGAAACTGTGTCAAAGAAGAATACTCGGACATCTTATTACTCCAGGAAACCAAATATGCATTGGATATGGCTGAAGAAAAATTCAAAAGATGTTGGAGGCACTGTAATTTCATTTACACGTACTCCAAAGAGGTAGAAAGGGGTTTATCTATGCTCTGGAACCAGCTTTTTCAATAGTAGGAACACTCACAGAAAACTACAGAGCTATAGGTTCAAGCAAATCAGGGGTCATCACCAATGCTTATGGCCCTCAGCTCACTCAAGAGAAAGATTACTTCTTGGACGATCTTGCTTATCTAAATACACTAAGAGGAAAATAACGATGAATATTGGGCAAGGATTTCAACATCATCCTCACCTTAGAATAAAAAAGTGGTGGTTTGAAATGTTTTGACCAAGACAACACCAAGTTTATCCACCTCATAGATAGCCCCAATTTAATTGACATTGAGACCAGAAATGGACACTTCACCTAGTCCAACAAGTGGAAAATAATTAAACACATTGCCAGACGATTGGATCATTTTCTAATTTCAAAAAACATAATGCTTGAGGGCCCACTAATTGAAGCTAACATCCTTCTGAAATTAGGCTCAGATCATTAGCCAGTCTAGCTATGGGTAGATACAATTGCCACTCCAAAGTATAAACACTTTCGCTTTGAAAATTTATGGTTGAATCACACAAAATTTCTGGATATCTCCCGCACCTGGTGGGACAAAGCAGAAATAGTGCATGGCACTTGGATGTACATATTCCAGCAGTTCCCAAAAAACTTCAAGCAGCAGCTTCGGGAATGGAACAAGAATGTATTTGGTGATATTTTCCTAGCATAGAAAGCCCTAGAACAACGACTTGAGGAAATTTAGCACGAGTCCATCATCTCAGGCTATTTGGATACCTTGATATAGGGGGAAACGAATGTAAAGAAACAAATTTCATATCGTGATCCAGGTGGATATTGGTGGCTACCCACCTATTCCAACTGGCTCATTTTGGCAGTTTTGTTTCTAGTTTTTCGAGTTCCAAAATTTCAGGGCCATTTTCAAGACCTAAACAACGTTTTTAGATATCGCCATATTCAGAATATGTATAGAGTCAAATTTTGATAAAAAAAATGTGTATTCCTCAGATATACCTTTCAAACGAGCTAGCGTGCGCCCCAAACGGAGACCGTGTGCCAAAGTTATGCCCCGGGGAAGTTGATACACCAAACTACCCAAAACAGGGTCCACAAAATTGTTGGATTTTCATCTTCTGGGGTTAGGGTTTTGGATTTTCTTTATGTTAAAAAGGCCTTTAGAGCCTCATTGTAAACCATTTTCTGGAAATGCGCGTAGCGGACACTTCTCTTCTCAGAGATAAGTTACCACCATTATAGTGAGTCTTTCAATCTGTATTTTTACAGTCTTTGTACATTTTTGCTCATTAATAGAAAATTGTGTATTATTGTATCTATGTGTTTATGGTTGCATCTATGATACATTTATGTTATATTATTGGATATCTGAGATATCTTTGTACATTTACTTATTATATCTCTGCTCTCATTTTGTGCGGAAAATAATCTGGATCAATGGTATCAGAGCAGGTTGCTCTTCATCATTTTTCAGTGCATGTCCCCGACGAGGTCCAAATATAGCAATTTGGGTCTTGAGCTTGTCTCTCTTGAAGACAATTTCTCTCGCACTCCCAAGAAACCCTCCATGGTAGAAGAAAAGAAAAATGACAGAGAAGACGATTCTATTAATCTGTTGCTTGAGCAATCTCTCACGCGACAGAGGGACGAAATGATAGAGAATTTTTCCCACATCCTTCAATGCATGTCGATAACAACAAGTGTGTCTTCATCAAGTGGCCACTTTGGAGGCACCTCACCTTTCAAGGTACAAGTTAATTTTGATATTCCCATATTTGAAAGAGAGATAGATGCGGGTGCCCTATAAAAATGGTTAAATCTGCTAAAAGGTTATTTCTTTATTCATAATTTCTTCGACAAGGAAAATATCACATTTGCACTCCTTAAGGATATCCCCCATGTCAAACATTGGTGATAAACTTACTGGGAGCAAATTTCCATAGAGGAGTCTGGAATATATGGGGCTGAGCCCACTTGGGATTTTTTTGTGGATGTGGTAAAGGAATAGTATTACCCTGTTGGCAACTATGAGGACCAGTATATGAGATGGACCACACTACGCCAAGAGAGGGGCCAAGAAGTTATGAAGTTCACCAATACCTTCCATACCTTGTGCACCAAGCTGGGTATCAAATACTCCGAATGAAATTTGGTTATAAAATATTGTGGGGCTCTACATAGATACATCCAAACTGAAATAAAATTTTTGGACATCTCATCACTCGGTGTTGCTTATCGATATGTTGTTAAAATCAAGCAAAAATTTAAGCACCAGAACAAACGAGATTTTGGGTCTACAAATATACAACAACCAAAATATGATAAATACCACCCTAATGAACAGTCTACCGAAAACCATTCCAATCCACAGGAAAAGAAGGGTCACGGAAAGACGAAGAAGGACACCGAAAAATGGTGTGATTTCCACAAAATCCCCTAGCACAACACTGATGAATGTCGCTCAAAACAGTCATTGGTGGTCGAGATCAAAGACAAGGAGAAAAAACCCGATTCGAAATATGATTTAGAAAATATTGATAGAAGATGGATCATTGACGCAGATCCCACTGCTATTGTCACAACCGCGGAAATTCAACCAGAACAACCAACAGATCCTGAAGAGGGGGAGCACCTTTTTCATTCACAGATGTGGGTGAAGGGGACCCCAGTGCATTTTATTGTTGATAGCGGAAGCTAGAAGAACCTCATCTCAGCAGAGGTCGTCAAACAGTTGGGATTGTCGACAACACCACACCCGCAGCCATATAACATCGGGTAGCTACGCCAGGGACGAGATCTTCGTGTCAGCCAGTAGTGTCGATTGTCATATGGCATCCATCCCTTCAAGGATGAGGTATTATGTCATGTTGCCCCACTGGATTTCTGTAATTTTCTCTTGGGCCAGCCATATATTGGTGGCCACCCACCTATTCCAACTGGCTCATTTTGGTAATTTCAGTTTGGTAGTTTTGTTTCTAGTTTTTTAGTTCCAAACTTTTGGGGCCATTTTGAGGCCCTAATCAGCGTTTTTAGAGATCTCCAAAGTCACAATATAGATTAATTCAATTCTAATGAAAAAATGTGTACTCCTCAGATAGACCTTTCCAACGAGCTATCGTGCACCCCAAACGGAGATTGTATTCCAAAGTTACGCCCCTAGGAAGTTGATACACCAAACTACCCAAAACGAGGTCCACAAAACTCTTGGATTTTCATTTTCAGTGGTTAGGGTTTTGGATTTTATTTATGTTAAAAAGGCCTTAATTTAAGCACCAGAAGAAATGGGAGTTCAGGTCTACAAATCCGCAACAACCAAAATATGATAAAGACAACCCTAACAAACAGTCTCCCGAAAACCAGTCCAAGCCACAGGAAAACAAGGGTCACAGAAAGACAAATAATGACACTAGAAAATGGTGCGATTTCCACAAAATATCATGGCACAACAGCGATGAATGTTTCTCAAAATAGTCATCGGTGGCTAAGATCAAAGACAATGAGTTGAACCCTGATTCAGAAACTGATTTAGAAAATACTGATATAAGACAGATCATCGACGCAGACCCCACTGCTATTGTCGCGACCGAAACAATTCAACCAGAAGAAACAACATATCCTGAAGAGGGGGAGTGCCTTTTTCATTCACATATGTGGGTGAAGGGGACCCCACTGCATTTTATTGTTGATAGCAGAAGCCAGAAGAACCTCATCTCAGCAGAGGTTATCAAACAGTTGGGATTGTCGAAAACACCACACCCGCAACCATACAACATCAGGTGGCTTCGCTAGGGATGAGATCTTTGTGTCAGCAAGCAGTGTCGATTTTCATATGGCATCCATCCCTACAAGGATGAGGTATTATGTGATGTTTCCCCATTGGATGTTTGTGATGTTCTCTTGGGCCAACTATATATGTCGAAGCACCATGTTATATATGAGTCTCAACCCCGTAGTGTCATTGTTACTCTTGGGCATCATATCTACAGAATACCATAGGTAGTTCCAACTATTGTTCCACCTAAACAATGTTGCAATGTAGTATCTCATACTACAAAATTTAGCTACTTCACAATCTGTTCAAAAGGTGAACATAAGGATATTGCAACCACTACAGCCTCATCCCAATCACCTTCTATCCAATAGAAGAAGGTCGATAAGATTGTAGCAAAGCGCAAAGATTCCTTATGCACATAGACATCTCATGCATCCTGACTGGTTGAACAGATTCAACCCCGCCAGCAATAGGTTCATGACAGCCTTCCACAGTGCAACATCTCCAGCAAGTCAAACAGTGCACAAAGATTCAGTTACAACAATCAATGTCCCCTTTCCCTCGGGAACTCAACGCAATGGAGAACATTACTTCCTAATGATGGAGGATTGATCCAGGTGGATATCGGTGGCCACCCACCTATTCCAACTAGCTCATTTTGGCAGTTTTGTTTCTAGATTTTTGAGTTCCAAACTTCTAGGGCCATTGTGAGGCCATTCTAACTGCAAAATGTGTATTCCTCGGATATACCTTTCCAACAAGTTATCATGCGCCCCAAACGGAGATCGTATGCCAAAGTTACACCCTAGGGAAGTTGATACACCAAACTACCCAAAACAGGGTCCACAAAACTATTGGTTTTTCATCTTCTGTGGTTAGGGTTTTGGATTTTCTTTATGTTAAAAAGGACTTTAGAGCCTCATTGTAAACCATCTTCTAGAGAATGTGAGTAGCGGACACATCTCTTCTCAGAGATAAGCTTCCACCATTCCAGTGAGTCTTTCACTCTTTATTTTTACAGTCTTTGTACATTTTCATTCATTAATAGAAAATTGTGTAGTACTGTATCTCTATGTTTATGGTTGCATCATTGATACATTTATGTTATATTATTGGATATCTGATATATCTCTGTACATTTCTTTATTATATCTCCGCTCTCATTTCATGCCAAAAATAATCCAAATAATTGGTATCAAAGCATGCTGCTCTTGATCGTTTTTCTATGCATGTCCCCAGCGAGGTCCGAATATAGCAAGTTGGGTCTCGAGTTTGTCTCTCTTGAAGAAAATCGCTCTCGCATGCCCAAGAAACCCTCCATGGAAAAAGAAAATAAAAATGACAGAGCCGATGATTATGTTAATATGTTGCTTCAGCAAGCTCTCACGTGACAGAGGGACAAAATGATGGGGAATTTTTCTCACATCCTTCAACGCTTGCCGGTAAAAAAAAGCACGTCTTCATAAAGCGACCACTTTGGAGGCACCTCACATTTCAAGGTACAATTTAATTTTGATGTTCCCATATTTGAAGGACAGATATATGTGGATGCCCTAGAAAAATAGTTAAATCTGCTAGAAGGTTATTTCTCTATTCATAATTTCTCTGAAAAGGAAAATATCACCTTCGCACTCCTTAAGGCTCTTCCCCATGTCAAACATTGGTGGGAAAATTATTGGGAGAAAAGTTCCAAAGAGGAGTCTGGAATATATGGGGTCGAGCCCACTTGGGATTTTTTGTGGATGTGGTAAAGGAACAATATTACCCTGTTGGAAACTATGAGGACCAGTACATGAGATGGACCACACTGCGGTAAGAGAGGGGCCAAGAAAATCTGGAGTTTTCCATTAACTTCCATACCTTGCGCACCAAGATGGGTATCAAAGACTCTGAATGACATTTGGTTCTAAAATATTGTGGGTCTCTACACAGATACATCCACACTGAAATAGATTTTCTAGACATCTCATCACTCGATGTTGCTTATCGATATCTTGTTAAAATCAAGTAGAAATTTAAGAACAAGAACAAACAGGAGTTCGTGTCTGCAAATCCTCAACAACCAAAGTATGATAAAGATGGCCCTAAATAACTCTCTCTCGAAAACCAGTCCAAGCCACAAGAAAATAAGGGTCACGAAAAGACAAAGAAGGACACCGAAAAATGGTGTGATTTCCACAAAATCCTGTAGGACAACACCAATTAATGTCTCTCAAAATAGTCATTAGTGGTCGATATCAAAGATAAGGAGTTGAACCCTGATTTAGAATATGATTCAGAAAATATTGCTAGAATACAGATCATCGACGCAGATTGCATTGTTATTATCGCGACCGCGAAAATTCAACCAGAAGAACCAATAGATCCTGAAGAGGGGGAGCACCTTTTTCATTCATATATGTGGGTTAAGTGGACCCCCACTGCATTTTATTGTTGATAGTAGAAGCCATAAGAAACTCATCTCAACAAAGGTTGTCAAATAGTTGGGATTGTCGATGACACCACACCCACAGCCATACAACATCGAGTGGCTTCGCCAGGGATGAGATCTTCGTGTCAGCAAGCAGTGTCGATTATGATACGGAATACAGCCCTTCAAGGATGAGGTACTATGTGATGTTGCCCCACTGGATGTATTTGATGTTCTCTTGGTCCATCCATATATGTGGAATCACCATGTTATATATGGGTCTCGACCCTGTAGTGTCATTTTTACTCTGTGGGATCATCTCTATAGGATACCAGAGGTAGTTCCAACTATTGTCCCGCCTAAACAATGCCGCAAGGTAGTATCTCATACTACAAAATTCAGCTTCTTAACAATATGTTCAAAAGGTTAACAAAATGATACTACAACCACTACAACCTCGGCCCAAGCACCTTCTATCCAACAGAAGCAGATCGACAAGACTACAGCAAAGCACAAAGATTCCACCTGCAGACAAACATCTCATGCATCCCGACTGGTTGAACAGATTTAACCCTACCAACAATAGGTTCATGACAACCTTCCATAGTGCAACGTCTCCAGCAAGGCAAGCAGTGCACCAAGATCCAGTTACAACAATCACTTTCTCCTCTTCCATGAGAACTCAATGCTATGGATACCATTGATTCCTAAGGAGGTAGGATTGATATAGGGGGATACCACTGGCCACCCACCTATTCAAACAGACTCATTTTGGCAGTTTCAGGATGGCAATTTTGTTTCTATTTTTTCGAGTTCCAAACTTTCGGGACCATTTTGAGGCCCTAAACAACGTTTTTAGAGCTCGCCAAAATAAAAATTTAAACAAAGTCAAGTCTAATAGAAAAATGTGTAGTCCTCGGATAGACCTTTCTAATGAGCTATCATGCACCCCAAATGGAGATCGTATGCCAAATTTACACCCCCGGAAAGCTGATACACCAAACCACCCAAAATGGGGTCCACAAAACTGTTGGATTTTCATCTTCCCAGGTTAGGATTTTGGATTTTCTTTATGTTAAAAAGGCCTTTAGAGCCTCATTTTAAACCATCTTCTGGAGAATGCGAGTAGAGAACACATCTCTTCTCAGAGATAAGTTGCCACCATTATAGCGAGTCTTTCACTCTGTAGTTTTACAGTCTTTGTACATTTTCGCTCTTTAATAATAATAAAATTGTGTATTATTGTATCTCTATGTTTATTGTTGCATCTCTGATACATTTCTATTATATTGTTGGATACTTGAGATATCTCTATACATTTATTTATTATATCTCCGCTCTCATTTCGTACCGAAAATAATTTGGATTGGTGGTATCAAAGCAGGATGCTCTTGATCGTTTTTCAGTGCATGTCCCCGATGAGGTCCGAATATAACAAGTTGGGTATCGAGCTTGTCTCTCTTGAAGAAAATCGCTCTCACACACCCAGGAAATCCTCCATGGTGGAAGAAAAGAAAAATAACAAAGAAGACGATTCTATTAATCTTTTTCTTGAGCAAGCTCTCACGCAACAGAGGGACGAAATGATGGAGAATTTTACCCACATCCTTCAACGCCTGTCGATAACAACAGACGTGTCTTCATCACGCGGCCACTTTGGAGGCACCTCGCCTTTCAAGGTACAAGTTCATTTTGATATTCCCATATTTGAAGGATGGATAGATGTGGATGCCCCAGAAAAATTGTTAAATTTGCTAGAAGGTTATTTCTATATTCATAATTTCTATGACAGGGAAAATTTCACCTTCGCACTCCTTAAGGCTCTCCTCGATGTCAAACATTAGTAGGAAACTTTCTCGGAGAAAATTTCCACAGAGGATTCTGGAATATATGGGGTCGATCCCACTTGCAATTTTTTTGTGGATACAGTAAAGGAATAGTATTACCTTGTTGGAAACTATGAGGACCAGCACATGACATGGACCACACTGTGGAAAGAGAGGGGCCAAGAATTTATGGACTTCACCAATACCTTCCATACCTTACGCACCAAGCTTGGTATCAAAGACTCCAAATGACATTTGGTTCTGAAATACCATAGGGCTCTACACAGATACATCCAAACTGAAATGGAATTTATGGACATCTGGTCACTCGGTGTTGCTTATCAATATGTTGTTAAAATCGAGCAGAAATTTAAGAACCAAAACAAATGGGAGTTCGGGTCTCTAAATCGTAAAAACTGAAATAATATAAAGACAACCCTAACAAACATTCTCTCGAAAACCATTCCAATCCACAGGAAAATAAGGTTCACGAAAAGATGAAGAAGGACACCTGAAAATGGTGTGATTTCCACAAAATCCCCTGGCACAACACCGGTGAATGTCACTCAAAACAGTCATTGGTGGTCGAGATCAAAGACAAGGAGTCGAACCCTGATTCATAAAATTATGATAGAAGACCTATCATTGACTTAGACCCCACTGTTATTGTCGTGACCACAACAATTCAACCAGAAGAACCAACAGATCCTGAAGAGGGGGAGTGCCTTTTTCATTCACAGATGTGGGTGAAGGGGACCCTGCTGCATTTTATTGTTAATAGCGAAAGCCAAAAGAACCTCATCTCAATAGAGGTCGTCAAAGAGTTGGGATTGTCGACAACACCACACCCTCAGCTCGGGTGGCTTTGCTAGGGACAAGATCTTCATGTTATCCAGTAGTGTCGATTTTCATGAGGCATCCATCCCTTCAAGGATGAGGTATTTTGTGATGTTTCCCCACTGGATGTTTGTGATGTTCTCTTGGGTCAGCCATATATATGGAAGCGCCATGCTATCTATGACTCTCGACCTCCTAGTGTCATTATTACTATGGGGATTCATCTCTACAAGATACCAAAGGTAGTTCCAACTATTGTCCCACCTAAACAATGTCGCAAGGTAGTATCTCATACTACAAAATTCAACTTCTTCACAATCTGTTGAAAACGTGAACAGAAGGACACTGCAACCACTTCAGCCTCGTCCCATGCACCTTCTATCCAACAGAAGCAAGTCGACAAGACTGAAGCAAAGCATAAATAATCCTTTTGCACACAGACATCTCATGCAGCCCGACCGATTGAACAGATTCAACCCTGCCAGCAACAAGTTCATGACAGCCTTCCACAGCGCAATGTCTCCAGGAAGGCAAGCAGTGCACCAAGATTCAGTTACAAAAATTGCTTTCCCCTCTCCCCCGAAAAATCAACGCAATGTTTACCATTACTTCCTAAGGAGGGAGTATTGATCTAGGTGGATATCGGTGGCCACCCACCTATTCCAACTGGCTCATTTTGGCAATTTTGTTTCTAGTTTTTTGAGTTCCAAACATATGGGGGCATTTTGAGGCCCTAATCAGCGATTTTAGATCTCACCACAGTGATACTATATATATTCTCAATTCTGACAACAAAATGTGTATTCCTTGGATAGACCTTTCCAACGAGCTACCGTGCGCCCCAAACGGAGATCGTATGCCAAAGTTACACCCCCGGGAAGTTTATACACCAAACTACCCAAAATAGGGTCCAAAAAATTGTTGGCTTTTCATCTTCCGGGGTTAGGGTTTTGGATTTTCTTTATGTTAAAAATACCTTTAGAGCCTCATTTTAAACCATATTTTGTCGAATGCGAGTAGACACATCTCTTCTCAAAGATAAGTTGCCACCATTCTAGTGAATCTTTCACTCTGTATTTTTACAATCTTTGTACATATTCGTTCATTAATAGAAAATTGTGTATTACTGTATCTATGTGTTTATGGTTTCTTCTCTAATACATTTCTATTATATTATTGGATATCCGATATATCTCTGTACATTTATTTATTATATCTTCGCTCTCATTTCGTGCCAAAAATAATCTGGAACAATGGTATCAAAGTAGGTTGTTCTTGATCATTTTTGCATGTCCTCAACGAGGTTTGAATATAGAAAGTTGGGTCTCGAGATTGTCTCTCTTGAAGACAATCACTCTCGCACACCCAAGAAAGCCTCCATGGCTGAAGAAAAGAAAAATGACAAAGCAAACGATTATATTAATATTTTGCTTGAGAAATCTCTCACGCGACAAAGGGATGAAATGATGGAGAATTTTTCCCACATCCTTCAACACTTGTCGATAGATACGAATGCCCTAGAAAAATGGTTCAATCTACTAAAAGGTTATTTATCTGTTCATAATTTCTCCGAAGGGGAAAATATCAACTTTTCACTCCTTAAGGCTCTCCCCCATGTCAAACATTGGTGGGAAAATTGCTGGGAGCAAATTTCCACAGAGGAGTCTAGAATATATGGGGTCGAGCCCACTTGGGATTTTTTTGTGGATGCGGTAAAGGAACAGTATTACCCTATTGGAAACTATGAGGACCAGTACATGAGATAGACCACACTACAGTAAGAGAGGGGCTAGGAAGTTCCGAAGTTCACCAATACCTTCCATATCTTGCGCACCAAGCTGGGTATCAAAGAATCTGAATGAAATTTGGTTCTGAAATATCGTCAGGCTCCACATAGATACATCCAAACTAAAATGGATTTTCTGGACATCTCATCACTCAGTGCTTCTTATCGATATGTTGTTGAAATCTAGCAGGAATTTAAGCACCAAAACAAACGAGAGTTCAGGTCTGCAAATCCGCAACAACCAAAGTATGATAAAGAAATCCATAACAAACAGTCTCTCGAAAACCAGTCCAAGCCACAGGAAAAGAAGGGTCATAGAAAGATGAAGAAGGACATTGGAAAATGGTGATTTCCACAAAATCCACTGGCACAGCACCGATGAATGTCCCTCAAAAAATTCATTGGTGGCTGAGATCAAAGACAAGGATTCGAACCCTGATTCAGAATCTGAATCAGAAAATACTGATAGAAGACAGATCACTGACGCAAACCCCATTGTTATTATCATGACCACAGAAATTCTACTAGAAGATCCAACAAATCCTGAAGAGTGGGAGCGCCTTTTTCATTCACAGATGTGGGTGAAGGGGAACCCACTGCATTTTATTGTTGATATCAGAATCCAGAAGAACCTCATCTCAGCAAAGGCCATCAAACAGTTGGGATTGTCGACAACACCACACTCGCAGCCATACAACATCAGGTGGCTTCACCAAGGATGATATCTCTGTGTCAGTCAGGAGTTTCGATTGTCATACGGCATCCAACCCTTAAAGGATGAGGTATTATGTGAATTTTCCATGTTGGATGTTTCTGATGTTCTCTTGGATCAGCCATATATGTGGAAGTGCCATGCTATCTATGAGTCTTGACCCCATAGTGTCATTGTTACTCTGGGGGGTCATCTCTATAAGATCCCAGAAGTAGTTCCAACTACTGTCCCGCCTAAACAATGTTGCAAGTTAGTATCTCATACTACAAAATTCATCTTCTTCACAATATATTCAAAAGGTTAACAGAAGGACACTGCAACCACTACAGCCTCGGTCCAAGCACCTTTTATCCAACAGAAGCAGGTAGAATATTGCAGCAAAGTGAAAATATTCCTTCTGCACACAGACATCTCATGCAGCCCGACTGGTTGAATAGATTCAACCTTGCCAGCAATAGGTTCATGATAGCCTTCCACAGTGCAATGTCTCCAGCAAGGCAAGCAGCACACCAAGATTTAGTTACAACAATCGCTTTTCCCTCTCCCCCGGAAACTCAATGCAATGGATACCATAGATTCATAATGAGGGAGGATTGATCCAAGTGGATATCGATGACCACCCACCTATTCCAACTGGCTAATTTTGGCAGTTTTGTTTCTAGTTTTTCGAGTTCCAAACTTTCGGGGCCATTTTCAGGCCCTAAACAACCTTTTTAGAGCTCCCCAAAGATAGACCATACAAAGAGTCAATTTTGACAGCAAAATGTGTATTCCTCAGATAGACCTTTCCAACGAGCTATCGTGCACCCCAAACAAAGATCATATGCCAAAGTTACGCCCCCGGGATGTTGATACACCAAACTACCCAAAACGGATTCCACAAAACTGTTGGCTTTTCATCTTCCGGGGTTAGGGTTTTGGATTTTATTTATGTTAAAAAGGCCTTTACAGCCTCATTGTAAACCATATTTTTGTGAATGCGAGTAGCGAACACGTCTTTTCTCAAAGATAAGTTGTCACCATTCTAGCGAGTCTTTCACTCTGTATTTTTACAGTCTTCGTACATTTTCGCTCATTAATAGAAAATTGTGTATTATTGTATCTCTGTGTTTATGGTTGCATCTTTGATACATTTTTGTTATAGTATTGGATATCTGAGTTATCTTTGTACATTTATTTATTATATCTTCGCTCTCATTTCTTTCTGAAAATAATTTGGATCAGTGGTATCATAGCAGGTTTCTCTTAATAATTTTTCAGTGCATGTCCTCGACGAGGTCCAAATATAGCAAGTTGGGTCTCAAGCTTGTCTCTCTTAAATACAATCGCTCTTGCATGCCCAAGAAGCCCTCCATGGTAGAAGAAAATAGAAATGATAGAGAAGACGATTATATTAATATGTTGCTTGAGCAAGCTTGTTGAACAACTGAGAGGGGGGGGTGAATCAGTTGTTACCGTGCTTAAACAATTATGTTTCTTTTAAAACCCTTACAAGGCACTCAATGATGATCACAATAATGCAGGGAAATAAACAATGGAACATTCAGCATCAGTCACATATATGAGAAACACAGAGACAGATATTTCTCAAGGAAACCCATACAGGGTAAAAACCTCTTCTTCTTTATATGATAAGTATTATTTACATTCTTTACATTATCATACATATGAGCACCAACTCATTGTGAGGCTACAACCTCTGATTTTGCAAGATGCAACTTGCGGAGAGCACCAACTCTATGTTTTCTCTAGCACCCATTAGAAGGAAGCACCAACTCCCTGGTTTCTCTAGCACCAACTAGAAGGAAGCACCTACTCCCTAGTTTCTCTAGCACCAACTAGAAGGAAGCTACTACTCCCTGTGTTCAAGCACCCACTTGAACCTCTAAGGAAACCAGTCCTCCCTAGAACCTCCCTACCACCCTGGATTATCAATATGTGTTACTGAAACTTATTACAGTGATATAATGTTTAACAACAACTTACCAGTCTCATCATTGTTCTGCAAGATTTCGCTGCTCCGTCTGCCTCACAGTCTTCCTGCATGCATACATTGAACTTTCTATTCTTCTTCCTTTTGTGCTCTGTACACCATTCCCGTTCAATGCCCCTTTTCTCTTCTGTCCATACCAGCTTCTCCTCCAACGATCACTGACGCTTCTCCTCCTGATCTTAGGCACTGCGATCGACTCTGCACTAATTACTCCTGAGCTTACTTTGTTCCTGTTTTTCATTGATGATTACTCTGATCTTGTCATCAATGACCTCCCTACAATCCTTTGCACGTTTGTTTCCATCTTTGTTGTTGTACTTGCCATCAATGACAAGCCTACAATGTCTATAAAACATGCCAACAAAGCTCTCATGTGACATAGGGACGAAATGATGGATAATTTTTCCCACATTATTCAACGTTTGTCGATAACAACAGATGCATCTTCATCAAGCGGCCACTTTGGAGGCACCTCTCCTTCAAGGTACAAGTTAATTTTGATATTCCCATATTTGAAGGAAAAATAGATGCAGATGCCCTAGAAAAATGGTTAAATCTTCTAGAAGGTTATTTCTTTGTTCATAAATTCTTTGATAGGGAAAATATCACCTTCGCGCTCCTTAAGGCTCTCCCCCATGTCAACCATTGGTGGGAAACTTATTGGGAGAAAATTTCCACATAGGAGTCTGGAATATATGGGATCAAGCCCACTTGGGATTTTTTTGTGGATGTGGTAAAGGAACAATCTTACCATGTTGGCAACTATGAGGACCAGTACATGAGATGGACCACACTGTGGCAAGAGAGGGGCCAAGTAGTTCTAGAGTTCACCAATACCTTCCATACCTTGCACACTAAGTTGGTTATCAAATAATCTGAATGAAATTTGTTTCTAAAATAACCTGGGGCTCTACATAGAAACATCCAAACTGAAACATATTTTCTAAACATTTCATCACTCGGTGTTGCTTATCGATATGATGTTAAAATCGAGCAGAAATTTAAGCACTAGAAAAAATGGGAGTTTGAGTTTGCATACCCGCAACAACCAAATTATGATAAAGAAGGCCCTAACAAACAGTCTCCTGAAAACTATTCCAAGCCACGGGAAAAGAAGGGTCACGGAAAGACGAAGAAGGACACCAAAAAATGGTGTGATTTCCACAAAATCCCCTGGCACAACACCGATGAATGTCACTCAAAACAATCATTTGTGGCCGAGATCAAAGATAAGGAGCCGAACCCTGATTTAGAATCTGATTCAGAAAACACTGATAGAAAAAAGATCATCTATGTAGACCCCACTACTATTGTCGCGACCGCGACAATTCAACCAGAAGAACCAACGGATCCTGAAGAAGAGTGCCTTTTTCATTCACAGATGTGCGTGAAGGGGACCCCGCTGAATTTAATTATGGAAAGTGGAAGACAGAAGAACCTCATCTCAGCATAGGTTGTCAAACAATTGGGATTTTCGACAACACCACACCCTCAGCCCAGGTGGCTTCACTAGGGACAAGATCTTCATGTCAGCCAGCAGTGTCAATTTTCATACGACATTCAATCCTTCAAAGATGAGGCGTTATGTGATGTTTCCCCGTTGTATGCCTATGATATTCTCTTGGGTTAGCCATATATGTGGAAGATCCATGCTATCTATGATTCTCGACCTCATAGTGTCATTGTTACTCTGGGGGGTCATCTCTATAGGATACCAGAGGTACTTCCAACTATTTTCTGACCTAAACAATGTCGCAAGGTAGTATCTCATACTACAAAAATCAACTTCTTCACAATCTATTCAAAAGGTGAACAGAAGGATATTGCAACCACTACAGCCTCAGCCCAAACACCTTCTATCCAACAGAAGCATGTCAAAAAGACTGCAGCAAAGCGCAAAGATTCCTTCTGCACATAGACATCTCATGCAGCCTGACTGGTTGAACAGATTCAATCCCGCCAGCAACAAGTTCATGACAACCTTCCATAACACAACATCTCCATCAAGGAAAGCAGCACACCAAGATTCAGTTACAACAATCACTTTCCCCCCTCCCTCGAGAACTCAACACAATGGAGATTATTTCTTACTAAGGAGGGAGGATTGATCAAGGTGGATATCGGTGGCCACCCACATATTCCAATTGGATCATTTTATCATTTTCAATTTGGCATTTTTGTTTCTAATTTTTCGAGTTCCAAACTTTTGGGGCCATTTTGAGGCCCTAAACAACATTTTTAGAGCTCGTAGTAGTTAGCTTTATTTTGATTCAATTTTGACAACAAAATGTGCATTCCTCTGATAGACCTTTACAATGAGCTATCATGCCCCACAAACAGATATCGTATGCCAAATTTACGCCCCCGAGAAGTTGATACACCAAACTACCCAAAACAGGGTCCACAAAATTGTTGGATTTTCATCTTTCGGGGTTAGGGTTTTGGATTTTATTTATGTTAAAAAGGCCTTTAAAGCCTCATTGTAAACCATATTTTGGAGAATGCGAGTAGTGGACACATCTCTTATCAGAGATAAGTTTCCACCATTCTAGCAAGTCTTCCACTCTGTATTTTTACAGTCTTTGTACATTTTCGCTCATTAATAGAAAATTGTGTATTATTGTATCTTTGTGTTTATGGTTGCATCTCTGATGCATTTCTGTTATATTATTGGATATTGGAGATATCTCTCTACATTTATTTTTTATATCTCTGCTCTCATTTCGTGCCGAAAATAATCTGGATCAGTGGTATCAAAGCAGGCTTCTCTTGATCATTTTTCAGTGCATGTCCCCGACGAGGTCCAAATATAGAAATTTGGGTCTCAAGATTGTCTCTCTTGAATACAATCGCTCTCGTACGCCCAAGAAACCATCCATGGTGGAAGAAAATAAAAATGACATGTTGCTTGAGCAAGCTCTCACGCGACAGAGGGACGAAATGATGGAGAATTTTTTCCACATCCTTCAACATCTGTCGATAAAAATAGGCATGTCTTCATAAAGCGGCCACTTTGGAGGCACCTCGCCTTTCAAGGTACAAGTTGATTTTGATATTCCCATATTTGAAGGACAAATAGATGCGGATGCCCTAGAAAAATGGTTAAATCTACTATAAGGTTATTTCTCTATTCATAATTTCTCCGATAGGAAAAAGATCACATTCGCACTCCTTAAGGCTCTCCCCTATGTCAAGCATTGGTGGGAAACTTACTAGGACCAAAGTTCCACATAGGAGTCTGGAATATATGGTGCCTATCCCACTTGATATTTTTTTGTGGATGTGGTAAAGGAACAATATTACCATGTTGGCAACTATGAGAACCAGTAAATGAGTTGGACCACACTGCGGCAAGAGAGGGACCAAGCAGTTTCATAGTTCACCAATACCTTCCATACCTTGCGCACCAAGATGGGTATCAAAGACACCAAATGACATTTGTTTCTAAAATACCATGGGGATCTACATAGATACATCCAAACTGAAATAGAATTTATGGACATCTCATCACTCGATGTTGCTTATTGATATGTTATTAAAATCGAGCAAAAATGTAAGCACCAGAACAAATGGGAGTTTGGATCTGAAAATCCGCAATAACCAAAGTATGATAAATACGTTCCTAACAAACAATCTCATGAAAACTAGTCCAAGACACAGGAAAAGAAGGGTCATGGAAACAAAAAAAAGGACACTGGAAAATTGTGTGATTTCCACAAAATCCCCTGGGACAACACCGATGAATGTCGCTCAAAAAAATCATTGGTGGCCAAGATCAAAGAGAATGATTTGAACCCTGATTCGGAATCTGATTAAGAGTAATGATAGAAGATAGATCATCGATGTAGACCCCACTTCTATTGTCATGACCGTATCAATTCAACCAGAAGAACCAACAAATCCTAAAGATGGGTGGCGCCTTTTTCATTCATAGATGTGGGTGAAGGGGACCCTGTTGCATTTTATTGTTGATAGTGGAATCCAGAAGAACCTCATCTCAATAAAGTCATCAAACAGTTGGGATTGTCAACAACATGAAACCCGCAACCATACAAAATCGGGTGGCGTCGCCAAGGATGAGATCTTCATGTCAGCTAGTAGTATCGATTGTCATACGACATCTAGCCCTTCAAGGATGAGGTATTATGTGATGTTGTTCCGCTGGATGTTTTTGATGTTCTCTTTGGCCAGCCATATATGTGGAAGTGCCATGAAATCTATGAGTCTCGACCCTGTAGTGTAAATGTTACTCTAGGGGGTCATCTCTATAGGATATCAGAGTTGGTTCCAACTACTGTCCCACCTAAACAATTTTGCAAGGTAGTATCTCATACTACAAAATTCAGCTTCTTCACAATCTATTCAAAAGGTGAACAGAAGGAAACTCCAAGCACTACAGCCTTGGCCCAAGCACCTTCTATCCAACAGAAGCAGGTTGACAAGACTGCAGTAGAGCAAAAAGATTCCTTCTACACATAGACATCTCATGCATCTAGACTAGTTGAACAGATTCAACCCTGCCAGCAATAGGTTCATGACAGCCTTCCACATCGCAATGTCTCTAGCGAGGCAAGCAGCGCACCAAGATTCAGTTACAGCAATCGCTTTCCCCTCTCCCCCGGTAACTCAATTCAATGGAGACCATTTCTTTCTAATGAGGTATTATTGATCCATGTCGATATAGGTGGCCACCCACCTATTCCAACTGGCTCATTTTGGCAGTTTCAGTTTGCCAGTTTTGTTTCTAGTTTTTCGAGTTCCAAATTTCGGGTCCATTTTGAGGTCCTAAACAATGTTTTTAGAGATAGAGACAAATTATACTATATACAAAGTCAAGTCTAATGGAAAAATTCATAGTCCTTGGATAGACCTTTCCAACGAGCTATCATACACCCCAAATGGATATCGTATGCCAAAGATACACCCTCGGGAAGTTGAAACACCAAACTACCCAAAACAGGGTCCACAAAATTGTTGGCTTTTCATCTTCCGGTGTTAGGGTTTTGGATTTTATCTTTGTTAAAAAGGCCTTTAGAGCCTCATCGTAAACCATCTTCTGGAGAATGTGAGTATCCGACACATCTCTTCTCATAGATAAGCTGCCACCATTCTAGCGTGTCTTTCACTCTGTATTTTTACAGTCTTTGTACATTTTCGCTCATTAATAGAAAGTTGTGTATTACTGTATCTCTGTGTTTATGGTTGCATCTCTGATACATTTATGTTATATTATTGGATATCTTAGATATCTCTGTACATTTATTTATTATATCTCCACTCTCATTTCATGCCGAAAATAATCCAAATCAGATCGTCACAAGAAGGAGGAGATCCTTTGGAAGCAAAAATATCGAGTTCAGTGGTTAAAGGAAGGGGGGGGAATGAAAATTTATTCCACGGCTCCATGATCCATAGACGCTACATCAACCACATTTCAAAACTCTAGGACTCACAAGGAAACACACTTCTAGACCATGCAGACATTGAAGAAGAGTTAATTACCTACTACAAAAAGCTTCTCTCAGAACCCCCAATTGACAAAACTCATGCCATTTGTAGGATCACACAACATATCCCCACCCTAATCACCCCTGAGAAGAATAGAGCTTTAATGAGACTGATCTCGCAGGAGGAAGTCGATCAGGCTATCAAGGAAATCCCCACTGGAAATGCCCTCGGGCCAGATGGTTTCACTACTAATTTCTTCCACCACTATTGGTTGTTGGTTCAAGAAGAGGTTTGGAAACTTGTGGAGGAATCTTGAACCTCATGACAGGTGTTATCGACCCTCAATTCCATTTTCCTCACCCTGATCCCTAAAGAGGAACGTGTCACCAACTCAAAGTAGTTTTGGCCGATAGCGCTCTGTAATGTCATATACAATATCATCACAAAGGTAATTTCTCTTAGGATCAAGCCCATTCTTCCTTTAATTATCTCCAAGGAACAGTCAGGATATGTAGAGGGGTGACACATCATGGACAGTGTAATCTTGGTTCACTAAGTGATCCACTCGCTCAAGACCACACATACCCTAGGTATGCTCATAAATCTTGACCTTTATAAGACTTTTGATAAACATAGTTGGCAGTACTTTCATTCTCTTCTTTCATCCTTTGGGTTCAATGAATATTGGATAGCTTGGACCATGAAACTCACCTCTTCAAATTTTTTCTCCATACTAGTAAATGGCATCCCCTCTAGGCCTTTTTCCCCCTCTCGAGGAATCCCTCAAGGGGATCCACTCTCCCCTTTCCTTTTTGTAATCATGGCAGAAGGTTCAAGGCGTTATTTATCTACCTTGATCTCGAATGGTACACTACAAGGTCTTCCAATCCATGGACTCCAACCTACAGCTTCCCACAACCAATTTGTCGATGATACAATGCTTTTGAACACCCCCACGGCCAAGGAAGTCGTTGAACTTTGAGTCGTCCTCACATACTTCTATGATGCCTCCATCACCACTTTCAATCTGGATAAATCACATATTTTCTTCTTCAATACTCCCCTAGCAATTCAACAACACATCTCCCACCTCCTAAGCATCCCATGATGCTCCCTTCCATCCAATTACCTCGGTTTAGCCCTGACATACTCAACAACACGAAACATTTCCTGGAACTCCCTTATCCTCTCAATCTCCAATCTCCTCAGTTCTTGGACCTTCAGATACCTAAATCTCCCTGCAAGGCTCATCCTCTTAAAAGTGGTGCTTCAAGATATTCTAGCCTATATGTTCTCAGCTCTCTCAGCACCACAAATGGTCAATAAAATCATAAGAAACCTTCAGCGGAAGTTCCTCTGAAACGATCACAAACAGAGGGGAAAATTTTCCTTAGTCAGTTGGGAAAATATCTCCAAGCCCACCTCCTTGGGAGGATTGGGTCTCCGTGACCCAGGAAATCTCAATAATGTAATGGGAGAAAAAATCTGGTGGCGATGGATAAAGTACCCAAAAGAACTCTGGAAGAAAAAATATACCCCCGGACTATAGCAAGAGCAACTCATTATGCTTGAAGAACAGATCCAGGGCTCTAATATTTTGAATGTAGCTTGGAGAAACTGCCCACTCATCCAAAAGCATGATTTTTGGGAAGTATGAAACGATCAATGCGCCCAATTTTGGACAAATGCTTGGCAGTCACACCCTGCTTTGCAAACAATGGATATCTTACGTCCTTATCAAAACCACTTAGTAGGGATGAGGTGCGTCAAAGTAGAAGACCTTTGGATTAATGCCCCACATCAACCCCCTTGGCGTAGTTGGAAACTGCTCCCACAAGATCTAAATATACCAGAAAATCTTGAAATTCAACCTTGGCAAGAAACAGTGGGAAACAAGAAGATCCAAATTAGTGAAGAAAAGGATATTCTTCGTTGGGGGTATTCCCCTATCAGAACGTTCACAATTAAGGAATCCTATCAACTTCAGGATAACTTTCACAAGCAGATGAAAGATCACATATGGCACATAATCTAGAAAACCAAACTCTGGCCAAAGGTTTCCACCTTTCTCTGGCTCCTGGTTTAGAACCGATTCCTAACCTAGGATAACCTCAAGAATCTTGAATTCATTGGACCCTCAATTTTTCACTTATGCCAGCAATAGGAAGAAACAATGGAGCACATATTTAATCAATTCCCCAGCAGCAATACGATCTTGGATCAAGTTTCAATAATCATGAGGCAAACCAAAAGAAATAGGACAAGCATCATCATCACTATTAGAAATTGGGGCTCGGGGGATTTTAAAATCCCACTCCTAAACAAAATTTGGCAATTCCTACCAGGTTTTAGATTTTGGCAGCTTTGGAAAGAAATAAACTAGCACATCTTCCATTCCTAGGTCTCCACTCCCTCCGTAACCTGGTCAAAAATCCTTGGGAGCATTTGGGAAACTATTCAAATTCAATCCTGGACCCGGGTTGACATTCCCATTGAACCATTGGAATCCCTCATCTTCTCCTACGGGCATATGATAAATCCCAAGGCCTCTCTCTCTCTATCTATGCTCCCCCAACCCCCATCGTCTGAAGCCCCTCCAATTGGATATGTCCTCCCCCAGGTTTCTGGAAGCTGAACTTTGATGGTGCCTCTAAGGGAAATCCTGGACCAACAGGTTTTGGAGCAGTTATCAGAGACAACACAGGGAAAATCAAGCACCTAAGAGCGGGATTTCTGGGGCATGACATGAACAAATCAGAAAAACTTTGGGGTCTCATCAGAGGAATTCAACTAGCCTCAGATATCAACTTACATCCCCTAATAATAGAAGGATATTCAAAAGTAATTATCTCGCTAGCAACCAAAATCATCAATGGCACAGATCCATAAAAAATAACTCCCAGTTGGTGCCTCTTAGGCCCGCTCTCTCTCTTCTACAAGCCTTATTACATCCTCCCCTCACTCTCATCACTTCACACATAAGACATGAGGCCAATAAAGTAGCTGACAAACTAGATAATGAAGGAGTCACTACACAAGCAAAAGTCTTTATTCGCAATGCCCACGGTCATTCAGATTCACAACTGTTAAAACAATGCCAAGATTTAGATCTTCATGATTGCCTCCCCCCGGATGGAGTGACACATGGTGAACACATGTCACATGGCATGCTAGAAACGAGGGAAGTTAAATCCCCTCATCACCATCCTCCTCCTCTGTCCATTCAAAAGGCATAGCATTCACTCCAGTCATAGCTTAGTGCACTGGGACAGTTCGACAGATTTAATGGTGATTCAATCTTGGCCCTCTAGTACTAGTACGATGCAACAAGGCTACATCACCCTAGAATTCATGGCTCACCAATTCATCACTTCCATCATCATCACGCCGGTAACTCCTCGTTGTGGCTCTTATCTCCAGAGTGTTGGGAAGTGGAAGCAAAAACAGAGAAACTACAAAGCATAAAACCAAGAACAGTAAACCAAACACAGCAGCAATACACACTTGATAGAATTATTTTTGTGGAAACCCAATGAGGGAAAAAAACACAGGCAATGATTATCGGCCTACTTCTATTCAAGGGAGAATTACAGTAGCCAACCTAGGCATACAACCATCCTCTCCTCACACAATGTACTTGCTTGCACTCGCATTGTACATTGCACTCACATTGTCTTCGACCTCTATGGGTATGCTCGTATATATAACATATATCACTCAGTTACACAGACTGATCATGAATAGATAACATAGTTACATGTGTTAGTAACATTTCTTGTCTAATCGGTGATCGGGAATTCAAAGGGTCAAGAACTCTTGACAGCAGGAATCGCGAAACCCCGATCCCCGATACAGAGTCAGGGATGACCATGGTCAGGTGCTGAAGGCCATGAAGAGATTGGAAAGGACCTATGGATCAGGTTGTTGCAGCAGTGTTTCCCAAGGGAATTCAAGGAGCCGTTAGGATCAGCGGAAAAGGATAAGGAAGGTAGGTGAAGTCTCGCGTCACCCATTTATTGCAGAGTATGGAGGTTACGGCTGAAGTTTACCCAGGAGGGTCCCTTTGTACCAATTCTCTGCAGAAAGGTCACACCGAGTCTTCAACTCACTAAGAGAGCCTGAGCATGCCTATTCAAACATTAAAAGAGGCTTGGCTCCCCCCTGGCGCGAGCCATGCTGAATTGAAGAAGCATATGACAGGAGTCCAGAGGACAGATTTGATTGAAGAAGCGACCCCTCATTAAGAGTCCTGAGATACTGTCGCCAGGCGGATTTTGGCTGAAGTATATGTAGGCATTTTTTCCATTGTGTAATGATCGATGGTAGAGCTGAGCTCCTGACTGTAATGCTTTAACTGCTATTTCAGTTTCCAGCTTATGTATCTGTATATGAGATTTCTTGTTTTATGACAGACAGTTCTTCTTTACCCGTCTAAGTTTTTCATCTTATGCTAGGAAGTTCGTGATTGACTGAGTCATGCGAATTGTTGCATTTCTGTTATGATAAATGATTTATCGTGGAATTATTGTATTTTCTGGTGCTCTGTATTTAAATGCAAGAAGACCTTGTGTTGGGATGCTTTCTTCTACAATATGTTAGGAACTTGTTGTTTATAAAAGACCTTCGCACTCTTCTCCATAAGTCTTCCGCCTGTTCACCCTTTACTACAGCTCACTGTCTGAAGTTTACGCAAGACCTCACTTGATCATGCATGCCTAGCCTGTTTTCAGAGTTGGACACTACTGTTTAGATTTTCCTTTCATTTGATCACCCATCTATGAACAATCGTGACACAAAACTGATGGGCGTCGGGCTCTGCTTCTGATAGCAATCCAGGAGTGACTTCCGACGCTAACATTTCTGGCGCCGTTGCCGGGGACGAAGTTGAATATTTTCCCTGGGTAGAACGACATTGAGCCTCTGAATCCGAAGGTGCATAGGATCATCAGAGCCTTTTAGATTGCTAATTTTGCACCTGGCGACTCCATTGTGACGACTCCGCTGGGGAGAACCTGCTCTGTTAATTGTGGCTT
>ML777282.1:752126-762464 GCA_009831015.1 Picea engelmannii | reverse complement strand
ATCCGAAATGAAAGAAACCTAATGCATACATAAGAAGGTTATAATGATCAAATATGACACATACCATGATAGCTCGGACCAATTACCTCATGGAGCAAGAGTCCTCTCCGATGCAAGCCCAGACCGGTAGTGATGGAAGCTGGCACTACTGACAGGACAAAGCTGGCTGAGAAGAAGAAAGATGGGCCCTCCAGGGCCATGCTCAATTCACTCCTGCTCTCGGTACTCCATGTCTAGGACCATGTGGGCCTCGAGACATGATCTCCTAGTTATCCCTAGATATCGGGAATAACAGGACTCACAAGGAAACACACTTCTGGACCATGCATACATTGAAGAAGAGTTAGTTACCTACTACAAAAAGCTTCTCTCAGAACCCCAATTTGATAGAACTCATGCCATTTGTAGGATCACACAACATATCCTTTCTCTAATCACCCCTGAGAAGAATAGAGCTTTAATGAGACCGATATCACAGGAGGAAGTCGATCAAGCTATCAAGGAAATGCCCTCGGGTTGGATGGTTTCACTATTGATTTCTTCCACCACTATTGGTTGTTGGTTCAAGAAGAGGTTTTTAAACTTGTGGAGGAATCTTGAACCTCACGACAGGTGTTATCGGTCCTCAATTCCACTTTCCTCACCTTGATCCCTAAAGAGGAACGTGTCACCAACCCAAAGTAGTTTTGGCTGATAGCGCTCTGTAATGTCATATACAATATCATCACAAAGGTAATTTCTCTCAGGCTCAAGCCCATTCTTCCTTTAATTATCTCCAAGGAACAGTGAGGATATGTAGAGGGGCAACACATCATGGACAGTGTAATCTTGGTTCACTAAGTGATTCACTCGCTCAAGACCACACATACCCCAGGTATGCTCATAAATCTTGACCTTTCTAAGGATTTTGATAAACTTAGCTAGCAGTACATGCAGTCTCTTCTTTCATCCTTTGGGATCAATGAATATTGGATAGCTTGGATCATGAAACTCACCTCTTCAGATTTTTTCTCCATACTAGTAAATGGCATCCTCTCTAGGCCTTTTTCCCCCTCTCGAGGAATCAGTCAAGGGGATCCACTCTCCCCTTTCCTCTTTTTAATCATGGCATAAGGTTCAAGGCGTTATTTATCTGCCTTGATCTCAAATGGTACACTACAAGGGCTTCTAATCCATGGACTCCAGCCTACAGCTTCCCACAGCCAATTTGTCAATGATACAATGCTTCTGAACACCCCCACGGCCAAGGAAGTCATTGAACTTTGAGTCATCCTCACATACTTCTACGATGCCTCCATCACCACTTTCAATTTGGATAAATCGCATATTTTCTTCTTCAATACTCCCCTAGCAATTCAACAACACATCTCCCACCTCCTAGGCATTCCATGTTGCTCCCTTCCATCCAATTACCTAGGTTTAGTCTGACATACTCAACAACACGAAACATTTCCCGGAACTCCCTTATCCTCTCAATCTCCAATATCCTCAGTTCCTGGACCTTCAGATCCCTAAATCTCCCTACAAGAAGCATCCTCTTAAAAGTGTTGCTTCAAGCTATTCTAGCCTATATGTTCTCAGCTCTCTCAGCACCACAAATGGTCATTAAAATCATAAGAAACCTTCAGTGGAACTTCCTCTGGAATGGTCACAAAAGAGGGGAAAATGGTCCTTAGTCAGTTGGGAAAAGATATCCAAGCCCACCTCCTTGGGAGGATTGGGTCTCTGTGACCCAGGAAATCTCAATAATGTCATGGGAGAAAAAATATGGTGGCAATGGATAAAGTACCCAAAAGAACTCTAGAAGCAAAAATATACCCCTCGACTATATCAAGAGAAACTCATTATGCTTGAATAACAGATCCAGGGCTCTAATATTTTAAATGTGGCTTGGCGAAACCGCCCACTCATCCAAAAGCATGTTTTTTGGGAAGTATGAAACGGTCAATGCACCCAATTTTGGACAGATGCTTGGCAGCAACACCTTGCTTTGCAAACAATGGATATCTTACATCCTTATCAAAACCACTTACTAGGGATGAGGTGCATCAAAGTAGAAGACCTTTGGATTAAATCCCCACATCAACTCCCTTGGCGTAGTTGGAAACTACTCCCACAAGATCTAAATATACCAGAAAATCTTGAAATTCAACCTTGGCAAGAAACAGTGGGAAACAAGAAGATCCAAATTAGTGAAGAAAAGGATATTCTTCATTGGAGGTATTCCCCTATCGGAACGTTCACAATTAAGGAATCCTATCAACTTCAGGATAACTTTCACAAGCAGACGAAAGATCACATATGGCACATAATCTAGAAAACCAAACTCTAGACAAAGGTTTCCACCTTTCTCTAGCTCCTGGTTCAAAACCGATTCCTAACCTAGGATAACCTCAAGAAGCACGAATTCATTGGACCCTAAATTTTTCACTTATGCCAGCAATAGGAAGAAACAATGGAGCACATATGTAATCAATTCCCCAGCAACAATACAATCCGGGATCAAGTTTCAATAATCATGAGGAAAACCAAAAGAAATAGGACAAGCCTCATCATCACTATCAGAAATTGGGGCTCAGGGGATTTTAAAATCCCACTCCTAAACAAAATTTGGCAACTCCTGCCAAGTTTCATATTTTGGCAACTTTGGAAAGAAATAAACTGGCACATCTTCCATTTCTAGGTCTCCACTCCCTCCGTAACCTAGTCAAAAATCCTTGGGAACATTTGGGAAACTATTCAAATTCAATCCTAGACCCAAGATGACATTCCCATTGAACCATTGGAAACCCTCATCTTCTCCTACAGGCATATGATAACTCCCAAGGCCTCTCTCTCTCTATCTATGCTCCCCCAACCCCCATCGCCCGAAGCCCCTCCAATTGGATATGTCCTCCCCCAGGTTTCTGGAAGCTGAACTTTGATGGCCCCTCTAAGGGAAATCCTGGACCAGTAGGTTTTGGAGAAGTTATCAGAGACAACACAGGGAAAATCAAGCACCTAAGAGCAGGATTTCTGGGGCATGACACGAACAACTCAGCAAAAATTTGGGGTCTCATCAGAGGAATTCAACTAGCCTCAGATATCAACTTAAAACCCCTAATAATAGAAGGAGATTCAAAAGTAATTATCTTGCTAGCAACCAAAATCATCAATGGCACAGATCCATAAAAAATAACTCCCAGTTGGTGCCGCTTAGGCCCTCTCTCTCTTCTACAAGCCTTATTACATCCTCCCCTCACTCTCGTCACTTCACACATAAGACATGAGGCCAATAAAGTAGCTGACAAACTAGATAATGAGGGAGTCACTACACAAGCAGAAATCTTTAATCTCAATGCCCACGGTCATTCGAATTCACAACTGTTAAAACACTGCCAAGATTTAGATCTTCATGATTACCTCCCCCCGGATGGAGTGACACATGGTGAACACATGTCACATGGAACGCTAGCAACGAGGGAAGTTAAATCCCCTCATTTCCATCCTCTTCCTCTATCCATTCAAAAGGCATAGGATTAACTCCAGCCATAGCTTAGTGCACTGGGACAGTTCGACAGATTTAATGGCGATTCAAGCTTGGCCCTCTGGTACTAGTACGATGCAACAAGGCTACATCACCCTAGAATTCATGGCTCCCCAATTCGTCACTTCCATCATCATCATGCCGATAACTCCTCATTGTGGCTTTTATCTCCAGAGTGTTGGGCAGCGAAAGCAAAAACAGAGCAACTACAAAGCATAAAACCGAGAACAGTAAACCAAACACATCAGCAATACACACTTGATAGAGTTATTTTTGTGGAAACCCAATGAGGGAAAAAACCACGGGCAATGATTATCAGTCTATTTCTATTCAAGGGAGAATTATTGTAGCCAACCCAAGCATACAACCATCCTCTCCTCACACAATGTACTCGCTTGCACTCGCATTGTACATTGCACTCGCATTGTCTTCTACCTCTATGGGTATGCTCGTATATATAACATATATCACTCAGTTACACAGACTGATCATGAATAGATAACATAGTTACACAAACAGTTCATAAGTATATTACATGCATGTGCATCTGCATATGACCACATGGGAAAATTCATTGGCATGTTTCCAACAATATCCACCTTGACAACAATTTACCTGATATATCATGCCCTTAATTAATTCATCCATCACCTTTTCTGCAAGAGAAGCCAAACACCATCACAACTCTACAACTTCTCTGAAAATACAGTTACATGAACATGCATGCACGATTCACTCTAGCATAGACCGTTCTGTCTCCATCAGTAACCTATCTAATAAACCGATGCACTTGTCCAAATCTCATGAATCATAACCACAAACCAAATCACTGCAACCATTATAGGTGATACTTGTGATTATGTTTTTGAAGCACCCATTTCCATGCTCTTCTCTTGGTTTCGCCATGTGTCTACTGACAACACCAACTGCATGTGAAATGCTGACCATTTATCCATCACAATCATTAAACTTCCTACTAGCATATAATACTTGAGACATAGAACCCTTTTCTTCTTCATCAATTAGGACATAAACCTGAAGAGAACTTACAATGGAAAGCCAAAGGGATTTTACCAGTTTCACATTATTCATACCGAATTTCCTGAGTATCTTCACCACATACTTATATTGTGAAAAACCAACCTTACCATATTTCCTCTCTCTGTGTATTTCCATGCCTAAGATTTATGTTTTTTGCTACCAGATCCTTCATAACAAATGTCCTAACCAACTGAGTCAACCTGTTGATCTCAACCATGCATGTGCTTGCAATAAGCATAACATATAACACCAAGATAATGAATATACCATAAACACAATGGTTATACTCACTTCTTGTAAAATTTGGCTCACCATGAAGGAATCAAACATCTTGTACCATTTGCCTAGCATGCTTCGGGCCATACAATGATTTTTGAGTTTGCAACAAATCTCATGTTACGATTATGAACTAACCATTCTGGTTGTTCCATATACATCCCCTTATAAAAGGAGATTCATCAAACACTTCTCCACCTTGAACTTTGCATTCGAACAACTTTGACCAAAACCGGCCAAACTGGTCAAGTAAGCCTTCACCGCTTACCTCTAGGCCCATTTACAATGGAGTTCACCAAGCTTTTTATAGGCTTCATTACATTCAATTCCATGGACCCAATACCACGGGATACCCAAAACACATGGACCTGAAAAACCACCTGCTTTGACCTAAAAACATATTTAACTCATTAACTCTTTCACCGAGTCAAGGTTAACCCAACATACATGCCCCCCCACATATTCTATCTACCTAAATCCATGTCTAGACTTTTCATAGGGGACCTGATAAACTAGGGGTATGTGTGCCTATCCAGGTTTTATAGACATATGCCCATTTACATGTAATCAATAATTTCTACAACTCCAAAGTAAATACAATTTATGTTTTTTTTTAATTATTTCACAGTGACTTGACCATCACTGCCCTGCACCTTCTATGCGAACACAGGTGGTGAGACACAACAGATAGACAAAACTTCATCAACCATACATGTAGCTGAATTTGCTTCTATTTTGAAGTCCTCTTTAGATGCATGTTGTCTTTTCCAACAATCCTTCTTGAGATGCCCAGATTTGCCACAAAACCAACATTTTGCCTTACCCTTACTGTCTTTTGACTTAGACATGGTTGTACCTTTCTGATCTTTCCCTCCTTTTGTAGATCAACCTCTGATCACCATTTCTTTTGTTGTTGAGGTTTCTTTACTAGATATTTTCCTCATCTCCTCAGACATCAAAGCTCCCACAATAGTGTCATAATCAATGGTATATGTTGTGCTAAACCACATAGTTGTGACCAAATGATCCCAAGACTCAGGCAATGAACACAATAGTGTAACTGCATTTTCCTCATATTTGAACGTTACTTCCATATTAGTTAATTGAAAGATCAGAGTATTGAAGACATTCAAGTGATCAGTAATTTTCGTACCTTCTTTCATCTGCAACCTGTACAACTGTCTCTTTAAGAAGATTCAGTTTGACAAGTTCTTTGTCATATACAGACTCTCTAGTTTGGTCCACAAACATGTTGTCGTCATCTCTTTAGCGATGTTAAACAACACCTCATCTGCCAGACACAAACGAATAGTATTGAGGGATCTTGCATCCATATCCTCCCAGTCCTCATATGTCATGCTTATCGGTTTCTTTGACTTTCCAGTCAAGGCCTTTGGCAATCCTTGTTGTACAAGCAGATCTTGTTGGTTGTGGAGCCTGATTGTCTTCCTGATTCAAAGGTATTTTTGTTTTCAGCCTTGTTTATACCCCATGAAGTATTTACACCCCAGAAGTATGTACACTCTTCCACGTGGGGGAGTGCAGAGGGGGGTTACCCCCTCTGCAAGATTCGGGATAAGTGGGCCCCCAAAGGAAAAAATGCCTTGTAAAAGTATATAGTAATTTCATTGTAAATCTGGACCGTTCATTATAAGGTTGTAGATCTAACAGTAGAAGTTATGTTAGGGTTTTTTACCCTAGAAGGCAACCCTCTCTTATGAGGGAAATGTATTGCGGCTATGTATCATAGCGAATATTGTATTCTGAGATAGGAAACTGTGAGAGAAAGAAGAGGAAGTTACAATGGGTTTGTTGTTGATTGTATCCCTTCATTTGCTAGATAATAATAAAGGAAGGACCTGGCAATTTCTCTAGTGGACGTAGCCCACACTGGGTGAACCACGTAAATCTGTGTCTCTATTGTATTGTGTATCTTCTGTGTTTTGTTTCCGCATTTTTTTTATTTTATTGCTCCACGGTCTTGTTTTTCTAACAGATCTCGCATCTTGAGTTTCCATAATGCAAAGCTATTCTTACCGTTGAATTTCTCCACCTTAAACTTAGAACACTGCACTTTCGCCATTAGAAAAAAAAACTCCAAAACCATTACTTATAAAACCAAGCCTTTATATGGAGGAATGATCTTACTCAATGTTGAACAATAATTTTAAAAAGTTTAATCCAAAAACCTTTTAATAATATATATAAGAGGCCACCTCAAATATATTTTATAAAGCATCCACCCATGAGATAAAACTATTCTTTATAAATATATTCACCTCACCTTCTATTAAAACATCCTCCACTCTTATGTGATTCTTTTAAAAGAATATCTCGTGCTTACCTTTTAAGCTTCATACCACCGTCATCGTTCTCTTCACAAGGCTATGCCAACGCCACGCTCTAAGAGACACGAGCGATGATAACAAGATTATCGTCTTTATAGCACCCATTGCACAGCACAAGGATTGATTATCACCCCTACTGAACGGATCGATGTGTGATGGAAAATAGTTATCGCTCCTTTTACAACATACAATATTTGGCTCGCCCAACACAACGTAAGGCGCATTGGAGCTAAAACCCATGCAAAGAATTCATCCTGCACACGGATTTCGCTTTCCTGCACATGGATTTCATTCTTTATATAATGCCCACACTTCTTTATATAATGTCAGATTAAATCTCCACACTTCGATTTAATTCGCCTTCACACACCAAATCTCATTCAACTCAGCTCACCAACTCTGATACCACTTGTTGGGCAGCGGAAGCAAAAACAAAGCAACTACAAAGCATAAAACCGAAAACAGTAAACCAAACACAACAACAATACACACTTGACAGAGTTATTTTTGTGTAAACTCAATGAGGGAAAAAACCACGGGCAATGATTATCGGTCATCTTCTATTCAAGGGAGAATTACAGTAGCCAACCCAGACATACAACCATCCTCTCCTCACACAATGTACTCACTTGCACTCACATTGTCTTCTACCCCTGGGTATGCTCGTATATATAACATCTATCACTCAGTTACATAGACTGATCATGAATAGAAAACATAGTTACACGAACAATTCATAAGTAGATTGCATGCACGTGCATGTGCATCTGCATGTGACCTCATGGGAAAATTCGTTGGCATGTTTCCAACATAGAGTTTGTCCTTAGTTTTTCATTCTCCCCTGGCTATTATGCTCCAAGCAATCTGAGCCTCTATAATTTTCCTTCTATCCATTACCAACATTTATGGCCTCGCCTCTGTTAATTCTTCCCTCCACGAGCTCATCCTCGCCATGCCTCGTGAGAGAGGAGAATCCAAACATGGGCCGACCTACTACAGTCAAGTAGGCAGGCATTGGCGCACAAGATCGACCTCTCTCTCTCCCATTCCAGGAAGTAGCTCAGCCCGCTCTCCCCACTCTTGTCAAAACTTGTGCGAGGACGCTCAAGCTGAGTTTCACTTGTCTAACCCAGAGTTAATCTATGGGGGATGCATAATGGAGGAGGAGATTCCTCCTAACTGGGAGTAGATTCCACCTAACTTGCAAGAGACTACCATGGATCATATGACACAAACAAGCACCGGTGTCCCTTTGAATTCCCCTGAGTCGGCCATGACAGGATGTATAGTAGAAGAGGAAATCCCTCCTCTAATGTCGGATTATTGCAAGAATTCTGCCAACCTCAACGACGAAGACCTAAGGATAAAGTGGGGTGAATGTTGGAGCAAGGAGGAAACCCATAGGGAAACATACACAAGAGCGCAAGTTCACCCGGCTCTGGGCAGCCACGACCTACCCAACTCTTGCAAGCTCATGGAGGATCATTTGGTCTTGATTTTTGAGATCAGAAGAGACTTGGCCGAGAAGTTGTACAACCAGCGCATCCTCACCAAGTGCCTGGACGTTCTGTTCGACTCCCTGTCAAGCGAGCCTGCGAAGAGCCGTTGTCGGACATGTTGTCAGCCATATGCCAGGATGGACGCTCGGGTTCGCCTCACGTCTAGTTTACTTACTATTAATTTCTCTGGTTTTAGCTACAATGTTTTTTGTTGCAATTAGACTCTGGCTCATTAGTTGGTCCTTAAACAATGTCGACCACCTACTCTGGTTTCTATGCATGTGACAAGACAAGTGGCGAGTCCTGATGTTTTTTCAAACATGTGTCGCTTGCTGGCCCTTAAACAATGTTGTCCACCTGTTTTAGTTTCCATACATGTGACAGAAATTTAAAGGATAAAGTCTTGATGTATTTTCAAACATATATCGCTTCTTTTTTAATAGCTTAAAATAATACAATCTTTTTATTTAAAAATAAAAACTAATAAAAAGGAATGAGTATGTATGTGCTATGAACATTAGCAGGTCATTCAAAGGATATTGAAAACCAATAATGAGCTGAACTTCCATATTATGAGGTCGGGAATGACGAGATAATGGACGCAGTGTTCAACTGCATTTAATGCCTACCGTGATTCTCACTGTTAAGAGCAATGTCTAACAGGCTGGCTTATTATAAGGATTATTCAAAATAGTTATGGGAATTTTATTTTACATTTTAATTAGTTTTGTCTAAAATTTGATCAGCAATTTAATTTAAAGGATAAATGAAATTATAAATTTTAATTGTTGGTATTGTATAATTGAGGGTGTTGAATTGATTTATATATTTAAAAGTGTATTTTAAATAATGTAAAATTGCAATTTTATTAGAAATTAAATTTACAGATTTTAATGATGATTGCCAAAATAAAATCAAAAACATAGAAAATTTAGACTCCACTTATACGTATCACGATCACACTTTTTTGTTGTTGTTATATATAAATCTAATGGCCAAATATAAGTATAGTTTTACACACTAGCTTGCAGAATCCATTTTAAACTAGAGCACTGATTGTCACCGTGTATTTTGAGTTACTCATTTTACACGTGAATTGTGTTGATAACCTTGGAGATCCTGTAATTGCAGACATTGACTTATATTCTCTTCTTCCCTCGCATTGCCACTGTCACGTTCCTTTATGAATCCAAGTGGGAGAATAACAAAAGATTCAGACTCTCTGTACAGTTGTTGTTCTCGTCAAATCTCAAAAAGTTGATGAATGGGTTGTTTAAAATACAGTGGCAAAAGTACAGGTTATGATTGGGTGCTCAATGCTTCTCGTGATTCACAACGATTCAACCATTCAAACCTTTTTCAGTTTCTCACTCTGGCCTGTCAATTAAATTTATGATTTCTATTTACAAAACTTTCTATTAGTATTCAAGAATGTTTTCTTTATATGATTGGTGATCCTCTTGACGTTCACCATCCATTAATATGGTGATTATATTTTTAAGAAAACCATCTAAACCTGGTATCCTTTCTATCTAATGGATTGATGATTTCTCTTGACATTCACCATCCACTAGTATGTAAATTCTATTTTTAGGAAAACCATCCAAACTTAACATCCTTATTTAGATTGTAAATTCTGAGCATCCAA
>ML777282.1:729371-752076 GCA_009831015.1 Picea engelmannii | reverse complement strand
GTTTTACACACTAGCTTGCAGAATCCATTTTAAACTAGAGCACTGATTGTCACCGTGTATTTTGAGTTACTCATTTTACACGTGAATTGTGTTGATAACCTTGGAGATCCTGTAATTGCAGACATTGACTTATATTCTCTTCTTCCCTCGCATTGCCACTGTCACGTTCCTTTATGAATCCAAGTGGGAGAATAACAAAAGATTCAGACTCTCTGTACAGTTGTTGTTCTCGTCAAATCTCAAAAAGTTGATGAATGGGTTGTTTAAAATACAGTGGCAAAAGTACAGGTTATGATTGGGTGCTCAATGCTTCTCGTGATTCACAACGATTCAACCATTCAAACCTTTTTCAGTTTCTCACTCTGGCCTGTCAATTAAATTTATGATTTCTATTTACAAAACTTTCTATTAGTATTCAAGAATGTTTTCTTTATATGATTGGTGATCCTCTTGACGTTCACCATCCATTAATATGGTGATTATATTTTTAAGAAAACCATCTAAACCTGGTATCCTTTCTATCTAATGGATTGATGATTTCTCTTGACATTCACCATCCACTAGTATGTAAATTCTATTTTTAGGAAAACCATCCAAACTTAACATCCTTATTTAGATTGTAAATTCTGAGCATCCAACATCCTTATTTAGATTGTAAATTCTGAGCATCCAAGAAGTATTCAGCAAAGTCACTGTTAACTTTGCTCCATGTCCATGTATGCATCAAAGTCACTGTTAGCTTTGCTCCTTTGTTCCATGTCTATTGTTAGCTTTGCTCCATGTCCACTAGATGAAGCAATCTACAATAGAACTAAATCCATTCTCCAAAGCAAGGCCTTTGCCCTTTCAGTTTCTCACTCTGGCCTGTAGATAGGTATTATAATTTTGGAATTAGGATAGAGGGTGCAACATTGGTATCCTTCCATTCTCCAAAACAAGGACTTTTCCCTTTCAGTTTCTCACTCTGGCCTGTAAATAGGTATTTCAATTTTGGAATTAAGATAGAGGGTTCAACATTGGAAAACAAGTACTTTTCCCTTTCAGTTTCTCACTCTGGGGAATTAAGATAGAGGGAGGTATTTCAATTTTGGAATTAAGATAGAGGGTTCAACATTGGAAAACAAGTACTTTTCCCTTTCAGTTTCTCACTCTGGGGAATTAAGATAGAGGGTTCAACATTGGAAAACAAGGACTTTTCCCTTTCAGTTTCTCACTCTGGCCTGTAAATAGGTATTTCAATTTTGGAATTAGGATAGAGGGTTCAACATTGGAAGGTGTGGGATACATTCACCAGTGTTTCTTTCTTTTTAATGGATTGGTGATCCCTCTTGACATTCACCATCCACTAATATGGTGATTATATTCTCAAGAAAACCATCTAAACCTGGCATCATTTCTTTAATAGATTGGTGATTCCTTTTGACATTCACCATCCATCTTGATATTCACCATCTACTATGCTAGTTATATTTTTAAGAAAACCATCCAAACCTGACATCCTTATCTCCATTGCAAATTCTGAGCATCCAACCAGTATGCAGCAAATTCACTAACTTTGCTCCATGTCCATTAGATGATCTCGATTGCAAATTCTGAGCATCCAACAAGTATGCAGCAAAGTCACTATTAACTTTGCTCCATGTTCATTGGATGAAGCAATCTACCATCAAAGTAATCTCACGGGTCCAAACCCTTCCATTCTCCAAAACAAGGCCTTTACTATTTGTCATGTTTATATATGAGTCTTTGCTATTTAAAGTCTCAATTTCTACTTCTATCGCCTGAAAATAGAAGAACATTACATGGAAAAGACGAGGTTCATTTGTCTACAAACTCAAGCTCCTATTGGGATTCACACCTTATCAATATATTCAACCTACAGAACACCCCACTCCTTACAAAACACTGCCACCTACAGGATTTCATCACGGAAAACACTATCTTCCTCTCTACCTTGCTTCTTACAAATTCTGCCTCCTACAGGATTTCATCATGGAAAACACTATCTTCCTCTCTGCCTTGCTCATAGGCAATTGCTTACGTACATGTTCAGATCCTCAAAACCATTAAAAGTTCGTCACATATTAAAAGTGTTTGTCCAAGGGAAATTTTCCGTTTGTTTTTTAACTTATTTTACACTACTCAAAAAATCAAAATCGTCCGCTCGTCTTCCTGATTTCTGGAAGCGGGGCAAATTTATGACAGAACGTCATTTTGTTTATAACTTAATATGATTGGGTGGTACAATAAATAGAGTGTAACTTAAGATCAATCAATGAATCAATGCTCCTCCTACGTGCATTTAAATGATCTCACATTTTTTATACAATGAAATCAATGCTCCTACTATGTGCATTTAGATGATTTCACATTTTTTTACTATGAATCAATCAATGAAGATCGTTTTTACAGTCACTTGATATTGCTATATTATATCAGTAGATGCAATTGAAAAGTAGAATAAAGACATATTGTGAAGAATGAAAATAAATTCTGGTGAAAGCATTTTTTTTTAATGATTTTTCAATGAAGTTCTTGAGGTTTAGAGCAGTATGTGAGGTAGTGGGTTGTTAAGGCATTCTGTAAAGTTCAAAATTCTTGGGGACAATTCAAATTCAACCATGTTAAGAGCCTGTAAAGTTCAAAATTCTTGGGGACACATCAAATTCAACCATGTTAAGAGCTGGTGCAGTCCAAACCGGATATGAATACCCCTGAGTCATGGCATCTTAACTACAGGCCAGTCCCACATATCAAAAATAGTATAGTCAACAAAAAAAAATGATCATTGAAAGATGTAGAACTTGAAAATAGAAGGAATGGAAAGGAACTAGGCAAGGCAGCACCTAGAGGCCATCAAAGCAAAGCCAATGACTGCATTTTATTAAATCAATGAGGAGTACAATATATATGATGATATTCGGTTTAGACGGTTGAAACCATTATTCAGTTTAGAGGAGTACGCAGTTAATCTCCATTATTTCTAAGTTTCCCCTTTAATGGAGAAAGGATTGACATCCACACCTAACATCTCCCTAAACAGTTCAAATTTTATCTTCCCAAGAGGCTTAGTGAAAATATCAGTAGCATTTTCACTAGTATTACAATACATTAAAGCAATGTCATTAGACCGCATCTTTTCTCGAACAAAATGAAACTGAGTATCAACATGCTTTGTCCTTGAATGGTAAACTGGATTATTTGCCAACTTGATTGAGCTATGGTTATCACATTTGATTATCGTAGCTTTCTTTTATTCTTCTCCAACATCTTGAAGTAATCTTCTCAACCAAACAACTTCACAAGTTGTTGCACACAATGCTTTATATTCTACCTCAGTGGATGACAAATATACAGTAGGATCCATGAAACAATCCCGGATCCTATGCCAAAGGCATAACCTGTAGTAGATCTTTGATCATCCGGATTGTCAGCCCAGTTTGAATCTGAGTAACATGTCAGCTCAACATAGAATGAATCAGTATATTTAATACCATAATCAATTGTGCCTTTGAGATACCTGAGTACTCCTTTCGCTACATTCCACCACTTAACTGCATGCAAAACTTAAAACTACGTTACAGACTTATAATAGAGATCTTCATATTCAATATTTGATTTTTTTTTCACATATGGGAATATTTTCCCACGAAAATACCAGTTGCCTTGCTATTCAATTTTGAATCAAAGAGAACTTCCCAATACATATAGGCTAGAAGTCATTGCAATATTTGATCTTACTTTATTTGGAATATAACCCATATTCATATTCAATATTTGATCTTTACAATTTAAAGAGAGTTTTATGTATGTCGTTTATGGACGGCTTGTCTCACTTCGTGTCTGTCGAAAGTCAGGGTGCGCCCTGTGTCTGCCTCCTGCAAAAAAATATCAAGGTATGCACGCATGTCATAGCCATTTCTAGGGAGCAATTATCACATCCATAGGAATATGAAACTCTTAACTAAAACATATACATTCATAATATATTGGCCTATTTTCTTAGATGGCAGTCGTTGATCAAGTGTATAGGGATCTTCAAATTTGACAACGATTTATAAGTTTGAATTCATGTATTTTTGTTTAACTGTTTGTATATTTACAAGGAAATATTCACACCCACACCAAGTATGGATTTTCATATTAAAATAAGTTTTATCACTTTGTTGTTTATTGATAAACTACATTTTTGTGGGTTAGATTTCATGTATTTTAACATAAGGAAAATAGTAATAGAGTTGTATTACAAAATTAACTCTATATTACTTGATTTTAAAACTAGCATTTCCTTTCATTTGGAGGATGGTACCTAGGGTAAACCTTAGAATCTTTAGGGCACAAGGTCAATCAACAACAAGGATCAAAGCTATTATTGTCACATCCCCACAGGATGCCTACTCGAATCTTGTGATCGTGCACCTCTTGAGGGCGTGTAGCACTGTGACTTCATCCAGACTACGCCTCTTCACCTAGAGCATACCCATACTATGTTCTAGGTGACGGGAAAGTCACACTCCTACTCTAGTGCAACTCATTTGTATACTTAGACAATCTTGTTAACAACTTAATACTTAGTCATTTAAGCATACATCCATGAAACGAAGAGAACACTTGTGAAACAAACAAGAGACACACAAATGTAATGTGAGTGGCACAAGACGTGCCTAACACCTGATTAAGTCTTATTATTGTGAAACAGTTACAATATGAGCACTACCATTTTCATTTACAACTTGGGAAAAGTCACACGATTCACCTCACCTCACCAAGACACTCATACACAGATTCGCCACAACAAGACTCGTTCGTCGTAACAACTTTCGCAACTCATGCAATGCACACGAAATGTGTTCCCATCATCGTCTCTTCTCTGTCACAAGACTTCACACAGACATGCAGTTATGTCTCATAGCTTGCTCACCTAGACCTGCGACAAGACTTCCCCAAACTAAGTTCAAAAGAAAGTTGCCCCAACTTTGTCCACAGAATCATTGCAAGGTAGCACAAGTCCTACCATGTGGAGTGAGTTGGCTCCTTGAGGGAGCTCGTCACTCTTCGTCCAAGCCTACCTTTGAATCACAGAGTTTATCTTTCTCACCTTATTGTTCAAATCTGTCTTCATTGGTTATTCAACCTTGTTCTCTTATATGGACACCAAAGGTCACCATCGTGAATCATCACGTCCTTTGTGTTTTTCATTCCCCTCTATGAACCATCATGCTCAAACAAATCATCTTGCCCCTTCACGGATGATCCAGGTGGATATCGGTGGCCACCCACCTTTTCCAACTCGCTCAAAACAGTTTTCTGGCAATTTTGGCAATTTACTATTTTTAGCAGTTTTAACTTCCATAGCCATTGTGAGGGCCTAAATGAAGGTTTTGTGGAATCGAGCTTCTCAATGATATTTGATAGTATAATTGAGCCCACAAAATGAATCTCCTCGACGATATCTTTCCAACGGACTATCGTGCGCCTAAAACGGAGATCGTATGCAAAAGTTACAATCCCGGGAAGTTGATGTATTGGCTTACCCAAATGGGGCCCACATGAATTTTGGTGCTTCATCTCCTAGGGTTAGGTTTTTGGATGTCTAGGGTTTTTGACATTCCTGTTTATTGTAAAAAGTCCTTCAAATCCTCATTGTAATCATCTTATTGCGAATGCGAGTAGCCGTCACATTTATTCCCAAAGATAAGTTGCCACCATTCTAGCGAGTCTTTCACTCTGTATTTTTACAGTCTCTATTTATTTCTTTCATTAATAGAAATCATGTATTATTGTATCTTTGTGCTTATGGTTGCATCTCTGATACATTTATGTTATATTATTGGATATCCAAGATATCTCTGTGCATTTCTGTATTATATATCTTCTCTCATTTCGTGCCGAAAAATATTCTGAACCAGTGGTATCAGAGCAGGATCCCCTTGATCATTTTTTTAGTGCATGTCCCCGACGAGGTCCAAGTATAGAAAGTTGGGTATCAAGCTTGTCTCTCTTGAATACAATCACTCTCGCACACCCAATAGACCCTCCATGGCGGAAGAAAAGAAAAATGATGAAGAAGACGATTCTATCAATATATTGCTTGAGCAAGCTCTCATGCGACAGAGGGACGAAATGATGGAGAATTTTTCCCACATCCTTCACCTGCCAATAGCAATAGGTGCATCTTCATGAAAAATCCACTTTGGAAGCACCTATCCTTTCAAGGTACAGGTTAATTTTGATATTCCTGTATTTGAAGGTCAGATAGATGTGGATGCCCTAGACAAATGGTTAAATATGTTAGAAGTTTATTTCTCTATTCATAATTTTTCCAACAGGGAAAAGATCACCTTTGCACTCCTTAAAGTTCTCCCCCATGTCAAACATTGGTGGGAAAATTACTGGGAGAAAATTTCCACAGAGGAGTCTGGAATATATGGGGTCAAGCCCACTTGGGATTTTTTTGTGGATGCGATAAAGGAACATTATTACCCTATTGGAAACTATGAGGACTAGTACATGAGATGGACCACACTATGGAAAGAGAGGGGCCAAGAAGTTATGGAGTTCACCAATACCTTCCATACCTTGCGCACCAAGCTGGGTATCAAAGACTCCGAACGACATTTGGTTCTTAAATACCGTGGGGCTCTACACAGATATATCCAAACTGAAATGGATTTTCTGGACATCTCATCACTCGGTGCTACTTATCGATATGTTGTTAAAATCGAGCAGAAATTTAAGCACCAGAAAAAACGGGAGTTTGGGTCTGCAAATATGCAACAACCAAAGTATGATAAAGACGGCCCTAATAAACAGTCTCCCGAAAACCAGTCCAAGCCACAGGAAAATAAGGGTCATGGGAAGACAAAGAAGGACACCAGAAAATGGTGTGATTTCCACAAAATCCCCTGGCACAACACTGAGGAATTTCGCTCAAAACAATCATTGGTAGCGGAGATCAAAGACAAGGAGCCAAACCATGATTCAGAATCTGATTCTGAAAATACTGGTAAAAGACAGATCATCAACGCAGACCCCACTGCTATTGTCGCAACCACGTCAATTCAACCAGAAGAACCAATAGATCCTGAAGAGGGGAAGCGCCTTTTTCACTCATAGATGTGGTTGAAGGGCACCCCGCTACATTTTATTGTTGATAGCGGAAACCAAAAGAACCTCATCTCAGCAGAGGTCGTCAAACAGTTGGGAATGTCGACAACACCACAAACGCAACCATACAGCATCGGGTGGCTTCGCCAAGGACGAGATCTTCATGTCAACCAACAATGTCAATTGTTGTACGACATCCAGCCCTTCAAGGATGAGGTATTATGTGATGTTGTCCCACTAGATGTCTGTGATGTTCTCTTGGGCCAGCCATATATGTGAAAGCACCATGTTGTTTATGAGTCTCAACCCAGTAGTGTCATTGTTAATTTGGAGGGTCATATCTATAGAATACCAGAGGTAGTTCCAACTATTGTCCCACCTAAATAGTGTCACAAGGTAGTATCTCATACTACAAAATTCATCTTCTTCAAAATCTATTCAAAAGGTGAACAGGAGGAGATTGCAACTACTACGGCCTTAGCCCAAACACCTTCTATCCAACAAAAGAGGGTCGACAAGACCGCAACAAAGCACAAATATTTCATTTGCACACAAAAATATCATATATCCTGATCGGTTGAACAGATTCAACCCTGCCAGCAACGGGTTCATGACAGTCTTCCACAAACCAAGCAATGCGACGTCTCCAACAAGGCAAGCAGCTCACCAAGATTCAGATTCAGCAAACACTTCCCCCTCTCCCCAAAAAATCAATGCAATGGATACCATTGCTTCCTAAGGAGGGAGGATTGATCCAGGTGGATATCGGTGGCCACCCACCTTTTCCAACTCGCTCAAAACAGTTTTCTGGCAATTTTGGCAAATTACTATTTTTAGCAATTTTAACTTCCAGGGGCCATTTTCAGTGCCTAAATGAAGGCTTTTTGGGATCGAGCTTCTCAATGATAGTTGACAGAATGATTAAGCCCCCAAAATGAATCTCCTCGACGATATCTTTCCAATGAGCTATCATGCGCCTAAAATGGAGATCGTATGTAAAAGTTACGACCCTAGGAAGTTGATGTACTGATTTACCCAAACGGGGCCCACATGACTTTTGGCGATTCATCTCCTAGGGTTAGGTTTTTGGATGTCTAGGATTTTTGACATTCCTTTTTATTGTAAAAGGACCTTCAGATCCTCATTGTAATCATCTTCTTACGAATGCGAGTAGTTGTCACATCTCTTCTCAGAGATAAGCTACCACCATTCTAGAGAGTTTTTCAATCTGTATTTTTACAGTCTCTGTACATTTATTTCATTAATAGAAATCATGTATTAGTGTATATCTATGTTTATGGTTGCATCTCTGATACATTTCTGTTATATTATTGGATATTTGCGATATCTCTGTGCATTTCTATATTATATCTTCGCTCTCATTTTGTGCCGAAAAATAATCTGGATCAGTGGTATTAGAGCAAGATCCTCTTGATCATTATTTTCAGTTCATGTCCCCGACGAAGTCTGAGTACAGAAAGTTGGGTCTCGAGCTTGTCTCTCTTGAAGAAAATCGTTCTCGCACACCCAAGAAACCCTCCATGGCGAAAGAAAATAAAAATGACGGAGCAGATGATTCTATCAATATGTTGCTTGAGCAAGCTCTCACACGATAGAAGGACAAAATGATGGAGAATTTTCTCCACATCCTTCAACTCCTATCGATAGAAATATGTGTGTCTTCATCAAAAATCCACTTTGGAAGCACCTCTCCTTTCAAAGTACAGGTTAATTTTGATATTCTCGTATTTGAAGATCAGATAGATGTGGATTTCCTAGACAAATGGTTAAATATGTTAGAAGGTTATTTCTCTGTTCATAATTTTTCCGACAGGGAAAATATCACCTTCGCACTCCTTAAAGCTCTCCCCCATGTCAAACATTGGTGGGAAACTTACTAGGAGAAAATTTCCACAGAGAAGTCTGAAATATATGGGGTCGAGCCCACTTGGGATTTTTTTGTGGATGCGCTAAAAGAAAAGTATTACCCTATTGGAAACTATGAGGACCAGTACATGAAATGGACCACACTGTGGCAAGAGAGGCGCCAAGCAGTTACGGAGTTCACTGATACCTTCCATACCTTGCGCACCAAGATGGGTATCAAAGACTCTGAATGACATTTGGTTCTGAAATACCATGGGGCTCTACACATATACATCCAAACTGAAATGGATTTTCTGGACATCTCATCACTCGATGTTTCTTATAGATATGTTGTTAAAATTGAGCAGAAATTTAAGCACCAAAACAAACGGGATTTTGGGTCTACAAATCTGCAACAACCAAAGTATGATAAATACAACCCTAATAAACAGTCTCCCGAAAACCAATCCAAGCCATAGGAAAAGAAGGGTCACAGGAAGACAAAGAAGGACACCGAAAAATGGTGCGATTTCCACAAAATCCCCTGGCACAACACTGAGGAATGTCACTCGAAACAGTTATTGGTAGCCAAGATTGAAGACAAGGAGCCGAACCCTAATTCAGAATCTAATTCTGAAAATACTGGTAAAATACGGATGATCGACGTAGACCCCACTGCTATTGTTGTGACCGCAGAAATTCAACCAGAAGAACCAACAGATCCTGAAGAGGGGGAGCGCATTTTTAACTCACAGATGTGGGTGAAGAGTACCCCGCTACATTTAATTGTTGATAGCGGAAGCCAAAAGAACCTCATCTCAGTAGAGGTCGTCAAACAGTTGGGAATGTCGACAACACCACACTCGCAGCCATACAGCATCGGGTGGCTTTTCCAAGGACGATATCTTCGTGTCAGCAAGCAATGTCGATTGTCATACGACATCCAACACTTCAAGGATGAGGTATTATGTGATGTTGCCCCACTAGATGTCTGTGATGTTCTCTTGGGCCAGCCATATATGTGGAAGTGTCATGTTATTTATGAGTCTCTACCCCGTAGTGTCATTTTTACTTTGGAGGGTCATAACTACAGAATACCAGAGGTAGTTCCAACTACTGTCCCACCTAAATAGTGTCGCAAGGTAGTATCTGATACTAAAAAATTCAGCTTCTTCACAATCTGTTCAAAAGGTGAACAAGAGGAGATTGCAACCACTACAGCCTCGGCCCAAGCACCTTCTATCCAACAGAAGAGGGTTGAAACGACTTTACAAAGCACAGATTCAACCCTGCTAGCAACGGGTTCATGACAACCTTCCACAAACCAAGCAACGTGGCGTCTCCAACAAGGCAAGCAGCTCACCAAGATTCAGATTCAGCAAACGCTTCCCCCTCTCCCCTGAGAAATCAACGCAATGGATACCATTGCTTCCTAAGGAGGGAGGATTGATCCAGTTGGATATCGGTGGCCACCCACCTTTTCCAACTCGCTCAAAACAGTTTTCTGACAATTTTGGCAATTTACTATTTTTAGCAGTTTTAACTTTCGTGGCCATTTTGAGGGCCTAAATAAAGGTTTTTTGGTATAGATCTTCTCAATGATGTATGAAGGAATTATTGAGCCCCAAAAATGAATCTCCTCGACGATACCTTTCCAACGGGCTATAGTGCAGCTAAAACGGAGATCGTATGCAAAAGTTACGACCCCGGGAAGTTGATGTACTGACTTACCCAAACGAGGCATACATGAATTTTGGCGCTTCCTCTCCTCAGATTAGGTTTTTGGATGTATATGATTTTTGACATTCCTGTTTATTGTAAAAATGCCTTTAGAGCCTCATTGTAATCATCTTCTTGTGAATGTGAGTAGCCATCACATCTCTTCTCAGAGATAAGCTACCACCATTCTAGCGAGTCTTTGAGTCTGTATTTTTACACTCTTTGTACATTTATTTCATTAATATAAATCATGTATTATTGTATATTTGTGTTTATGGTTGCATCTCTGATACATTTATGTTATATTATTGGATATTTGTGATATCTCTGTGCATTTCCGTATTATATCTTCGCTCTCATTTTGTGCCGAAAAATAATTTGGATCAGTGGTATCAAAGCAAGATCCTCTTGATCATTTTTTTCAATGCATGTCCCCGATGAGGACCGAGTATAGCAAGTTGGGTCTCGAGCTTGTATCTCTTGAAGACAACTGCTCTCACACGCCCAATAAACCCTCCATGGTGAAAGAAAAGAAAAACAACGGAGAAGACAATTCTATCAATATGTTGCTTGAGGAAGCTCTCACGTGACAGAGGGATGAAATATATGCGCATCTTCATCAAAAATCCACTTTGGAAGCACCTCTCCTTTCAAGGTACAGGTTTATTTTGATATTCTCGTATTTCAAGGTCGGATAGATGTGAATGCCCTAGACAAATGGTTAAATATGTTAGAAGGTTATTTCTTTGTTCATAATTTTTTCGACAGGGAAAATATCACCTTCGCACTCCTTAAAGCTCTCCCCCATGTCAAACATTGGTTGGAAAATTACTGGGAGAAAAGTTCCACAGAGGAGTCTAGAATATATGGGGTCGAGCCTAGTTGGGATTTTTTTGTGGATGCGGTAAAGGAACAGTATTACACTGTTGGAAACTATGAGGACCAGTACATGAGATGGACCACACTGTGGTAAGAGAGGGGCCAAGCAGTTATGGAGTTCACCAATACCTTCCATACCTTGCGCACCAAGTTGGGTATCAAAGACTCCGAATGAAATTTGGTTCTGAAATATCATGGGGCTCTACACATACATCCAAAATGAAATGGATTTTCTGGTCATTTCATCACTCGGGGTTGCTTATAGATATGTTATTAAAATCGAGCAGAAATTTCAGCACCAAAACAAACAGGATTTTGGGTCTGCAAATATGCAACAACCAAAGTATAATAAATACGGCCCTAATAAATAGTCTCCCGAAAACCAGTCCAAGCCACGAGAAAAGAAGGGTCACAGGAAGACAAAGAAGGACACCGGAAAATGGTGCGATTTCCACAAAATCCCTTGGCACAACACTGAGGAATGTCACTCAAAACAGTCATTGGTAGTTGAGATCGAAGACAAGGAGCCGAACCCTGATTTAGAATCTGATTCTGAAAATACTGGTAAAAGACAGATCACCGATGCAGACCCCACTGCTATTGTCACAATCGCAGCAATTCAACCAGAAGAACCAGCATATCCTTAAGAGGGGGAACACCTTTTTCATTCACATATGTGGGTGACGGGGACCCCGCTACATTTTATTGTTGATAGAGGAAGAGAGAAGAACCTCATCTCAGTAGAGGTCATCAAACAGTTGGGATTGTCGACAACACCACACTCGCATCCATACAGCATCGGGTGGCTTCACCAAGGACGAGATCTTTGTGTCATCCAGCAATGTTGATTGTCATACAACATCCATCACTTCAAGGATGAGGTATTATGCGATGTTGCCCCACTAGATGTTTGTGATGTTCTCTTGGGCCAGCCATATATGTGGAAGCGCCATGCTATTTATGAGTCTCGACCCTGTAGTGTCATTGTTACTTTGGAGGGTCATATCTACAAAATACCAAAGGTAGTTCCAACTACTATCCCACCTAAACAATGTTGCAAGGTAGTATCTCATACTACAAAATTCAGCTTCTTCACAATCTATTCAAAAGGTGAACAGGAGGATATTGCAACCACTACAACCACAACCCAAGCACCTTCTATCCAATAGAAGAGGGTCAAAAATACTGCAGCAAAGCACAAATATTACGTCTGCACACAAATATCTCATGTAGCCCGATCGGTTGAACAAATTCAATCCCTCCAGCAACATGTTCATGACATCCTTCCACAAACCAAGCAACGCGACGTCTTCAACAAGGCAAGTAGCTCACTAAGATTTAGATTCAGCAAATGCTTCCCCTTCTCCCCCGAGAACTCAAAGAAATGGATACCATTTCTTCCTAAGGAGGGATCGTTGATCTAGGTGGATATTGGTGGCCACCCACCTTTTCCAACTCGCTCAAAACAATTTTTTGGCATTTTTGGCAATTTACTATTTTTAGCAGTTTTAACTTTCGGGGCCATTTTGAGGGCCTAAATGAAGGTTTTTTGGGATATATCTTCTCAATGATAGCCAAAATAATGATTGAGCCACCAAAATGAATCTCCTTGACGATACCTTTCCAACGGGATATCGTGCGCCTAAAACGAAGATCGTATGCAAACGTTACGACCCCTGGAAGTTGATGTACTGACTTACCCAAACAGGGTCCACATGACTTTTGGTACTTCATCTCCTAGGGTTAGGTTTTTGGATGTATAGGGTTTTTGACATTCATGTTTATTGTAAAAAGGCCTTCAGAGCCTCATCGTAATCATCTTCTTGCGAATGTGAGTAACCGTCACATCTCTTCTCATAGATAAGTTGTCACCATTCTAGCGAGTCTTTCACTCTGTATTTTTATAGTCTCTGTACATTTCTTTCATTAATAGAAATCATGTATTATTGTATCTCTATGTTTTTGGTTGCATCTCTAATACATATCTGTTATATTATTGGATAGTCGCGATATCTCTGTGCATTTTTGTATTATATCTCCGCTCTCATTTTGTGCCGAAAAATAATCCGGATCAACAGACCCGATGATTCCAAAACAAATTGTGCCCCCATCAACCTTCGCTTCCCTTGGGATCAGCACGCCCCAACCTTGGTGCACTCCTCATGTCGACGTCCCCCAACCTCTTTGGTGTGCCCCTTGTCTTGGTTTCTTCCACCCCATGCTTCGCCTCATGCTTGAACAAGCCCCTTGGCGCATTTGGGTGCCCAAGGAACCCACTTTCCCAACCAGTGTGACTCTTGGGTGTCGGAGCAACACCAAGTTCTATCACTAAAAACCTTGTGTCCTCCCCCACCTCAAGTAATTCTCGTCCCCGGTAACATCCACGAAATCTGAGATCTTCAAGTCTTTGACTGAACTCGTACCCGTGTCGCAACCAAGTCTACTGGAAACCCAAAGTTTTGTGCCAGCTGAAAATCCCAAATCCTACCAAAGTGGACACCCCATGTTTCCTTGTGAAGTGGAAACCCCAAGTTTCCAAATCACACCATAATTATCTAAAACCTTGTGCAACCATCCACACTGCACTCTTCCCAAATTTGTGTGCAATCAATATGCTCACAACCATGGAAGGATGTCTCCTCCCCAACTATATCTGCAATGTCTAAGCTACCATTGTCCTAGTGTAACGATCACTCTCTAATCTATTGCTAATGTTGCCTTAATCATTGTTGCAACCTCATGAAAAATGTTGAACTCTTGTGACCTTGTTATTGTGTCCATACTTCAACCAACTCTACCATGTCTCCTACATACAATGCTAGCCTCAAGTCCTGCACTGGTTGGGTAGCTATTCCAACCATCGCATCCAGTTCTTGAAATGTGCATCTCCATACCCAAACTTAGTATTTTTTGTTCGTGTCTCCAACACTCCATATCACTCCAAAGACTAAGGTAAGTTTCCACAATTGCCTCACTATTGTTTCCATCGTTTGATCTTCATAAAGGATATCCTCCACAATGTCTAAGTTTTGCACTTCGAACCTACAGGTGCATCTGCACTTCGACCCCCTTGTCATGTTGTTGTTCTCGCCCAAGTTGTAAACTAGTTGAATGGCCAGAATAATCATCACATTCCTTGAGTTTTCACACCCTCATGCACAAGTTGGTCACTTCCTTTCACAATCTAGTCCATATTCACAACAACCTCAGACCAAGGAAAGTTTTCCCCCCACTTTGCTTGATCCAGGAGGATCTGGGAATGCTCACAGAGGTCTGGGAGGATCTGGAACGTCCATAGAGGTCCAGAATGGCTCAGAAATTATCATAATTTGACCATCTCAAATTCTCTCAAAAATGACATCAATGTGTAGAGCTCATCGTTAGATTTCCAACGGCACAAACAGAAATTCAAACGGAGTTTGTTTGCAAAAGTTATGAGCGGTCAAAGTTCAAGTCAAACCAAACATAAGTCAAAGGTGACACGTGTCACCACTGCAAGGGTAACACATGGCACATGATCGTATAAGTGACATGGCACATAAGTTGGAAACTAACTGGGCAAGTCGTATATACCAGGTGGATGAGATAGGTGTTGACAAGATACCGAGATAAGCCAATGAAAGGTTTCCACGTGGCATCCTCCCATTAGCCTTTATGGTCATGTTTATGTAAAATTTATGGAGTCAACGGGGGTTGAACCCATGACCTCCACAAACCTTACCAAATCTTCCACTACCATCATGCCACACTAGAGTTACTTAACCATACATGTTGTCAATTAAGTTTAAGCTTGTATAAAGGTTTAATTGGTGGAAAAAAGGGTCGAGGGCCTAAGCCCTCGACCCATAGCTCATGATCATGTAATATACTGTTAGGGTCCTAACATGCACATAAGTAGAACAATATATTCGGATGTAATAAAGGTCAATATTAATAAGGCCTTGCAATAAAATAGAATAAGTCGGATGTAAGAAGACCTAATAGAAGCTTCTACTTCTAGAAGGATCTTCCTCTAGATGCTTCTTTTTATAGACATATTTAGTATAAATAGGAGTCGAGGGTATGAGAACCCTAGCTTGGATATTATTGTAAAAGAGCTCTTCTCAACTGGAGGTTTCCCCCTCGAAAAGGCCCGTGAACATTGCTTTCAGAATCGAGGTGATATTTCTGTTGTTATTCTTATATCATTTTAGTGCTATTGTGGTGATTGTTCTGGTTATATTGTTGTTATTCTGCCATTTCTAGCATTTTATTTTTGTTCTGCATACTTTTTATATCTGGTATATTACAAGTGGTATCAGAGCACTTTCCTCGGCATAAAGTGTGGGTTAAATTTTTTTTTCAGGGTAGAGACGTATTCTAGCGTCTTTAAACCACAGAGATCTAACATTACGCGCATAAACCCGCGGTTGAGGGATTCATACACATAGGAAATATAAGTGGTACTTAAGAGCACATATGTTGGCCACCCTTGTAACCCCTGTTGGTACCCCTTCAAGTGGTAGCGCATCAGATAGCACCTGTGTACGGATCGGCCTAGATTACCTGAAGCCCTCTTTAGATAAACCGATCGGTCGCCTGACTGTTATAGTGTCATCGAGAACAACACTTAGGAAGATACTCTCTAGTACCTGGGTAGTCGGGTAGTATGGCTAAGGGTACGGTCTATCCTCCTTAGTTAGTGCCCTGAGATATTGGGTCAATTACTACTGTTGGACCCCACACGTATATCAGAGAGCTATAACACAAGGCAAACCCTTGTCTGTAGAACCCTTGGGGATAGAAACATAAACAAATTAAAATAGACAAGATCTATTGTCGCGCAACTATGTTTGGTTTGCCAAGTAAATACACATTTCTTTCTGGTTAAGCATTTGGGCATTTCCTCTCTGCAGTATTCTTCAAACCAGAGTATAACTCCGCAGGTAAAAAAAAACGTCTGAAAAATTTTTCACCATTATTTGAGACCTATTCCATTGGATTCATCTCTTCGCCCTTATCACATTCATCCATATCATTTTTCGAAAAAAAGTTTTTCCTCGCCTGCCCCTTTTCAGTTCCCCCATCCTCATGGCCTATACTCATAGACAATACTTGGAAGCTCGCTTCAACACCTTGCAATCTGGTCTCATCGAGACCCAACAAGAAGTGAAACAACTCAGTGCCAATGTTGTCGCCATCAATACAACCATGAATTCCTTAATGGAGGAAATCAAACAAGACCTCACCACCCAGCTTGAATCTGTATTTTCGGCACTCTACACCAAACTGCATATCCCTACAGGTAACCCTTCCTCTTCCTCACCTCCACATACTAAAGGTGACCATTCCTCTCATTGCCATAACTTTCAGAACCATCACTTTCAACGTGACCTACACCTTCCGTGGGTGGATGTGACCAAATTTGATGGCTCGGACCCCACTGGTTGGGTAACCCAAATGGAACATGATTTCTCTTTATACGGCATTACAGATGACTTGGCCAAACTCTGGTATGGTGTTCTCCATCTAGATCAAGAATGTTGGCAATGGTGGCAATGGAAAAAAACTTCTCGTCAAGGGTATATTGCTTGGACACACTTTGTGGCAGAGCTTTATGAACGCTTTGACACTGACACCAACCATTTGGGTCGTTTGAAAAAGTTGAAACAATCAGGAATAGTGGAAGACTTTATAGTTTCCTTTGAGCGCCTGGCTTTTCGGACAGAGGGCATGTCTGATGCCTTTTTCTGAGAATGTTTTATCAGTGGCCTCAAGGATGAGATTCGGGCCCATGTCCTCATGGCTCGGCCTCAGAGTTGGGTGGAGGCTACTAAAAGAGATAAAGAAGAACAACAGGTTGTATCTCCTCAAAACTGGAAACCCTCTTTTATCCCTCGCCCTAAACCAATAAATCCCACTACTCCCTCCGCTCCACTAAAGATCCAAAAATTGACCAGGGCCGAAATGGTTGAACGCCAACTCAAAGGCCTTTGTTATAATTGTGATGACAAATATTTCTCGGGCCACAAGTGTAAGGAACAAAAGTTGTTTATGGCCATCTCCAAGGATATTTCGGAAGAGGATATTGAAACTCCCCTTGTGTCTGAGTCACTTGAAACCCCCAACATAACCCCTCCCTCATACCCTCCCGAAGTAGAACCGGTTATTTCCCTCAATGCCCTCACTGGCTTCTCCGCTCCCCAAACCCTCAAGCTAATCGGTTACATCAAGCATCGGAAGGTCATCATTCTGGTTGATAGTGGAAGCACACACAATTTTATTCATCGCCGCATTGCCCAAGAAACTCATTGCTACATCCATGTCGTCAATAATTTCCAAATCATGATTGCCAATGGTGGTTCCATGAAATGTGGAGGGCGTTGTGAAAATGGGTGTCTCCAAATTGGTGACTACCACCTGAAATCTCATATGTTTGGTATCAACATGGGTGGTTGTGACATTGTGTTGGGTGCAGACTGGCTAAGGACTTTGGGTCCCATTCTCATGGATTTTAAGGAATTAACCATGCAATTTGACCAAGAGGGCCACCAATATAAGTTCCAAGGCATCACCGTCAGTTCACCTGAGATGATTAGTTCCCATCGCATGGAAAAGCTGTTCAAAAAGGGTCATTATGGTGTTATTGCCCAACTCCATGCCATACAAGCAACAGAAACACCCTCGGTGCCGCAAGACCTCCAAGCCATCATTTCTAAACATCAAGTGGTATTTTCCACTCCCCAGGGACTCCCTCCTTCACGTGGTGTTCATGATCATTCCATTCCCCTTGTACCCGGAATCCCTTCTCCCAATATTTGTCTGTATCGTCACCCCTTTTCCAAAAAAAATGAAATTGAGAAAATGGTCCAGGAACTCCTTAATGCAGACGTTATCTGCCCTAGTACGAGCCCCTACTCTTATCTTGTGGTCATGGTCCTGAAGAAAGAAGGTTCTTGGCGAATGTGTTCTGACTTCCGTGCCCTCAACAAACTTACCATTAAAGACAAATTTCTCATTCATGTCATTGATGACCTCCTGGATGAACTGAGTGGCACCCAATTCTTTACTAAACTTGATCTTCATTCGGGCTACCACCAGATACGTATGAAAGAGGCAGACATTCCCAAGACTGCCTTTAGAACCCATGAGGACCACTATGAGTTTTTGGTCATGCCCTTTGGCTTGTGTAATGCCCCCTCCACCTTCCAAAGCCTCATGAATCATGTCTTTCGTCCTTTTCTCCATCATTTTGTCTTATTTTTCTTTGATGATATCCTCATCTATAGTAAGACCTGGACATAACATCTTTCTCATGTGGATCGAGTTCTCCATCTTCTCTCTCAGCACCAACTTTTCCTGAAACAGACTAAATGTGCTTTTGGCGCCTCAAAAGTAGAGTACTTGGCTCATCTAGTTGGCAAAGACGGCATCAGGGTGGATCCTAAAAAGATTGAATCTATGCAATATTGGCCTCACCCAAAGGCTCTCAAAATCTTGCGTGGATTTCTGGGCTTAATAGATTACTATAGCAAGTTTGTTAAGAATTACGGAAAGATTGCAGCACCTTTCACTGCTCTCCTAGAAAAGAACTATTTCACTTGGACTCCAGCTATTTCTCAAGCTTTTCAAACCTTGAAGATGGCCATGTGCACCACTCCAGTCCTGGCCCTTCCTGATTTCACAAAGACCTTTGTCTTGGAATGTGATGCTTCAAGGAAAGGAATTGGTGTTGTCCTTATGCAAGAGGATCGGCCTTTGGCCTTTACCAATAAGAAACTATCTGAAAGAAATCTGGGCAAATCTATCTATGAAAAGGAAATGTTGGTTATTCTGCATGTTGTTGATTTGTGGCGCCCTTATCTATTGGGTAAACGCTTCCAAATTAAGACAGGCCATCAAAGCCTCAAGTATTTTTTGGAACAACACATTTCCTCCCTGGAGCAAAAAAAATGGGTAACTAAGCTATTTGGCTATGATTATGAGATCATTTACAAGAAAGGAAAATAAAATGTGGTTGCGGATGCACTTTCCCCCAAATATGAAGATGAACGATCCCTTTTTTCTCTTTCCTTCATTGTACCAGATTGGATCCAAGTTGTTCGCCCAGAATGGATACAAGATCCCAAAAGTTCGCAGTTGATCCAACAATTGCAGCCCAGTGCTCCAGCTCCCCTAGGGTACTCTTGGCTCCATGATGAGATTCGATACAAAGGCCATTTGTATTTAAGTAAACAATCAAAGCTTAAATCCATGGTACTTTATGAGCTTCATGCTACATCGACACCGAGGCACTCAGGGTTCACCAAAACCTATGACAGGGTCAAACGTTCTTTTTTCTGGGATGGTATGAAACAAGGAATTCATAATTTTGTCGTCGAATGTGATGTGTGTCAATGCAACAAGGGAGAAACAGTCAAATCTCCGGGCACACTACAACCACTCTCGATTCCACCTGTTATTTGGAAGGACATCTCTATGGATTTTATTACATGCTTACCCAAATCAAGAAATAAATCAATCATCATGGTGGTTTTTGATCACCTTTCCAAGTATGCTCATTTCTGCGCTCTTCAACACCCGTTTACCGCATCCACAGTGGCTCAAATTTTCATGGATCGGGTCTACAAGCTTCATGGCATGCCACACTCTATTGTTTCTAATCGCGACCCAACTTTCACAAGAAATTTTTGGCAAGAATTGTTCAAGCTACAAGGCACCCAATTGCATCTCAATATAGCTTATCATCCCCAGACTGGTGGTCAAACAGAAGTTGTCAACAAGTGTTTGGAAACAAATTTGAGGTGTTTTTCCTCGGAAAATAAAAATCAGTGGGCTCAATGGTTACCCCTAGTTGAATGGTTGTACAACACTTCATACCATACAACTACACACATGACTCCTTTTGAAGCGGTATATGGACAGAAGCCACATTCAGTTCTTTCATACTTACCTGGTGTCTCGAAGGTCCAGGAGGTTGACCAAACACTTACAGTTCGAGAGGCTATTCTCCGTACCCTCAAAGATAATTTTTTCATGGCACAGAATCGCATGAAGAAACAAGCAGATCAAGGTCGCTTTGAACGTCAATTTGAAGAAGGGGATCAGGTGTTTCTTCGCCTGCAACCTTACAAGCAGAATTCCCTCAAGGACGAGCATTATCAGAAGCTAGCGCCCAAATTTTATGGTCCTTATACAGTTCTCAAGCGTGTGGAACAGGTGGCCTATCAGTTAGCTTTGCCCAGTCATTCGAAGCTACATCATGTTTTTCATTTTTCCTGCTTAAAGAAGGTGATCGGAACTAAGTGCCAAATTCAAACCAACCTTCCTGAGTTAGCCGAAGAAGGATCCATTTGGCTACAGCCACAAGCAGTTTTGGACCAACGTGAGAGTCGCCTGCATCAGAGAACCATCAAGGAAGTGTTAATCCAGTGGAAAGATAAAACTCTAGCAGATGCCACTTGGGAACCAGCTACCATTTTGCAACAATTTCCACATCTCAAGCCTTGAGTACAAGGTTGTTTTTAACGGGGAGGACATGTTAGGGTCCTAACCCGCACATAGGTTGAACAATATATCCATATGTAATAAAGGTAAATATTAATAAGGCCTTGCAATAAATAGAATAAGTTAGATGTAAGAAGACCTAATAGAAGCTTCTTCTTCTAGAAGGATCTTCCTCTAGATGCTTCTTTTGATAGACATATTTAGTATAAATAGGAGTCGAGGGTATGAGAACCCTAGCTTGGATATTATTGTAAAATAGCTCTACTCAATTGGAGGTTTCCCCCTCGAAAAGGCCCATGAACATTGCTTTTAGAATCAAAGTGTTATTTATGTTGTTATTCTTATATCATTTTAGTGCTATTGTGGTGATTGTTTTGGTTATATTGTTGTTATTCTACCATTTCTAGCATTTTATTTATGTTCTGCATACTTTTTGTATCTGGTATATTACATATACCACATGACTACGACCGTCCATGTAATCTGCACGGGGCGGGGGTTGTTAAAACTTTATTCTATATGTATTGCTCTAAAAACTATGCCATAACCACTACATATATGTTATAACAAAATACTATGTATAGTATGGTTGACGGGGTTAAACCCAAACCTACTATACAATAACCACACGACTTAACCAATTGCTCTAAGGATGTAGGTTGGCTATGGCAACCGCCTAACTATTATTTAATGCTAATCAAGGATTTTAGAGAGTGGTTAAGGGGGGGTCTGTGCCCTATTTAATGGTGCATGGATCGATAATTGTACAGTCATAATAATTGTAGAGATTATGTCTCGAAGTGTGTGCCCGAGGGTACAAGGATTTTGAGGCTACACTGTAAAATGTGCCAAGAGGTCCCTTGATGGAATTTTAAGAACTTTATACTCATTTTTCATGATTTTTCACAAGGAATCCAACGGTGCTTTATGTTTTTGCATTTGTGAAACATGTAAAAAGTTCATTGTAAACAAAATCATTTGAGCATTAATAAAGAGGTCTCTATTGGAAGCGGGCCCAGAGACATAGCCCAAATTGGGTGAACTCAATTATCAAAATTGTGTATGTGATTTCGTCATTGTTGTTCATTTCATACTCAGTTATTTGCAAGTTATTTATCATTAAACTGTGTATGGTTAGATAAGCACTTCACATGTAATTGCAATCAATCAAGTGGTCATTTTTATTTCGAAGATCAAGTAGATGTTTATATGTATTTAAAATAATCAACTTCTAAGGATTTTTCGTATCAATTTGGTATCAGAGGGAGGTTTGACAAGTGTTTGCAAGTGCATGTTTACAAGATCCAAACTCAAACTTGGTAAAGGAGGGCTTGCAAGTTATAAGTCTGAGATTGAAAGAATATTTCGTAAGCATGAGATGGCTTCCGAAGGGAAGGAAGGAGAAGATCCTCCAATGAGTCCAAAATAAATGATGGATACACTTCACTCAATGAGAGAGATAATAGATGATTTGCAATGAAGAATTCAAAAACCCGTAAGAGGATAATCTGTTGAAAAGTCAACAAGAAACATGTGTCTAATTTAGTTTTCCCTTAATTAAATTAGACAATAAATATTAATCTATTATCTCATTCATAACTGAGTGATTTGGAATTGTAACAGAATTGTAAGTGTAGTTAAGTGAGTT